>CM029522.1:1885377-2063274 GCA_017140615.1 Eucalyptus cladocalyx
GTGCATTTATTAAAGGTCTTTTCTCAAGAATAAATGAGGAGCTGAATTTCCATATTTCCGTACAATTGCCTAATGGAAATATTAGTCATATTAATGTGACAGGAACGGTTAATACCAGTCCTCAAATTATTCTTAAAAATGTCCTCTATGTCCCAGAATTCCAATTCAATCTCATTTCCGTGTCAAAAGTTTGCCAAGAAAATTCATGTCGAGTAATATTCAATGCTTTGATACCGCTATTTCGAGCCCTTTCGACCGGTAGACCGATGAGCTGGGGTAGTATTTTAGAAGGTCTATTTTTTTGGTCAAGCCTCCTAAGTAATTTTGATTTATCCAGCTTTCCATTGAATAAATCCTCCTTGTGTAATTTGAGCTTGAATGACAAAAATTCTCTTATGCATATGAGATTAGGCCACAAGTGCTACCTTTCCTTGTCCTAAATGTCCCATTTGTCCACTAACAAAGCAGTCTCGTTCTCCTTTTCCATCTAATAACTCTCGTGCTAGCAAATTCTTTTTCCTTGATACATGTTGATATATGGGGACCTTATCATAAGGTCAATTATGATGAATCTCGTTATTTCCTCACAATAGTAGTACGATTATTCTCGTGCGACATGGATTTTCTTGATGCAATCAAAGGATCAGGCTTACTCTTATTTAAAGACATTTATCGCCTTATCCAAAAATCAGTTTGGGGGGAAATCAATCTAGCGAATCCGAATGCGATAATGGAGCAGAACTTTTCAATCACAATTGCTCCATACTTTTCTCATCTCATGGCATCCGGCATGAGAGTTCATGCACTTATACACTACAACATAATGGAGTGGTTGAGCACAAGCATCGGCATCTTTTGGAAGTCGCACATGCCTTGAAGTTTCAAGCTTCGTTCCGGATGGTTGTTGGGAAATTGCGTCATCATAGCAGCTTATTTGATCAACCGTATGCCCACCAAGATACTCAATGGACAAACACCATTCGAGCTGCTCTAAGAAAGAAAACCAGACTTGCAACATCTCAAAATCTTTGGTTGTCTTTGCTATGCTACAACATTGGGCTCTCGAGACAAGTTGAGCCCACATGCTCAAAGTGCATCTTCATGGGTTATCTTAACTGTAAGGGCTATCGAGTTCTTGATGTATCAACAAAGGAATTTCTCATAAGCCGTGATGTATTTTTCCATGAAGACATATTCCCTTTCTCCAACATGGGATCACCAAATGAGAATCCTGATAGTAGCGCTAATCCTCATCGTCTCTCATATGACGACGCACTCTCTCTAAACCATGGTTGCATACCACTGGTTCAATCAAGGAGTCCATCCTACACTATTCCAGGGGAGACACCATCTCTAGTGGAGAATCCACAATCATCGTAAACTTGACGAAGAAGAAGTTGAAGATGCCGATAATGCGAGGAAGAAGTCAACCATGATGTCTCACCACTCATCTCCAATGAGATGATTCCCACCTACTAAAGATCATCCAAGATCTTTTGTCGTCGGGCCACTCGACCTCAGACGTGGACCAAAGACTTGTGCCACTCACAACTCTCCGGGCATCCAATATCCATGTCTCCTCCTATGTTTCCTTTCATAGACTATCAGAGGAACATATATGTTGCATTAGTTACCTATAAGAAGAATAGGAATCATCTAGTTATGATAAGGCAGTTGTTGATCCTAGATGGTAGCAAGCCATGGCAGTGGAGTTAAAGGCGAATGACAACCACACATGGGATATTGTCTCATTGCCACCTAATCGGAAACCAATTGGGTGCAAATGGGTCTACAAGATTAAATATTGTGTAGATGGATCCATTGAACGTTACAAGGCATGCTTGGTAGCCAAGGGATTTATTCAACAAGAAGGTTTTGACTACCACGAGACATTCTCCCCAGTTGCCAAGGATGTCACAGTCCACTCTTTTTTGATCGTCGCCGCTATCAATGACTGGACTCTACATCAAATGGACGTGCATAATGCCTTCCTCCATGGTGATTTAGATGAAGAGATATATGGATGTTCCTCAGTGTTTACGGAGACAGGGGGAGAATAAAGTGTGTCGTCTCCGCAAATCCCTTTATGGGTTGAAGCAAGTATCTAGACAATAGTATGCAAAATTTGCAAATGCTCTTACAACAGTAGGCTTCCAACAATCAAAGCATGACTATGCATTGTTCACAAGAAACAGAGGTATGTCATCTATCTTTTTGATGATATATGTCGATGATATTCTTGTTATGGGAAATGATAAGGCTGCCATAGAAAGATTCAAGGAATACTTGCATGCTACCTTTCATATTAAGGACTTAGGAGCACCTAAATATTTCCTTGAAATCGAAATTGCTTGATCCGATTTAGGAATCTCCCTCAGTCAACGAAAGTTTATATTGGAGATTATATTAGAAGCAGGGCTATCAGGATATAAACCAGCAGCAATTCCCATCGAGCAAAACACTAAATTGACATATGCAGCTTATGATGAAGGCATATCCAAAGATGACAACCCCATACTCAGAGATCCATCTGGGTATCAAAGGCTTGTTGGGAAACTTATATATCTGACAATGACAAGGCCGAACATCTCTTATGCAATACAGACATTGAGCCAGTTCATGCATAGCCCAAAACAATCCAATTTCGATGCAGTTTGAAGATTGTGAAATATTTAAAGAAATGTCCATGACTTGGGATTCTTCTGTCAAAGAAATGTGACATGAAGAGGATAGAATACTGTGATGTAGATTATGCAACATGTCCTATAAGTCGAAGATTAGTCACAAGATATTGCATTAAATTTGGGAATCACTCCTTTCATGGAAGACCAAGAAGCAACCCACTGTCCTTATCTTCAGGCGAGGCTGAGTATTGACCTATGGCTAATACCACATGTCAAATAGTGTGGATGCGAGGTTTACTTAAGGATCTCGGGATAGAAGTGCAAGGACCAACCATGCTATATTGTGATAACGATGCAGCTCTAAAACTTGCAACGAATCCTATAGTACATGAGAGAACCAAGCAAATTGAAGTCGATTGTCATTTCACTCGAGAAAAGATACAAGAGGGCATGATTGAGACAAGAGGAATTGGGACAATGGAGCAGCCAGCAAATATCTTTACCAAGCCTCTATGTCAAAGATAGTACGCATATTTGTTGAGCAAGCTAGGTGTCTTAGACATATACAGACCACCAGCTTGAGGGGGAGTGTTGGAAGGTATGCGGAATCCTGGATTACACAATCAAGGATTTGATTTGATTATTGATTTGATTAGAAGATTAGAATTGTGTACATAATCAATTAAGATTAGATCTAGGCATAGATTGATTCGTAGAATCATTTATTTCCTTTATTTTTACACAATTTGTATTATATTTACAACATGAATTGTACTGATTCATCATTGAAGAGAATAGAAAGAAAACTATTCCCTTCTTGATCCTCTCATCTGCCGATCTCCATCTTCTTTCAATCATACTCAACTCACATATTACACACTCGAAGTCTTCTAATTTGAGAATTTTCCTTTTTGCTATTTATTGTCGGCCGAGCCTCGCCGTGGCCGCGTGAGGCTCGACCTCTCTTAGGTCAAGCGGCCGAGCCTCACCGGGAGCCACCTCCGGGACGGTGTCACCTAGCGGTGGCCCGGTGAGAGACCGGGCCTTGCCGGGGAGCTAGGCTGGCCTCCTCGGCAACTCGGCCCGGGCCTCGCCTTGGCTTGGCAAGGCTCCGGCAAGCATGCTAGACATTGCCTGATCGGTCATCGAAGCCCTGCCGTGGTGCGACCAACCAAAGAAAAAGAAAAAGTAAAAAAAAAAAAAAAAAAAAGAAGAAAAAAAGGAAAAATATAATAAAATGATTAAACATTAAAATAAACAAAAAAATTATACAAGTTCACCAAATGTGTTTACGTTCTCTTTCTATTCTAGGAACGGAAATTTTTTGCGATTTACCAAATGTGTTCTTGTTCAAAAACTATTCCCGGTTTTTAGGAACAATTTTTGAATAGAAACGTTACCAAACGCGCTCTTACTTGATGGAAAATCAGTTGATTGAGTTACTTGAGAATCCTTGCTGTCTAGCACTCCTGGTATTGTTTCTAAATAGGAATTGCAAACTCAAAATGATCAGTTCGTCTTTCTTTGATTACATGCCGGCTCTCAAAAACTGAATTTGTCCCAAACTCGGATCAAGTCCTTACCAGAGTCTCTCTTCAGGTTAACCCACCTAAAAAGACTTTTCTTAACTCATTATGATCTATTGATGGTGCTACCTCCACAAATTGGAGAACTTCAGTTAGCTTGAGGTGCTTGATCTTGAAGGGACTATGATCATGGATCTGCGAAGGAGGTTGCCAAGCTAAGAAAGCTCACTTGCTTATGAGTAACATTTCTCCAACCCAAAATATGCGAAAGTGAATGCATTGATTCCTTAGGGCACCATTTCTGCGCTCACTCACTTAGAAGAGCTTAGTATTGAGGTTAGTCCAAAGGATGAGAGGTGGAGGAGTGTTGTGGAAGCTGTTGTTGACGATGTTTGTGGCTTGACGAGGTTGGATACTCTTAATTATACTTCCCCGAGTGGAACTTCTAAGGAAATTCATTTTCCGTGAAAGGAACGTCGGAAAATCCGGAAAACGTTTTCCTGGAAATTATTTTCCGCAAAACGAATGGAGCCCTAGTCTTCTCTTCTCTTCCGACTCTACTTTCTGTGATACACAATTTACTCTTTAAGTTTTTTTCTCCTCTTTCAACATATCTAACATGTGAGTCTAGAATATGAATTGCTTGTTTTTTCTCCAAGTTTTATGAATTATTGAAATAGAGTTGAATTTATCAAATTGAAACAATGAATAATATTAATAAAAGACGGATTATTGTTTTTAGTTTATATTCATTTTAAGATTTTTTAATTATTTATTTATTTATGAATTTGATTGAAATAATAATAAAAATAATAATTTTATTATGTATAAATAAAAATATATATTTAATATACAACGTGTTCCAACGTATCGAAATTCTTTATTTTTTTAGAAACGACTTATTAGCGTGTCGTGTCGTGTCGTGTCGTGACCTGTGTCGCATGTCGGTGTCGCCACTACTTACATGGTGACGGCTCGGTCATTTTTTCACCTAACAGGTGCTTTCCTTACCGGAGAATATTCCATGGAACCGGACCACTTTACTTAACCGGTTTTCAAGGGAAAAATAAGAAGGTTTCATCTGCCATATTTTGTCATATTTCGAGCCGGCAATTCCCCCATTTGTCAAACTTTCATTACGTGCTTGAATACTGTCCATTGACTTTTTCTTTGCTTCTTTAATTTTGTAAAGTTTAAACAGTTTTTCAAATTATTAGGACAAAATCTTCTTCTTTTTTTTCTTTTTTAATCTCGGCAGAAAAATAAAGTCCACAAGCAATTTTTATGCCTAAAAACGAAAGGGAGAATATAGCTTTTTTTTCCTTTTTGCCAGAAAAGAAAAATCATCATTCGAATATCCGAACTTTTAAGCGGATGGTCCATAGCTGCTGGCATTGTTGACCGTTGAGGGGATGGTTCAGGCAATATCCACTCTTCCAACTGAAAATTCTTAGCCAAACCTGATGAATTGTCAAAGATAGCCCAAAGGAGAAGAAATCACTTCATTAAAAAGTCTTACTGAAACTATGTAACGTAACTTTCCTTGGATCAAGTTTTCTTTCCGGACTCAGATTCTTGAGATATTTTCAACTGCTCTCTCTATTACAAGAACTTGTTCTTGGCTGACTTATTGGGACATCTGGAATTCGTAGACAGTGCGTGCGTTGATCGCTTCTTCCTGCGATCATGTGGAACATCAGAAGCAAGCCACAGTCGATTGAGCAGTTGGGACGCCATGGGAGTAGGACGAAAGCAAGTTCTCCACCGCAGGCCTACGCTTCGGATTCAGGCTCGTCCGTTCAAGCAGCCAATCTCGACATCTTTCCTGGTTCCTTCATTTCCTTGAATTTTGTCATACATTTTTGGTCTTTGGCTGGAATAGTAGGATTGTTCATCATCTTTACTCATCATCAGGTAGCCCGCAATCGTCAGAGGAAATTGAGATATGGTCCAAGGACATTGAGTCCAGTCCGCCTGAATATAGCAGAATGATCCCTATGCGTGAGGGTCTAGGATTGATGGAGCCTCCGGAGGTCACACAATGGCAGTCTTACATAGAGATTTGCTTGATGGAAAATCAGTTGACTGATTTGCCCGAGGATCCTCGGTGTCCTGTACTCTTGGTATTGTTTCTAAATAGAAATTACAAGCTCAGAACAATTAGTCCGTCTTTCTTTGATTACATGCCTGCTCTCGAAATCCTGAATTTATCTCGAACTCGGATCAAGTCCTTGCCAGAGTCTTTATTCAGGTTAAGCAGCCTAAAAAAAGACTATTCTTAAATCACTGTGAGCTATTGATGGTGTTACCTCCAAAAATTGGAGAACTTCAGCAGCTTGAGGTGCTTGACCTTGAAGGGACTGACATCATGGATCTGCCCAAGGAGATTGCGAAGCTAACAAAGCTCACTTGCCTAGAATTATCTTTTTGTCCACGCATATATCTGGGCACAAAATCTGCAAAAGCAAATGCATTGATTCCTAAAGGCACTCTTTCCGCGCTATCCCAATTAGAAGAGCTAAGTATTGATGTAAATCCAGAGGATAGGTGGGACAATGTTGTGGAAGATATTGTTGATGATGTTTGTGGCTTGATGAGTCTGGATACACTTAAACTGTACTTTCCTCGAGTGGACCATCTGAGGAAATTCAAATGGTTTGGTGCATAAGAGGTGTCTAGATCGTTGTCACATTTCAAATTCATTATTGGCAATCATGATGAACGCATAATGAATCGACTCCTAGTGGATCTTGAGTTTGAGTTAGAACACTGGGATAGATCCCTGAAATATGTAAATGGTGTGGGGTGCCTACAGATATCCAAAAGATGCTTTCGCATGCTACTGCATTTTTCTTAGACCGCCATACGGATGTTACTAAGCTATCTGATTTTGGGATTAAGAACATGGAGCAATTGAAATGCTGCATAATTGGGGAGTGTAATGAGATTCGGGTTATTATTGATGGAACTGACATGTACAATGAAGCTGATAGAAGTGAAATTGTATAAGAAACATGGGAGGATGACACGAGGCTTCTCGAGTCACTTGAATATCTTTATGTATATCATATGAAGAGTTTGAGTTGCATTTATGAGGGGCCGCCGTGTCGAGGATCCTTGTCTCATCTTAAATGCTTGGCCTTAGTCACATGCCCTCAGTTGACTACTATATTTACACCTGACCTACTTAAAAACCTTGATAGCTAAGAAGAGCTCAAAGTCGAAGACTGCCCACATGTCTCAAGTTTAGTGACGCATGAAGATACTTCTATTGACGACAGTACTCACTTTCTCCCCAACATGAAAAGGATATCCCTATTCTCATTGCCAGAGCTCGTTAGCATTTCCAGTGGCTTACGCATTGCACCAAACTTGGAACGAATGAGCATTATCGATTGTCCAAATCTCAAGAGTCCATCACCTGATGAAATCTGTTGCAATCATCTGACAGGGACTAAAGGTAAGAGTAATTATCAGCAGAGAGCATTGTTCTGTTGAGATGATGCCTGTCGTTTTCTTTCCCTTTCATTTTATATATTTGGTTGAACAAGTTAAAAGCTGCAGGGCCCAGCCTTAATGAAGAGAAAATTGGGAAGTTAACACATATCTGAATGAAATCTGATTTCTTTCAAATCGTATTTCTGGTATTACCCTTGAAATGTTAATGAATGAGGCAGCGGCAGCTAACTATACAAAATTCTCGTCGTTCTGATGTTAGCTTCAGAACTAGGACTGCTCATATATTTTCAGTGTACAAAACCAAATATTGGCACAGCATTAGTGTGCAGTGATTTGGATTGCTAGTCTATTTTTGCCGCCATAAATGTGCTTCAAGCTTGTAGATTGAGGTAAGACTAGCTAGCTTAGGTATTATTTTTTGGTAGGAGAGTTCTTCATTACAGTACTGAGGGAGTTATTATCAATGTCAATTGTGAATAGATAATCGAAATTCCTGTTTTACATTCTGTGGAAATACTGTACTTTTTATCTGGGGATATGAAGATCTTATTTCATGATATTCTGCTTGTGTTTGTTGGAGGTGCTATAAGGGAAAAAGGAAAGGAACATACTGTTTGTTTATTATTGGTCTGGTGTAAGAATGAACTTGAAATTAATGTTTGGTTTATGTTACAAAGTCCAACCAAAAGGCTTAAGCTATAAGGCAAGAGAGATTACATGTATATCAAATTTTCAAATTGTGTTACCGTTTGCATTGCAATAATCGGGGATGTGGCATATCAACCTCATTGGAGGTGTCATCACCACAATAGGGACAACAGTGCCCAATATTGATAAGAATTTCAATTTTGCTGACTGCTATCTGCCGCTACTTAAAAAAAAGGTTATCATAAGCTCTCTAAACAAGTGATGTTCATTGTTCAACATTTTAATACTCACTCTCATGTGCAACCCTGGATAAATTATATGATGAATGCACTTAACAAGTAAGATAGAGAAAATAACTCACTTGAAATGAAATGTAAAGAGGGGCATGGAAAACTGAGAGTTGGCTCTATTGCCAAATTAAAAGAAAATCTGAAAATTCAAGCATTAAGTGGATGCAGACCATAGGACCATTATAAACCCCAAAAGAAGCAAAGTGGCATATTTTACTATTATTTGTAGCTTGTTATTGTGGATTTATAGTCTTATTCTGATTTTGAGTTTTGATGGGTTATGCATTTGCCCCAGTAACGCTTGTCAAGTTGGAGTTAGTTGCCAGTGTCCTTTAGGAGTGCTCTCTGTTCGCACAGATTTTTTATTGGCAGAGTTGGTTTGGGAAGTGACTAACGATTATAATGTGTTGTTTTTACCAAAAAAAAAAAAAAAAAAAAAAAACAATTATGGTGTGTTGTGGGTCATCTAGTAATGGGTGATGATAGCGATGTATCTCATAGGAGGACATAAGTTTGTGATAGATCTAGTGTAGGTTGAGGGTGTGATATCACAAGAAGTGAGCAAAGTACGTCAGAGATTGATTGCATAGAATTATTTTAGTCTATATCAAGAGATCAGGTAGATTTATTGCTGCTTATCTTTTTCCATCGCTTTGATTGCAAGTTGAAGACGTTGTCATAGTTTTCTCTTGTAAACCACAAATATCCACCTAGGTGGCTACATACCCTCCTCTATTCAGGACCGGATACTTACTTCAATTGGAAAAGTAACAGTTGCTAGGCCGACTGGCAGATTAGTTGATTCATCTTTTTATTCCTGTTTAGATGAAGTGGCTTGGTGCTTGTTGTTCCCCTATGTGACCCAAATCGATGGTCATTTGTTTCGTCTGATATGCTAATTTCGTATTTGAGCAGCACAAAGCATTCCAAATGATGCAAGCAGAGAGCAGCCTGCTCCTACTGTGGTTTCGTCTACAACCACTGTTAATGCAGACCGTTCAACTTCTAAACTCAAAAGGGAACCTAAAGTTGCTTCTTGGCTGCGGAAATTCAAATTTAATGATCTTAAGTTAGCTGCTAGAAACTTTAGTGCTGCAAGTCTTCTTGGTAAAGGTGGTTTTGGCTCTGTACGTGGATTTACGAATGAGAAATTAATAGTCGCTCCTCAGCTGCGGAAATTCTCATTAAAGGATCTTAAGTTAGCTACAAGAAACTTTAGTCCCGAGGGTCTGCTCGGCCAAGGCGGTTTTGGCCGAGTCTTTAAGGGTTGGATTGAAGAAAATGGGACTGCTCCTGCGAGCCATGGCACTGGGTTGACTGTTGCTGTTAAGATTTCCGAGCTAAGTGGGCAGCTGGCTCACGAACGTTGGCTGGTAATATTTCATGTGATAATCTTTTCTTTCTGGATTAATGCATGTTTGACAGTTAGTATGACTTTTGAACTCTTGCACTTTCCACGTGCCAGGCTGAAGTGAGTATTCTTGGTCATCTAGTGCATCCAAATTTGGTAAATTTAATTGGATATTGCGTGGAAGGCAACCAAAGGCTGCTTATATATGAGTATATGCAACGAGGGAGCTTGAAAGATCACCTCTTTGAAAGTATGCGCACTTATCCTTTAACATGTGCTTGGTGCCCTTAATGACATGTCCTACATTATGTTCGTACTATATAAATACTCACGGTAAAACGACCCACCTGTATGGATATGGAAGTCATGTCTCCCAAGAAAACTATTTGATTGCTATTAGAATCTGGATAATAATTTTAAGGAGGAAAAAATGTCACTTGTCCTTATTATGGACGTCTTTCCAGAAGATTGTAGGGTTCGGAACCATAATTTCCTAAATAATTCACAATGCTCATACTCTGTTGAATGTTCTTCTGCCTGATTTTTTTTATATGTAAATTGCTTTTTTGATGTGCCACTGACCAAAAGGATGCAATACCGGAGACTTTCAATGTTATCATATACTCAGAGGACATTACAGTTCGATGCCAGGGAAAAAAAAAAAGAAATAGCGGAAGATAATGTGATATGGTCATGAAATGTCACTTTCTAGCAGCTTCATCCGTGTGTGATTTTAGTAACGTTTTATCATCTTTGTCTCTCAGTAGTACATCTTAGGGAATCCTGAGACTTAATTCTCTCTAACTTGGTCATTTAGGTGCAAGAACACCAGAGTTGCACCGTATTGAGGATGAAACTTAGTACAAAGCTTGCAAGTAGGCTAGTAATGATATTTAATGGAAGGGACATGCTTGCCAATTGAACAACTCTCGAAAGATACTAAATGTTTTTAATAGCAGGGCATATTCGTTTGCATAAGCATTATTTTCATTTCCACGAGAAAAAAAGGGAATCCTGCTATAGTTTCTACCATATTCTTGTCCTGCCTACTAATTCTCAGCAGTTATTTTCCAAAAGTTGGTATCAGTTTTAACCAAACTATCTTTGATTATGCTGGCTTCAGAAAGGGAATATTGATTTATCTGTGATGACAAACATTTTATTGGTTAATTCTTGTGTTCTTTTGTGGGTTGTGTAGGGAAATTGCCTCTTACTTGGTCTACCAGGATGAAAATAGCGCTGGATGCTGCAAAGAGTCTTGCTTTTCTTCATGGGGAGGCAGAACCGCCAGTGATATTTCGTAATTTTAATCCTTCCAAGATCCTATTAGATGCCGTATGTAGCAAAAGCTGTGGTGACAGTCCTTTTTCCTTTTTAATCATGATGTTTGATTTTTTCACTACTCGTCTCTTTTAGGACTACAATGCCAAGCTTACTGGTTTAGAAGTTACAAAAATTGTTCACAAGAGAGATGACTGTGACACCAGCCAACTCGTTGGAACACTTGGCTATATCGACCCGGAATACGTCAAGACTGGTATGCATTTGTTAGTACGAGCAATTTTAGGATAAGAAATGTGCAAGTAACCTGCAAAAGAAGTGGTTTGAGAAATATTTTTGACATGTCAAATTATTCTATAGCATAAAAAAGTAGAGAACAGCCCCAATCTACACACCTCATGCACAACATGTGCACCAATTATGATTAGGAACCGAATTGATTTAGGTAGATATCAATCGTGACCAAAGACAAGAAAAGTAGAGGGACGGTTATACACTGATATACCTTTTTTCACTAGGTGCATCCTATCTCTGGTCTGTTCTCATATATCGTCACAATTTGCAGGAATGGTACAATCAACTGTAGTTCTTGCACATTATGCTTAAGTTACTTTTTTCTGTTTCAGTCTTGCACGTAGTCTCCCAAATGATGTTATTCCCTTATCTTCCAGTCCACCACAAATTCAATCATTGAATGGATTATTTTGCATATGTCTTGCTCAAACTTCTGGAACATTACGCTCAGTGTAGCTTGGAGAATGACTGATTGGTACCCATTACCTGCATTTCTTTTCTTTGTTTGAAGCATCTCTCAAATCTCAATTGTCGTTTCCTCCGAGTATAATATATGGGTGTCTTTCTCATTTTTTTGCCTGGGAGGAACCTGGAAAATTTGCTGGACCGTCGTGAACTAGTGTCCCCAAGTGATCTGGATTTACTTTTCAGCAGCACGCACGGGCTTTGTTAATGATAAGTACTGATTACAAATACATAAAAGTTGGATTTTGAGGGTGCAAATCTGGCGAGTTCATAATCCACGTTAATCATGCGTTGCTGGCAAGTGATTTTTGTTTGTTTTACTCTCTCTCTCTCTCTCGGTATTATTCTTTTCAATGCATGATGGTGTCACGACCTCTTTTTTTCCTCCGAGGGAAAATGAAGAAATGTTTAGGGGTATTTGCCTAAAGAAGCGGACCAATGGCCCTAAATTAGGCGTGGGCTCTCCCAGGCCCATACCTCACGCGACGTTGGATTTCATATTTCAATTCTTAACAACCTAAATATTTCTAGGAGTTGTCACTAGCCTATTGGGGTCGGCTAGAAACCAATCGAGACACGGGAGTGGTGTCTTGATTCCTACACAACCAGAGATTTTTAGAAACGGGGACTTGTTTACGCCAATGTTTCTATTAGCGCTCTTGCGATACCACTAACTTGGAAAGTTATTTATCTAAATGGCCACACATTCTTGATTACCAATTATAATTTTTATGAAACCACTAAGTGTCTATACAAATGTTTTTGTAGTTTTTTTTTTTTTTTTTTAATGTCGAGACTAATCCTAACATAATTTAGAAGAGAAATTTACGCTCAAATTAATGAAAAACGGCACGTAAGTAAACATCCAAGAAATTGAAATGACTTGAAAATAAAGGCGGAAAAGGTAAACCCGATACAAGTCGAGCAAATAATATTACATGGCCTTATTATCACGCCCCGGGACAGGACCCCATGAGCAAAATGAGAATTCAAATATGCATGAAATTACTCTATATGCATGAAATTACTTTAAATAGTTTGAATCTACGCAAAATGGATTATTTACAAAAATGGTTATAAAATACCAAAATAGCATTAAATTAGGAAAATGACCTTTTAAAATTAGGAAAATTTCATATGTCATTTATATCCTAATTTGATGCTATCTAACATTTTTTGATATTTTTGAAATTTTGAAATTTTTCTCTTTTTTTAATTATTTTTAAAAAAATTAATAATAATTCCTTAAACCGATCTATGCTAACATGGAGTAACACATCACATGAATATCACAATAATCAAGCTCAAATCGACCGTTTCAAGATCGAAGCTTAGTTTGGGCATTTTGTCAAACGTTTGGTGTGCATTAAACTAGTCCCAATAGCCTCTTCGAGCCATATTTGCGGCCTTCAATCTCAACGCATGAGCAATATTATGTGGAACTAAAACATCAAGATTAAACTACCACATACAATGAGTAAAATAAGATAGAAATCATAGCTTAAAACACACGAAAACCAAGCTAGAATCATCATCAAATATGCGGGTTTGATTTGATTTTGCAAATCTAGGTTTGAACCAAAGTAAAAAAAAGCAGGTTGAATACCCATATTCAAGCCCTGACACCCATTACATACGAGATCTAAGGGAAACATTACTTGATCCAAATGAAAGTAGGTAACATGAGCTTTCAAAGGCAACAAACATCATAGAAATGACCAACCGAACACATCAAAGTAACCTCTTCAAAAAGCACACATGCAAAACTCCTGAAGAGATTTCAACACTTAAAAAAATTCCAGTCTCAAAATCAGTTTCTTGGACTAGTTTTCCTCTTAATTTTTCACTATTAAAACATGTTCAAAATCGAACAAAAATACATCTAGGATACTTACCTTGCTTCATAGTATCTTTTGCAAATGGTTCTTGGCCAAGGAAATTGAGAAATTGTCCTCTGCAAGCACGTGGAAGTTGGCTTCTTCAACTGGAAATGAAATCTGCAGAAAAGAAGAACTGACAATGAAGGTTTTCGTTGACCTCTAAAATTAGACTTCAAGATGTCTTTTGTTGGAAAAATTGACACCAAAACAAACTATATTTATTCTAGTTTGAGATAAAAGTCAATAGTTTCCTCATTTGCCTCTCAAATTCTCAAAAAACACTGGCTTTCCCTCACTCGTGACCAATTGGGCTCAACACTTAAATTTCCAGTGTTTCTTGGCCCGCTAGGAGGGTGTACTTTCGGGGGCTTTAGGAAGCCTTCCCGATCTCCATTTGGAGCATGCGACCTATGGATGGAAAGATCTTTGAATGAAGTTTCACTCTCTATTTGAAGGTTTTGGCTAATTTTGGCCGAAGGGTTATGAAAATCTCACTTTTTTCTCTCAAGGTCGGTCTGGATTTTCTGGGTTTTTGCCTTTCTGGAGTTGCTTCTGAAGGTGCTGAGCTCTCTCCTCTCCCTCTCGTCCCCTCTCTCTCCTCCCTTGAAAGACCTTGCTTCAGTGATCTTATCCCTTGAATTAAAGGATTTTTGGTCGGTCTCTTGTCCACCTACCAAGCCTGTCAACAGGGCTACTCCATCCACTCTCTGACTTAGCCAATTTTTTTAACTTTTGCAGCTGTTGAGTGTGCGGATTTTGCTGCGATTTTCCGGTGCTTTCAGCAGCTTATCCCTGGCAAATTTTTGTCCACTTGCACTACTATATACGGTCTTTCATCACGCGCAAAGATTGAGTCAAATGGGCGGCTGAGTGGGATATGGTGGGGCCACCAATATGCCTACTTAGCAGCTCCGAATTATGACTTAATCGTGGACTGAGATTTGGCAGCTGGTTTGGGTGCTTTAATCCATCACTTTGGCTGCAGTTTTTGATCAATTGGCAAGTTCATGTATATTAGTTTAAGATTCGACTAGATTTCGCAATTGTGCCCACCCAATTTTGCAAGAAAGTCCCTCAAAGTTGGCCATTTTCTTATCCAAAAATACCAAATTCAATACAAATGTGGTCTTTTTAGCTCGATTTGATTGATTCCACTTGGCCCAAATTCAATTTCAACTTAATTGGTGATCATGATGATGATTTAAGGGCTCGGGCACAAATTTTGCAAAATTTGCGAATTGGTCCCTCAACTTTCGGAAATTGCATTTTGGCCCCAACTTGCCATTTGAATTCTAATCTGACCTCCTGGGCTTGGCTAGTCACATTTAGATCATTGGCCCCGACTTGCTCTCTTTTTTTTTTTTTTTTTTTTGATTTCTTCTTTTTCTTAATTATTATTATTTTTTTATAGGAAAAATATCTTTCATTTAAAACACTATATTAAACACCTAGATAATCTATATGCCGGAATGAAATATTTTTGGGCAAAAATTTAGGTGTCAACAGCTGCCCCTCTTTGGGAGGAAGCTCAAAGAGGTTTCTTTCAAAGATAAGGTGACGCCTAATTTTTTTTATTTTTTTGTTTTTTGTTTTGTTTTTGTTTTTGTTTTTTTTTTACAATAGTAATATTAAAATGCAAATGATCTTAATGTAAAGAGCGTGGTTTAGGGATGTACCTATGAATACTTTGAAAAATGTGGTTTAAGGATATACTCATAAACCTTGTGGTTTAAGGCAGTCCCACTAACCGTGTGATTTAAGGCAATCCCACTAACCGTGTGGTTTAAATCCCACTAACCGTGTGGTTTAAGGCAGTCCCACTAACCTTGTGGTTTAAGGCAGTCCCACTAACGTGTGGTTTAAGGCAATCCCACTAACCGTGTGGTTTAAGGCAATCCCACTAACCATGTGGTTTTAAGGCAATCCCACTAACTGTGTGGTTTAAGGCAGTCCCACTAACCGTGTAAATTGTATGGTTTTAGGATGACCAAGAACCTCTTGAAAATGCATGGTTTAAGGCTAACCCATGAACCCTTTGAAATTATGTCTTGAAAATGCATGGTTTGAGGCTAACCCATAAACTTTTTGGAATTGTATGGTTTAAGAATAACCAAGAACCTCTTGAAAGTGCATGATTTAAGGCTAATCCAAGAACCCTTTAGAATTGCATGGTTTAAGGATAACCAAGAACCTCTTGAAAATGCATGGTTTAAGGATAACTCATAAACCCTTTGAAATTGCAAAGTTTAAGGATAACCAAGAACCTTTTGAAAATGCATGGTTTAAGGTTAATCCTTGAACCTTTAGAATTGCAAGGTTTAAGGATAATCGAGAACCTTTTGAAAATGCATGGTTTAAGGCTAACCCATGAACCCTTTAAAATTGCAAGGTTTAAGGATAACCAAGAACCTTTTGGAATTGCATGGTTTAAGGCTAACCCATGAACCCTTTGAGATTGCAAGGTTTAAGGATAACCAAGAACTCTTTGAAAATGTATGGTTTAAGGCTAATCCACGAACCCTTTGAAATTGTGTGGTTTCACTAGAGGAACCTATCATTCGAGAATATTCTGAAATGGATACTGCACATCAAATAATATTCATTATAACAAGTATTCTAGTAGCGAAAGCATACTAGATGAGGTCAATTTCAACATATGTCATTAGAAACAATATCAAAAGTGTATCGGTAATGAGAAAGCAATGATTGCATAAACAAATCAAACTAATTCCGACAACTTGACAAACTCGTAAAACTGTCATCACACTCGAATAATATCATTAATCGTCAAATTTTCTTGGGAGAAAAGTCCTTGTTGAAATGACCCTGACTTATGAGAAATGTTTGTTAAGTATGCCAAGCAAGGATCCCTAGTCAGAAAGGGCTTCTAGCATATCCTCAAGAAAATGGTTGTTTGATCCCATCTATTCATGTGGGAAATAAACTAATCACTCAACCTCACTCTTCCAGTGCGCAAGGCTTTGAATCATTCGCAATAAGTACACATTGACCAATCAAAGAGGTCTTTTAGAAGGACCGTAGTGCAGGTTTGGTCATGGTTTTAGCAATGGATAAGCATCATTGGCTATGAAATGAATTAATCACTAATCGACAACCTTACTCTCACTTCTTCGAGCTGCATCTTCTTTAGGAAGTCCTTATTTCCACTTTGAATCATCCCAATTTGAAGAGACTTTGGAAATGGGTTGTAATGTTGATTCGGGGAAAGGTTCAAAAGGCTTAGCTCAAAAGGCTTAGAACTTTTTGTCAAAGGGGGATTTGGGAGTTGGTGATTATCATGGCATCATTACCATATCATCCATTTTTTTAAAGCACTCAATGTTTAGAATTCAAATTGTCTCGAAAGTCCTGACTAATCATCTTAACATAATGGCTTTTGCATTTGCAATGATTTTCTTTTCAATGCAAGCATTTTTTTGCCATTTTTGCTTTCACAGAGATATTCCTCTTGATGCAATTGTTTTCTTCCACTCTCTCTCTCTCTCTTTTTTTTTTTTTTTTTTTTTTTTTTTTGTGGGCATTGGCCTTACTTTTACTAGGCACACCACTTTTTCATGCCCTTTAATTTTCACTTGACGTTTGTTCTTTCAAACTTTTTGAGCTCTTGGGACTTTCAAGATGCTTTTCATATTCTCATATAAACACCAATTGCATTGGTAAATCATGTGCCCTACCCCAATGTGGGGAGATAATCACCACTCGAGTTTTAGAAATGAATAGTTAGGCTCAATATGGTTTAAGCAAAGGGTATCTGTGTTTGGGTAGAGAAAAGAATGCTCTTCTTCACCTTGGGATGCTTCAAGCTTCCATAAGAATTCACCTGAAGTTACCACAAAAACGATTTATTCAAGTGAGAGTAAAGAAACTTTTCTCATCTTCCCTCTCCAAATAATGTCAACCCAAACCTCCGTAATTGCCCCATCGTGGGGTGGTTCTTGACAGGGATATTTTGTAGAAAATTCTTCATATTAAAAGGCTCAAATAGGCTAACTATTGTCACCTGTAGTGTGTATGATAGAGGAAAGAAATGCCTCTTATCATCCTGATCTATGTACTGCTTGCAAATGAATTCATTGACCTTAAACGACACGGGTTTTCCTTTTCACTCAAATCCCAGAGTGCTTAAAGGACATGTTTGGAAATGGGTTGCCTTTCCTCATCCTAAGTGTTTCTCGCTTGGCATAAGCAACATCGCCTTTCAATTTTTGTTGAGATCATGTGGGTGGATTAACCTCCATAGAGAATTTTGATTCGAAATGAGCGATCCATTGAGTGGAATGGACAATTTAAAGATAAAGAAGATTTTTGCAAACTTTGTGGAAAACTTTTTTTTTTCTTCAATTTCCATTTCTTGTGCTTGTTTCTAGAAAAACACTAGGTGTTCTTTTTTGTGATGGAAATTCTCCATTTTTTTTCCATTTGATTTTGAGAAGAAGGGTACTTACCTGTGCCTTAGTAGTCAGGCAACCCTACGAAGAACAAAAGGGAATGTGTTAGTACATGAATCCTCACGGATCGTAAAAATGGAAACGATACAACATTACCCTTGGTCAGTTTCACCATTTGGCGGCAAACAACGTAATGAATGTACTGTTTTAAGGCTTGAAGAGAATCTCAGGTCTTTGGTCTCATTAGTTCAAGCATTTTCCTCTTTTGCAAAAATAAGAGATGCAAATTTATTTATTTATTTATTGATTTATTATTATTATTATTTTTACATGGCAACCTTGTTGCTGTTTCTGGGGATCGAACCCCGTGCCTCTCAGACCATTCATTCATTCCCATACCACCAGGCCGAAGCGCTGGTAGTGTCTATGGGGTGCTTCTTTTTCTATTTAATTGAATCGGCTCTAGAACGACACATATTTTAAGCCAACTTAGGTGACTTTGTCATGTGTTAACTCCACATGCTTGTCGATATAGATTATGCTTAAATCAATTTCTTGAGTTTGTTCCTCGAATACCAACGCTTCCTGTCAAACAAGGGAACTACGTCAAATAATGAAGTTAGAGAGGGGCATTTTGGAAATGATACCGAATTACCCTTCTCCTATAGCTGACTTTAAATGTCTTGTGTTTCCTCTTCATGTGCTTTTTTTCCTCAGGTATTAACATTTCCTTGAATATCTTGCTTTCAAATGGGCCATTTAGATGCGAATTCACTAATTCTGAGTGGGCGTCAAAGATGAAAGGAGAGGGGTACTCCTTGTTTCGACACGTGAGGGCATTGCTCCTTGGATTTTTTGCTCCATTTATTCCATCAAAATGGATAGTTGGGCCTTAGCATGCCTTCTTGGTATAAGGTGTTGCTCCATCGGTCAAAGTGCACTTTTTTTGCCGAATAAATTGATTTTGTTTCATCTTGCTTCATGAGTGAGAGTTACCCTACTTTGAATGAGTTGCCCCGTTTATCAACTGCAAGGAACAAGAGACGTAATATGTTATTTTCATATTCGACGTGATTCATTTTAGGAATGGTATACTCCCTTTTATGGCATATCTGATGACTACGTTCCATCCTGTTTCCTTGGCTATGGGGATGGATTTGCTCGCATGATTGACAACAATTCACTTGACAAATGTCTATTCCATTTGAATCTTTTCCTTCTAGAAGTTGGATGACTCAGGCATTGCATGCCCCCAGTCCATTTTGTTGCCATCTGCCCCAATTAAAATTTCCTACACATATGGAAACAATGTATTATTTCTATTCTTAGGTACATTAGGTTTAGGAACGAAGTACACCCTTTTTCAAAGTCGAGCAATTCAACATCTCATTGTAGCTTTGTTGAAGAAGGCAAGACATTGTCGTTATGGTCAAATGCATGCCACACTAGGTTAGATAACTTGTCCATATGCAGCTCAATCATGTTGGATTGATGAATCTCTATTTCATTTGAGCCCTTCGTGCTTTACTCAATTTCCCGCATACCCCTTTTAGGCTAGGTGATTTTTCGCCATTTTTGCTACGTCAATGCATTTCCCACTTCATAATCTGTAAGCATGGGTGGCTATGTCAGTTTATGAATGAGTTGTTTTGACTTTTGGAACGAACACACCCTTTTCTTTTAGAGATCGTGTGATTCTGGACTAGGTTGTCCTCCCTGTGTAATCTTGTTGCTTGCCAGTAATTTGCCTCACTAAAATCTGCACAAAGTGCAAGGACAAATCATTCCTAAAATAAATCGAATTTAACTTGAAACGATTACCACCTTTTATTTGAAGGCAACATTTGATGACCGATTCTTTTTTATGTACATCTACATCTTGAAGTGTTGTCTTGCAGACCACCAATAATTATCTTCATATAGGATTGGATGCCAAGACACCATTGAAAGTGTAGGGATGGCAGTTGCTTTTCATGTTTGCAACCAATGGAGTAGTTTGATGCCAAAGAATGTCTACATATTTCTTCTTCCACAAGGAATGTCAAATTAATATGAGGTCATCTAGGATGTGGAACTTCGTTAGGCCAGTAGATTTGTGATCTTCGAGGCTTTGACAGTTCTTTTCACATTTAATCACAATGTTTGAATTCATATGCTGCGAAAATATTTCTATAGTTCATGGCTCAACCACTTATGCCCATAAATGAGCATGAATTGGTGCATCTCATGACTTGCTCGATTAGGGAAAGGCCCGCGCTTTTGTCAGCCTTGAACAAAGCTGTCATTTTACCTATTTGAAAAAAAAGGATGGTCAAGTTAGTTGTTGAATAAGAAATTCCTATTGGAACAATTACAACCTTACCCCCTCAAAGCATCATTATGTAGATCAACCCGTGAAAGCGATTAAGTGAAGAGATAAAATATTTTGCAAGTTCTTCTTGAAACTCATTTTCAAACATTTTGAAGCTAAGGCATAAAACTCAGCCCGAAGAAGTCCGTTTGAAACACTTCAAGTGTTTTAAAGAATATAAGTTTTATGAACTCTAACTTCATTATTAAAAAATGTGAGTTGTATGATTTACAAAAGCATTTGATTGGGTCCACAATCAAAACCCAAAACACAAAACACGGTTCCTAATAGGAATAATGACAAGGATAAAGTACAAGAAGCTCTTTTGTAGAGGAGCATAATAAGCACAATTCTCATCCTAGCTTTAAAGTCCACATTTGGCATGGTCAAGCAAGAGGAGTTCAAGGAATGGTTGTCACGCATGACCTGCGAAAGGAAGATTATGTTAGTACATGAATGAAAAATTGATCTTTCAATAAAGCCGCCTCTTACCATGAAATCAAGGCGATGATACCTTCTCCATAGTATCCACTTACGAGAATTTGGTATTTCGTCAAGATTTTATTAGTAAGAGGAGATTTCATTGAAAGATCGATCCGCGGCTATCAATTGAATGCCCACTCTGTTCGAAAAGTTTCATACACAAATGGGGCATTGATTTTGAAAGATTAATTTGTAATTTCACTCATGCAAAGGTGAGGTGATTTTTATTTTGAGAAATCAATACACAAAATGTAATTTGAATTTTTATTTTCAAAATGAGACCAAGGAAGAATTTTATTGAAATTTTGATTTTAATTCTATGCCCCAAAATGTAATCTTGACTTGGAAGAATTTCTATACAAAATGTGACTTTGATTTTGTAATTGAAAATTTAAACAAAAACATATGTTCTAACCTAGGCCAAATCATATGCATTTGAAATGTTTGTTTATCAAGAGTGAATGCGAGCCTACATTTTCAAGGGCATTCCATTGATTTCCATGAATCTCCAATAAATAAAAATTTCAATCTGAAGTGAGCAAGTAGATGGAGAAATCATACTTACAGTGGGTGAAGAGACCCTTTAAAAAAAAAAAATCACATAGACATGTGGATGTAAACTTTGAGGTTTGACACATAAAGGTGGAATTCTAAAGGCTTAAGGTCCCCATTTTGATTAGATCAAAAGAGTTTTCCCCACTCCACGCTTACGTCGGACAATTCTCTTTATCATTAATCAAAATGAGCGGGACCAAAAGTGGATAACCATGGGTCATTCCCCGCACGGGTTCCATCTTTTGGCACCTTCTATGGGCTTCCTAATGCGATCGGGGTTTTAGATCGCGGGTTGTGTGTGTAAATGTGTAGTGCTAAGATAAGTATAAAGGCACACACATCGATTGATATCCAAACAACACTTCAATTTCATTCATATAAGCATACATTCCTACGCCTCCCTACAAAAGAGATGGGTTAACAAACACTCCACCCCTTATTACTCCAAACCTACAAAAACATTTAACACATCGTTAGCAGACTAACCTTGTTTTCCACACGACTTTGACACGCGCTATCAAATGAAGACCCTGTTAGTGAACAACCAACCAAGTTATTGCGGCCTAAGTCCTCTAAGGTTTGCAACCAAGTCCCCAGCGGAGTTGCCAAGCTGTCACGACATCTTTTTTTTCCTCCGAGGGAAAATGAAGAAATGTTTATGGGTATTTGCCTAAAGAAGCGGACCAATTGCCCTAAATTAGGCGCGGGTTCTCCCAGGCCCATACCTCGCGCGACGTTGGATTTCATATTTCAATTCTCAACAACCTAAATATTTCTAGAAGTCGCCACTAGCCTATTGGGGTCGGCTAGAAACCAATCGAGACACGGGAGTGGTGTCTCGATTTCTACGCAACCAGAGATTTCTAGAAACGGGGACTTGTTTACGCCAATGTTTCTATTAGCGCTCTTGCGGTACCACTAACTTGGAAAGTTATTTATCTAAATGGCCACACATTCTTGATTACCAATTATAATCTTTATGAAACCACTAAGTGTCCATAGAAATGTTTTTGTAGTTTTTTTTTAATGTCGAGACTAATCCTAACATAATTTAGAAGATAAATTTACGATCAAATTAATGAAAAGCGGTGAGTAAGTAAACATCCAAGAAATTGAAATGACTTGAAAATAAACGCGAAAAAGGTAAACTCGATACAAGTCGAGCAAATAATATTACAAGGCCTTGTTATCACGCCCGGGACAGGACCCCCATGAGCAAAATGAGAATTCAAATATGCATGAAATTACTCTATATGCATGAAATTACTTTAAATAGTTTTAATCTACGCAAAATGGATTATTTACAAAAATGGTTATAAAATACCAAAATAGCATTAAATTAGGAAAATGACCTTTTAAAATTAGGAAAATTTCATATATGTCATTTATATCCTAATTTGATGCTATCTAACATTTTTTGATATTTTTGAAAATTTGAAAATTTTCTTTTTTTAATTATTTTTTTAAAAAATTAATAATAATTCCTTAAACCGATCTACGCTAACATGGAGTAACACAGCACATGAATATCACAATAATCAAGCTCAAATCGACCGTTTCAAGATCGAAGCTTAGTTTGGGCATTTTGTCGAACGCTCGGTGTGCATTAAACTAGCCCCAATAGCCTCCTCGAGCCATATTTGCGGCCTTCAATCTCAACGCATGAGCAATATTATGCGGAACTAAAACATCAAGATTAAACTACCACATACAAGGAGTAAGATTAGATAGAAATCACAGCTTAAAACACACGAAAGTCAAGTTGGAATCGTCATCAAATATGCGGGTTTGATTTGATTTTGCAAATCTGGGTTTGAACCCAGGTCAAGCAAACAGGTTGAATGCCCATATTCAAGCCCCGACACCCATCACATATGAGATCTAAGAGAAACATTACTTGATCCAAATGAAAGTAGGTAACATGAGCTTTCAAATGCAACAAACATCATAGAAAATGACCAACCGAACACATCAAAATAACCTCTTCAAAAAGCACACATGCAAAACTCTTGAAGAGATTTCAACACTTTGAAAAATTCCAGTCTCAAAATCAGTTTCTTGGACTAGTTTTCCTCTTAATTTTTCACTATTAAAAGATGTTCAAAATCGAACAAAAATACATCTAGCATACTTACCTTGCTTCATAGTATCTTTTGCAAGTGGTTCTTGGCCAAGGAAACCGAGAAATTGTCCTCTGCAAGCACGTGGAAGTTGGCTTTTTCAACTGGAAATGAGATCTACAGAAAAGAAGAACTGACAATGAAGGTTTTCGTTGACCTCTAAAATTAGACTTCAAGACGTCTTTTGTTGGAAAAATTGACAACAAAACAAACTATATTTATTCTAGTTTGGGGTAAAAGTCAATATTTTCCTCATTTGCCTCTCAAATTTCTCAAAAAACACTGGCTTTCCCTCACTCGTGACCAATCGGGCTCAACACTTAGAAAAATTTCCAGTGTTTCTTGGCCCGCCAGGAGGGTGTACTTTCGGGGGGCTTTAGGAGGCCTTCCTGATCTTCATTTGGAACGTGAGACCTATGGATGAAAAGATCTTTGAATGAAGTTTCACTCTCTAGTTGAAGGTTTTGGTTAATTTTGGCCGAAGGGTTGTGAAAATCTCACTTTTCTCTCTCAAGGTCGGTTTCGATTTTCTAGATTTTTGCTTTTCTGGAGTTGCTTCTGAAGGTGTCTTTGGGTAACGATTCCGAGCTCTCTCCTCTCCCTCTCGTCCTCTCTCTCTCCTCCCTTGAAATACCTTGCTTCAGTGATCTTATCCCCTGAATTAAGGGATTTTTGGTCGCTCTCTTGTCCACCTACCAAGCTTGTCAACAGGGTGACTCCACCCACTCTCTGACTTAGCCAATTTTTTTAACTTCTGCAGCTGTTGAGTGTGTGGATTTTGCTACGATTTCTGGTTCTTTTAGCAGCTTATCCTTGGCAAATTTTCGTCCACTTGCACTACTATATACGATCTTTCATCATGTGCAAAGATCGAGCCAAATGGGCGGCTGAGTGGGATATGGTGGGGCCACCAATATGCCTACTTAGCAGCTCCGAATTAGGACTTAATCGTGGACTGAGGTTTGGCATCTGGTTTGGGTGCTTTAATCCATCACTTTGGCTGCGGTTTTTGATCAATTAGCAAGTTGATGTATATAATTTTAAGATCTCGCCTAGATTTCGCAATTGTGCCCACCCAATTTTGCAAGAAAGTCCCTCAAAGTTGGCCATTTTCTTATCCAAAAATACCCAATTTAATACAAATGTGGTCTTTTTGGCTTAATTTGATTGATTCGACTTGGCCCAAATTCAATTTCAATTTAATTGGTGATCAAGATGATGATTTAAGGGCTCGGGCACAAATTTTGCAAATTTTGCGAATTGGTCCCTCAACTTTTGGAAATTACATTTTAGCCCCAACTTGCCATTTGAATTCTAATTTGACCTCCTAGGCTTGGCTAGTCACATTTAGATCATTGGCCCCAACTTGCTCTCTCTCTTTTTTTTTTTAATTTCTTTTTTTTTTTTAAATTATTATTATTTTTTTATAGGAAAAATATCTTTCATTTAAAACACTATATTAAACACCTAGATAATCTATATGCTGGAATGAAATATTTTTGGGCAAAAATTTAGGTGTCAACAGATGGTATGTCTGCTTTGCCCTTTGAACTTCTGATTAATTGGTGTTTTATGATATGATGCACAACCAGTGATTACTGAAACACAGATTTTTAAGTTCTTTCTTTGTGTTTTTACGTGCTTTAATTCTACACGTCCAAAGGATTTTTGGTTCGGAATGGAGTAGGTTTCTTCGTGTAGCTAGTTAATTTCCCCTTAGTGTTGTGGTCGTCCGTCCTGCACGCACTACATAATTACAGAAAAACGTAAATCCAAACTAGGTATTATTTGTTCCTTTGTTTTGCGCGGTTTAGGGCTACATGTAGTAATCATGATTTGTGTATATTTCCATTATACTTTCCTATTTATCAATTAATAGTAGCATTATTTCATGTTGAAATCATTAAAAAGGTGGTTGTTCTATCTTATACATCTATTGATTAAGAGTTGAATCTTTTTTCTCTTTTTTTTTTTCGTGGTACGTCCTTACAAATTTCAGTGAAGGCAATGCATTGAGAATCATTCACTATGTGATTGTAAGTTTCAATGATTATGACTTGACAATTTCTAATAAATTGCATCATTATGAATTGATAGATTAATTAGTTAGTTCATACTCATCAGGTTATAAATTAGTACTTCGCAGAAGCAAATACCTTGACATGACAGTCCATGAATGAAGTATATTATGATGACAAGAGACAATAATGTTTTTTGGAATTGCCATCTTCGATAATATCACAATTTGGGCTTTACTCCATTTTTATGCCACTAATTGCTTTGATAATTTCACTAATACTAGATAACTAATTATCCACGGCAATGCCTGGGGTACTTAACTTGTATTATCATAAGAAAAAAAGGAGTGAGAGAAGGACAGAACAAAGTTATTGTTTCAACCTTACCTGTTTTTGATTGTTAGTGGTGGTTGTGATATTTGGCGGGTACTTCATGGATTGTATTTATATCCACTTAGGACTGACTGGTACTTATTCTTGGTATTTCTGACTACTGACTGCACCTATATTATTGCAGCTGAACTCACAGTAAAGAGTGATGTCTATAGTTTTGGTGTGGTTCTTTTGGAAATCCTGACTGGAAGACACGCCTCGCGCCGTACTAGTTAGGAACCTCCCCTTGTTGTGTACGTTCTGTCACATATGGAAGAGGAAAAAAGTTTGTGCAAATTGATGGATCCAAGGCTCGGAAATGAATACTCAGAAAAATGTGCCCAGATTGCTTTGCAGTTGGCTGCTCGCTGCCTTAGACCAGATCCAGAAGCTCATCCCTAGATGAGTGAAGTTGTCGAAGTTTTGAAAACTATCCAAGATCTTCCATATATGGCAAGTCCATTAAATATTCAGGACAAGATAGGGAAGCGCTAGCAGAGGAATGGCATCCAAACTCAAACCATGGAAAATTTTAAGGAATGCAAGTCTTTCAATTCCGGACGGGACCAACGCATGTCCATGCCACCATAACACCAATCTTTGGAAGCCAGTGGTGAACTGCAGCAATGCGCCTATAAATAGCAGTTGTTCAACTCCATTTGTTTCCTTTTCTCCTCTTTCCTTTTTGGTGGCAGAGTTTTGGCTTCCATATGAACAATTGCTCCTGATTATTGAAATGTCGACGGAGTAAAATATAATATGAGTTATGCCACATTTATAAAGTCATCCGTTGAGAAGTGGTCAGGTGGAGCCCAAAATTGGGAAGTACGCTCGGGCATTGATACCTTATCTCTTCTCTACAACATTTTAATGATAATGATTACCTTTGATGGTGTCTATTTGACATACCTTTTCCTGTGAAATTTATTATGTATCGAGCTTTTCCACGCTGTGGCATGTCTTCGACACATGTTTTTATTCTCGATAATCATCTCGTTGTATTTCTATTTCTCACACATAACTGAGGCGTTCGTTCATTTGAATTTGCTTATTCGTTTGCTATGTAAAAATATACGGTTGTTCTCTTTCAGATATTAGCCATGATAGTTGTCGGAAATTCTTTTGGGCCAGCATATATTGTTCAAACCGGTATTGTATTTTCTTTATTAGAGACCGTACGTTCAACGTAGGCGAACTTTTATTTTTATTTTAATTTGGGCCTACGTGGCCCAACCTGAAAAGTTTCGTCATGGGCCAGGAGCCTGCCCAAGTGGGTGACGGGCCCGTTAACCGTGGGTTGGAATGCTGGTGCCGTGGTGCCTCCAAGCTTTTTTCTTTGAGTTTTTTTTTTTTTTTCCATATTATTCTATTTTTTCTGAGATATTATTTTTTCTTTAAGTTTTGTCATGGGCCGGGAGCCCGCCCAATTGGGGTTTATTTTTATTTTCTTCAACAAAGACATTTTTCGACCAAGAAAAAATAGCGATACTCACGTAATTTTGAAGATTATAAGTGTGCTAGAAAAAAACAAAACTTTTTTTTCCCGTGACGTCGCCAAGGTTTCTTTTCTCTGCACTCCCTCAATTGCTCCCTTTTCCATGTCTCCATTCACTCCTTCACTTTGGCCTCCCCACAATCCGATGTACCCTATTCGTTCCTCCATTTCTAGGATTCCGAGTTTCACTTTTACTTGTGCGCTTGTCATGTGCTTTCATGCCTGAAAGCGTTTCGATCTATTCATTTCTTCCGTTGGCAATTTCTAGTTGTTGCGCCGCCACCGCCGTGGATATCAATTTTCAGGGGGCAGTGTGGTATCTGCGGGGAAATGAACTTGGCTCAAACGCAATGCTCTCGAAAGAGGTATTTTCATTTCCTGTCAGTCAAAAATGTTTTGAGTGATTGCGTAGCTCGCCCGTGCTGATAGTGGGCACGTGATAAAATTTGTACATTGGACTCGACCTGTGTTTTATGTGAGGATATTAGCTTTTGCTTTGGGTGTTTGATGAATTAGTAATATCTTTTTTTGTGAGTTACTAATTCCATTTATCATCATTTTTGGGTGTTTGTTGATTATGAAGGTAGTTTGTCTTTTAATCGTGTTTATGTAATTGTTTACCTTTATCGATCATTCTGGGATGCCCATGGAGACTCCGGGGGCCTACTAGCTTGTCAACGACAAGACCGCAAGCGGTTTATTTTTCTTCTTGAACATACATTGGCTCTCTAAATTTACACACAAAGTGTTCATTATTATGCTTAATTGAAATACAATATATTTTTCTTGGGTGGAATTCAAAGACGACAAACTACCTAAAGGTGGCCGAATGATCCATTCAACTGATTATTTGAAAAACTGAGCAATACCAAATTTTGCTATTTTTCCATAACTTAGGAACTGGAATGATATGGAATTCCTAAAAGACCATAAATGTTTTAAGTCAAGTTCACTAACCAATTCAGCGACCCATACAGTTGAATACTCAAAATATATGCATACGGTGTATCTAATAATTCCAGGAAAATGGCACCATCGTTGTGCATCTCAATTGAAAAATGGAATGGAAAGCTACAAGTTTTCTTCAATTAGAGTTTTGTGAACTGTAAGGTCTGCAAAAGCTCCAAGTTAACTCAATGTTTATCGCTCTTTGCATAATCTCTCATCTCATCCTCGTTATAGTATAAAATGACTTGGGTCTACACTCATCTAGTTGCATTTCTTTCGGATGAATGCGAATTCTAACAAGATTTTATGGATGCTGTACGATCATTCCCTGTAAATGAATAGGAGGAAAAGGCTGAATTTTTGACCTTACAGCAATTTCATTCAGCTCATAATGTTCATATTACTGGCCTTTCACATTGAAGTACATTTGCGGCATGTATATATGGAGGAACTATTGGAAAAGTCTATACTTTGGCCAAGCGCAAACAAGATTTTAGACCCCCAAAGATGTTCTAAATTAAGAGATTGCAAAATGGTGAAGTTTGCCAAAGGAAAAAGATGAACTGTGTTACAAAATCACGCAACATCGTCTAACTTTTGGGATATAATATGAAATTCTTTAAAAAAAAAAAGAAATGACATTATCTCATCATAATTTGATAAGTTAATGGACAAAATTGAAGTGTAAGATTTCAATGTACAATGTGATCGTAATTACAAAGATTAGAGAAAGAGAATCAAGAAAAAAGGAATGTTTAAAGAGGAAATAATAAGAAAATAATGAAATATAAATATATGGCATGTACTTGAATACATTACAGAGGAATATAGTAGATTGTGTTGGGGAAAATAGACTGACGATTCACTGTAGCTTCAATAAAATAAGACACTAACCCATAAGGTGCAAAAAGAATGGAAGAAGATAACCAACACCTTTGAACTAAAAAAAATTAAAGATAATTATATCGTACAATAGAAATGAAAAAATGAAGAGAAAAGGTGTAGGGAGTGACATGGAAGAGATCTTTAGTAAATTAGAAAAGAAAAAGAGAAAAGAGGAGGAAAGGACATGTCCTTTCAAAACCCTCGTTTAATATAAAGGATACAGTGTAAGATATAAGATGCTGGGCAAACTACTATGAACTCAATTTACATAATATGCACACCCTACACAATTCTTCTTTGATATTAGTAAAACCTACTAAATGTTCAAAGGTCACATTTACATTATGTATTACAGGTTATAAGCACCATAAACAAACTTGCAACACATAACTCGCATGATATTGAGAAGAAACTACATTTAATTCACTATTTCCTGATAAAAAGCAACTACAGTTTGCAGTGCTAAATAAGCTCAATATTACAACATGGGATCTTTGTAACAAAAACACCTGGAATCGTTCTTTTTATCATTTGCATCACCTCATCAGTGAATAATGGCCATTTAATAGATTGTGCATGCAGAGAAACAAAACGAAAGCCTATGGTAATACATAATTCCAATCACAACATATAAGATGAACAAGAAGCAAAGAGCTAAGAAAGGCTAGGTGAAGCTACAAAAAGACCGTAATTTTTCCTCGATAGCGTCGTCTTGCCACCCCAATGTAGACCACCATGATTGCTCAGCATCAATGGATCTTAAATTGATAGCATTTGTCATGGTAAAAGGAAGTTTCAACAAGGATGGACATGAAGCTATATCCAGTCTCTCTAGAGAAGGCCAAATCAATAAATCATTTGGAGCAATGCTTCTTAATTTCGGAAGATCATGAACTACTAGCTTTTTAAGACTCGGAAGTGTTCTCGTGTCCAAGCAAGGATTCTCTGCTTCAATGATGATCTCCTCAATTTCGTGGCACTCTTCGACACTCAAATGCTTTAGCTCATATAGTTGCTCGATCAATCCATTTGAGAATATCTTACTTGAGCTTGGGGCAATTGTACAAGGTCAAACTAGTCATTTGGCCTAAGCTTCCCACGGGCACGGGACCCTTCCAAATACAACACAAACTTGGGGCATTGTTTATGATCATTCTCTCTAGCCATTTAAATGCACAAGGTGGTGCTACATTACCGTCGATGATGCATATGATGTCCTTGTAGCCCTCCACTGAACAAGCTCTGAGTTTACTCAAGTTCTCAGTCTCAAAATCTGACAAGCTTAGTATGTTCTTATGATCAATCAGTTCAAATACTTCGGTCTCAGTGACTACTTCTGAGATCACAGGATTTGTGCCTTCATCGTTTGCATACTTCAAGCACTTGCACATTTGATATTCAAAATAATCGAGAATATGATGCTTGACCGAATTGCAAATACCGATCGAAAACTGAAATGTGAAGCGCAGGTCCTTCCATAGAGGGCTTGATCTGACGAAGATTTCAAGGCACTCTACTTTAGGAAAGGAAAATGTCAATGAAGTCAACTGTGTCAAGGTAGAAACCTCCTCCGTGATAGTCCTCATGACCTGATTAGACCACAAAGTGTTTGGGTCTACATCAATCATGAGTTCTTCTAATGATGAAATGCTCGAAATCACCTTGGACATTGGGTTTCCGGCACCAAAATTTGACAGTGACATGTGCAAACATCTCATCTGCGTTGAACTTTCCACTTGAATAGGTAAAGAGATGATTCCGGTGCATCGAATGTCAAGCACCTCTAGATGCACCAGTGCCTCTAAGCTTGAAGGTAGTTCTATTAAGCCCGTGCATGAATTCAAGTAGAGTGCCCTGAGATGAGTCAAGCAAGGCAAAGAAGGTGGAAGGGATGTTATTGTCGTAGCGTGTAAGTCTAAGACTCAGAGTCTTTGCATAGACAAGAAGAAGCTCTCTGGGATCATCATTAAATTCTTGTTTCTTTGCAAGAGTAAAGTCGAAAGATTTGTACAATTTGAAGTTGCCGGTAAACTGCACAAGTCATTATCCATCGAAGAAATTCGACTTGCAGCTGTCCATTCTTCTTCCTTTGGCGGCTTTTTTAGCTCCTCGCAGCTGTCCATTAGGTATACGTGTATAAGTTGAATCCAAGAATTTTCTAGTGGGAGAGTAGATATTGCCTGCACCATCCCTTTAATGGTCAACAATCCAACAAAGTTGACCTTTTCCTCAAGTTAAAAATTTATGATACTTATTTTAATTACTTTTTAAAAATGATTATGTTATCTTTCTTATCAAAATGAACAAACAAAAATATTTTCACCATCTACGAGAATAATAAGATAAACTTTTGTCAATTATTAAAACATTTCTCATTAACTAATTATTTCTGATGATTATTTTTAGGATTTTTATTTTCAAATCATTCATTTTTTATGAGATAAACGAAGCTTTAAAATCAAATATTTTTTTAGTCAAAAAGGAAAAAAATTAAAGTTATTTCATCCCTTTCGTTTTAGGCATGAAAATGGCCTCTCTCTCTAATAATTCAAAATATTATTTGAACTTTACAAAATTAAAAAAGGAAGGTTAATTAAAGTTAGAAACGTGGAGGAATATTCCCAATACTTTACAATCATGCATTAAGGTGCACGAGGGAATTTAAGGCAATTGTGTAGGTGCAATTTGGTCTTTTCGACAAGTCAACGTCAATGGATCACCACACCGATTCCAACCCCTCACTCTCTCCGTCGGGTAGCTTTCTACTGGGGATGACTTTTCTAAAATGTGATTCCCATCTTGCCAATCTCAATCTCTGCAGAATCAGTTATGTGAGATGCCCACCAGTTCCAGAAGTCCTAAAATAGATTTTTCGTGCTGTAAACTAACGCTCGGTAATTTTCCAATTAATTACCCAAATTATCCATTTTTGGGATAATTACCCATAATCACCAATCACACTCAATTTGCACAATATGGTACTCAATTAAATAAATAGAATGCACCACTACAATCATCATGAAATTCCGGTCACCAGCTATTCTGGTCTAATTTCTGGCTCGAGCTTGTCTAAGCTTTAACTACACTACTTTAACCACCTAACATGCAATCACAATTAATTAAATCGCTAATCTAATCTAACTATCCACCTAATCCATACTTAGGCCAAACTAATCAACCGTTAAGCGTCATTAACTTACTAAGCAAGGATTAGTGAGTTAAACCCACTTGTTCGACGATCCGCTAGGATCAAACTGACGGGAACGCAATGAGGGGCAAGGAACTCTAAAGCGGGACCAACTTTTGGGGTCAGGAAAGTCTTCAAAACAGGCTAAACAATTTTGGAAATGCTTAGGGGTTTTGGTTCTTTGCTGGTGGTGGTTGGGGTCGAGGGAGGTAGCTCCGGTGGTTGGCTGAGGTGGAGACGACGAAGGGAGGGGCGGACGGCTACAGTAGCTCTTCACGGCAGCAGGTGGGCTGTCCAGCGACTCCAGCGATGGTGGGAGGCTACGACTGGCTCCAGGGACACCTTGGGGTCACGGCTGAAGCAGGAGAATGGCCGGGGATGGTGGGGGATGCGTGCGGCACGCGAAGGGCGGAATGGCGCGAGGACATCATGCGACAGCGACGGGCTTGCGGGGTCAACGGCTCTGGCTTGCTAGGAGGTTTTCTGAGCTGAAGGTAGTAAGAAAGGGAGAAAGAGAGGGGTCAACGGCCTTGGGGGGAAGAAGAAGAGTGGAGACAAGGTTGGCTTGGAGGGGGCCACCCTTCCTCATCCTCACCTCTTTGGTCCCCTTGGAGGGCTCCACCTTTTATCGCTGGCTTGCATAGCCAATTTCCAGACCAAACTACCCCTTCTAGAAGGCTTGAAGAGGTCCAAAATGTTAGGTCCATGAAGTGTTACGAATTTTGGATGATTTTGCTTTAATTGGACACCAAATGCTTCTTGAATCAACTCAATTTGGCCTTCATAAATTCCAATATCAAGTCCTCGATCAAATTGGTATTTTGCCTCACCAATTAATCCTACTTGCATCCCAATTGGGCAATAAAAAATGATCCCTGATATTTTCTGGACAAAAACGACCCTACCTCGACTTTTTCCCAAAAAGTCTCGATTTGCAGAAAAATCTTCAGAGACTGAGTCAACATTCCTAAAATGACCTATGATTTAACAGAACTTTTAATTTATGAAATCGGATTCAAATTCATAGTTAATTTTAATCTGACGCGATTTTAGTGTGACCTAGACTACTTGGTAGCTTTTAGAAATTTTTAGTGCAAATGACTCGTGGTCGATTTTCTTCGAGCCACAATTAACCTCTTTGACACATTGGCGGCTCTTGGTGGTTGTGAAAATATCGAGGTTTCAAATACAAACACAGGGTACCAAAACGATAGAAAAATCAGTCTAGTTCCGATTGACGAGAATTTTACAATTTAATGGGATCACCCACGTTTAACCATGTATCTCAGTTGAACCGACCTATCTCTGATCTCTAATCGATTTTTAACTGTGCTGTAATGATCTCTGCAGATGAGCACGGTTGAGTACCCGATTTCTGATCGAATCCTCAAGTCTATTTGCCTTAAAATCTCTTAATGACTTCACCAAATAGTATAGTTATCTCACGAGTGATCAGCTCTGAGAATAGCGCTATGGGTGTGTCGATGAAATGCTCGATTTATTCAATTAAAAATAGAACTGAAATTCTAGGATGTCACACAGGAGGCGTTGGATGAGGTGGCACCTGGCAGTCAACAGCCAGGGAGGGGATTTGCTAGGTTTAACTGAGCCAAACAAAGACACAAGATGGTGGAGGATGCATGGCAAGGGAATGGAGCATTTAGTGGAGGTGGCTTCGGTGGCAGAGGGGACAAGCAATGGTGGAGCAGTAGGGGTCTTCGAAGGAAACAAGATGAAGTTGCAGGCATGAGGGAGAGAGAGAGAGAGAGAGAGAGAGAGAGAGAGCGACGTGGAAAGGGCTGCTTCAAAGGAAGAAATGAGGGAAAGAAGAAACAAAAAGGAAAATGAAAGAGAGCCGTTGTCATGCCTTGACCCTCCGAGCTCGTGCCCATCCTTGCTTGGTCAATATAATAGTGATGTCCCAGGATGCATCGTCGACCAATTTATTTTAATATACGCATGTGGAAGCAAATATAAATCCCCAGACAATAAAATAATGGAATAGGAAAGTAGGGCCGTAAAAATTCAAACCACACTTATATACATATACAACACAAGCAGTTATATATATATATAATACAAGCTGACCTACACTTTGTTTATTCAAACACACAAATTTTAACAAATAGGGGTAAAGACCAAACAACTATGGCTCCTCATCGCTCTCAATCTCCTCCAGCTCTATCTTCTCGTCCCCGACGACCTCCTCTTCTTCGCTACAAAATTGGCACCCTCACCTGAGTACACTGGAGAATCTGGCTCACTCTCGAGCTTGGGATCTTTCGCATCCCCCACCACTTCACTTTTAGGGTCTGCTGTACCCTTACCAAAAGCATTCTCCAAAATGTACAAGGGTACGTCAGTTTCTGGTATAGGACCCTCCCTTCGTTCATCCTAGTAGTGACAATACCAAGATCGGTACTCATAAGGCACATGGGTGGGTCTACCCATGTCGAGCCAAACGGTGGATTTCACCAAAACATACTTTAATCCTTCAGGATGATGATATACCGGAATATGATAAGCTATTTCTGAAATATCCTGCGGTATACCAAATTGCTCGGAAGGAGCGGGGGTGCTGCCATCTACGAACCTGAAATGTTGTCCCATGACGGGGTGAGACCATGTCTTAGCAAGTTCTACTTCCTAAGACTCGATTAGAAAGCCAATACCCCCTAAAGGCTACCTAAGCACAACACGAGTCAGGGGACTTACCTTGGCCTTAGTCTCTTCCTGCAAGTCAAATCAATTTATAAATACTGACAGTCATGACACTTAATCACATCAGATTGACTCATCGATCAATCGACCCAGTCGATTACATGTCATCATGACCACCTCTTGGCCAGCCCATTCAATATTATCTATAAGTCCACTCATACTAGGACTGCTCACTCTAAGCTAATAAATGGATAGTATAGCTCTCTCTGTCATGCCCCGAACCTCAAGCGCGTGCACATCCCACTCTGGTCGATATAAGTGCGACTTCCTAGAACACGTCACCGACCTATTCAATTTTATTATGCATGCGGAAGTGAAACAAATCCCCTGACAACATTTGACTTGGGATAGAAAAGCAGGTAATCAATCACAACCAAACAAGCTTTCTTATAAACACATAGGTTTATATACAACACTGGATTGTCTACAAAATAGACAGGCTCAACAACTAGGGAACTGTCCTATGACCAACTTGTCAAACACGTTCGCCGATTCTTCAACGTCCACCTTCCGAACTCCAGGACTTTCGGTCCTCCACGACCGTCATCTAGGGACCTGAAATATTATCCCACAACCGGGATGAGACTACGTCTCAGCGAGTCCTACCCTCTAAAACTCAATTAGGAAGAAAATACGCCTTAGGGCGCTCTAGCCACACAAATAGGATAGAGGGCTTACCTCACCTCGGTCCCTTTCCTGCACGTCAGTATAATTCATATTCAAACAATGCTCGCACAAGCTGAAACTACCAACACTTATATCGGTCTATCAATTCAATTAATCCAATCATTCGCAATGATTCAATTCCATCATACTATCTATCTTTCCATTTCAATCCGTACTATCTATCAACCATTACTATCTATCATTCAATATCGTCCATCAAACCAGTCGTTAATACGACACATGCTCTCCAAAGATGTAATATATAGACGGTAGCTCGCTCAAGCTGTATAGATAGATAGCTCACCAAAGCTGTAACTGATAGATAGCTTGCACAAGCTGATAAATGATCTTAGCTCACCAGAAGCTGCCATATATATATATATATTGCTTGCCTAAGCGGATACATATATATATAAACCAATGCTCGCCAAAGCTGATCATTCAATAACAAACCATATAATTGGATATTCAATCCAATAACAACCAACGATTATCGTTTGGGGCTCCCTTGGTGGCTCTCTAGCTTGCAACACTTGTCAATCTCTCCTTCCACTTGCCCCCACCATGACATCACATGCCATCAGCCACTCTCTCTCCTCAAGCTTCCTCCACAAGCTTGTTAATAGGTGCAAAATGTCCCTAGCCCCATGGCATACGAATTTTAGACATTTGCGCATCAAATTCAATCAATTCTCACTCAATTCCATCCAATTGAAGCTCAATTAAATCAACCCATGTGTCCTCAACCTTCTTATGACTTTTCCCATCAAGTGATCCAACTTGCATCCCAGAGATTCGATTAAAAACGGCCATATGACAATCTCGAACAAAAACAGCCTTACTTTGCTTTTTTGCCAAAAATCTCGGTATGTAGAAAAATCTTCTGAAGATAAGTTGACATTCCTAAAATGAATTGTGACTTGATAGAACTTCCAATTTCTGTAATCGGGTTCAATTTCACGGTTAAATTCAATCTGGCGCGACTTTAGCGCGTCCTATCCTACCGGGAAGCTTTTAGGAATTTTCTGTGCAATTGACTTGTGGTTGATTATTTTCAAGCCCACAAAGTGCATCTTCGACACATTGGCAACTCTCGATTGTTGTAAAAATCTCGAGGTTTCAAATACGAACACAGGGTACCAAAACGATAGAGAAATCGGTCTAGTGTCGATCATCAAGAATTGTGCAATTAGGTGGAATCACCCACACTGAATTACATGGTTATGTTGAATCGACCTATCTCCGGTCTCTAATCGGTTTGTGCCGTAATGACCCTTGCAGATTAGTACGGTCGAGCAGTCGTTTCTTGGTCGAATTCTCAAGTCTACTGCGTTTAGATTCCTTAACGGCTTCACCTGATAGACTAGTTATCTCGTGAGTGGCCAACTCAGAGAAGAAAGCTATAGACACGAAGATGAAATGCCCGACTTATTTAATTGAAACCAGAATTGGAAAATCAGGATGTCACACTCTCTAAGTTGATAAATAGTGTACTACTCTCCCTATGCTGACATATCGCCCGCAGGCTGATATAGTACACTAATAATGCTCCCTCTTAGCTGATAAAGTATACTACTCGCAATCTAAACTGACATATCAGAGCCCGTAGGAAGATATAGTATACTCTTAATGCTCTCTTTAAGATGATATGGTATAATGCTCTCGCTAAGCTGCCATATCAGAACCCGTGGGTTGATAAAGTATACCGGTATACTGTTCTCAATTTAAGCTGACATATCGCCCGTAGGTCGATATAGTATACCATCCCAATCATACAATTTCATTTCCCATTTTTATCACCCTCGATAAAAATACACGTGTGTGGGTACACGGCCGGCCTTAGCCAAAATATAAGATTTTTACTTTTGAACCTCTTACTATTTTTAGCAGTCCTAAAATAGATTTTTGATGCTGTAGACCGACGCCCGGTAATTTTCTACTCAATTACCAAAATTATTCAAATTTTGTAATAAATACCCACAACCACTAATTTCACTCAATTTGCACAATCAAGTATTCAATTAAATAAATAGAGAGCACAATTGCTATCAAAGCACGAAATTTCGATCACCAACCATCCCATTTGAATTTCTGAAAAATAATTAATTAATTAATTAATTTTAGAAAATATTAAATAAATGAAAATAATTGCAATAAATCCAACTTAGGCCCGTTATAGCCGAATTGGACGTTGAAACAAACCCGGAAAAATTTCGAGATTCGTTTAATAAATACTCAAGTCTATCTACTCCCTAATTACATTGACTAACCACCTAACATGCATCGGTAACTAACTTCATTTTGCTAATTATATCTAACTAATCAACTAAACATGCTTAACCTAAACTAAGTATCCACTAAGCATCATTAATCTACTAAGCGAGGTTTAGTGAGTTAAACTCACTTGTTTAATGAGCGGTTTGGTGCAAAACGATGGGAACATCGCGGGGCTTGACTTTCCTCAAGGCGGGCCTAGCAACCGAGGCTCGGAACCTCCTCAAAACGGGCCTAAAGCTTGCTGGAAAATCCTCTGGTTTCTCCTTTGTTCTTCGTTGCAAACAAAGCAAAGAAAAGCTAAAGAAGGCAAGTAAGACCGGTGAAGGCAACGACAAGGCTGAGCGACCAACAACACGGACTCACGGCGGCCAGAGGGGCTCACGACAGCCTACTGGGCTATGAAATAGCCTATTGGACCGGCGGACAGGCTAGAATGACGGCGTGAGGGAGGCGGACGTGCGCAGGTACTCGTGCGGGCGGCGGGGCGGCGTTTTGGCGACGGTGGCTGTGTGCGACGACGTGGGCAGCTTTGGCGACTCTGGTGGCCTCCTTGGCTATTGCTGGTTAAACACAAGGTGGAGGGGGAAAGGGAAGCTGGCCGGTTGCCTTGGTGAGGAAGAGAGGGGGAACAAGGGCACCACTTGGCCAATTTCTTATAATCTCTTGTCTCCTTGACCATCCATGGCCAAGTATGGTTCTTTGGCTCTCAATAAGCCACCAATGCTCACCCATAACTGTTGAAATGGTCCATTTTGGCTAGGCAACGGGGAAGTTACGAATTTGACAAGTTTGGCTTCAATTGGACACTTGTTTCTTCTAAAATCAATCTCATTTGCCCCTCATAAATTCAATTAATACCTTAATTATCAAATTGGTATTTTTCCTCACCAATGGATCCATCTTGCATTCCAATTTCATGACAAAAAATGATCCCTGGCATTTTATGAACAAAAACGGCATTACTTCGACTTTTTCCCAAAAAGTCTCGGTTTACAGAAAAATCTTCTAAGACTGAGTCGATGTTCCTAGAATTTATTGTGACATAAAAGAATCTTCAATTTCTGAAATCGGACTCAAATTTGTGATTAATTTCAATCCGGCGCGTTTTTAGCGTGATGTAGGTTATCGGGTAACTTTAATAAATTTTCGGTGCAAATGACATGTAGTCGATTTTCTTCGAGCCACAATGAACCCACCCGGCACATTGGCGACTCTTGGTTGTCATGAAAATCTCGAGGTTTCAAATACGGATATAGGGTGCCAAAATGACAGAAAAATCAAACTAGTGTCGATCGATGAGAATTTTCTAATTTAGTGGAGGCACACATGATCAGCCACACATCTCAGTCGAATCGACTTATCTCTAATCTCAAATCGATTTTTAACCATGCCGTAATGGCCTCTAAAGATGAGTACGATCGAGAAGCCGATTCTTGGTCAAATTCTCCAGTCTATTGCCTTAAAATTCCTTAGTGGATTTCCTAGATAGTCTAGTTATTTCGAGAGTGATCAGCTCTGAGAATAGCCATATATGCGCATCAATGAAATGCCCGATTAATTTAATTGAAAGCAGAAGTGAAAAATCTAGGATCGGTGTCTTTCTAAGGTTACTAGAAATTGCACGCGCATTGTCGTGAAAAAATAAATTTTTTTGTGAAATACTCTTTTTTTAGTGAAAATATTATAATCAGTGGTTTAAAAAAGAAAAGAAAAACTCGTGTGGTCACATATCGTACAATTTTCTTATATTCTAAGTCAATACTCCACGCTAAACTTCTCGAGAGGCTTGACAACAATCACGAGACTTCAGAAATAAAAACGCCAAGTCCAAATCAAACGAACTCTCATGATTATCATCTATTAAAAGCAGCAACTGAATATAAATAATCTGCACACTGTGACTTATCTTGGAAAGGGTTCGAGTCTACTTGCTTTTTATTACTATCAATTGGAAGAGTTCTTAAGAAAACCCGCAGAAAAAGTGAAGCCAAAGATTTTTTTGCTCATCACCATCAGGAAGTCACAGTTTGAACAAGCCAATGGGTCAAGAAATTTTGAGAATTCTTCTAAAAATCTAAATTTTTATATCACTCAAATAATTAAAAGAGAACCCGATTCCACGAATCAAATTACTTGAAACGGAAATCTGGATAGAAATCATTATCAATGGACTTGTGACAACTGAAAGACCAGAGCAAGATTATAAGACTCACGAATTCACGTGAATGGCTAGTGGCAACTCAAGAAGACAGATCCTCAAATCGGCCATTTTCCACAAATTTGCTTTACATGTCAATTTCAATGAAGACTTAGAAAAGTAAGTCAAGCGTGCCTCTCCTAAGAGCAAAGTACACACAAAACTGATTGAAAGAGGAAAAGACACAATGTTTTAATGAAAAGCTGCTTCAAGTGTTAATTTTGAAATCTACCGTTGATTTTGGTCCTCTCGCTTAGAACTAATATTTATGGAATTATCCTTTTCATCTCACTCTTTTTCATATTTTACTGTCTTGATTTTTCTGTGAATTAATTTTCAAAGAACTTGTCTTAATAATATGATACAATAACGTCTAGTCTGACATGGGATTATATATCTTTTTCAGATATCAATAGAATATCAGCAAATCGATAAACTGTTTAGGCACAAACAAATATAAGGGGGTGAGTTTGTGACTTAAGGAAGCTTCAAAACTTTTCGAGTGAAGAGCATGCACTAGTGCTGTAGAGAGAAACGTGCATATACAAAATACTTATCTTCCATCGATGAAAGGCGTTTAAGATATAGAAGAATTGCAAAGCATATTTATTGTACTTCGGCCTATCCATTTGACTTACTCTACTCTCCCACCTCTAACAGTCCAAACAAATACTGGAAGCCACTAGATAATCCTCCAGATGTTACTGCACCCGAAGATACTTCCTTCTACTCGTAACTTTGCTTTTACATACAATTTGTAAAACTTATTGACAAAGTTTCTCTACATATCTTGTCACCAATTCATGTGCCTACTATTCCTCTCGGATGTTTAAAGATTAAAATGCGTTATGTTCAGGATTATAACATGAGGATGATGTTTCTGGTAGTGTGGCGTAGTAGCTCAACAACAATGAATTCGCGTGATGGTTATTGATTGATGACCGGTGTGGTTCTTGTCTTTTGAGCGACCAAAAGCAAGTTGGAAGTTTGGAAACGCGGGTCGAGAGCACCTAATATCTAGGAATGTAATCTCTTCCATCCCTTGGATGGTTATAACTGATCATAGCAGGATTTACTCGTATTGATCCATCAATCGCGAATGCCCATGGCCATCCAACACGTACATCAACCATATGGGGATAGATCCAAACATATAATACCAGGTAATAATCAAAGTGTACTCCTTGACGAGAAATTACTTGATGCATGAACAAATGTGATCTTCTTTATGTTATGACATTCACCATGGTGATTTAATCCGGCAATCACTAGATGAACTACTAAATTAAGAAAGCGGTTAGTGCATATAAATAACCTACATGGGAGCCGATTGAATTTCATAATTTTTGACTGAACCGAATTCAATTCGTACAAGGTTGAACTGCTGCCCTTCTCTTAAGGGGGAGAAGGTACTATAGTAACTTTTTGCAAGCAACATGGATGACAGATTCACCAGAGAAAATCTGATTGCACCCCCCACATAAAAAGAGAAGTGAAAATAAAATAGATCTTGCTAATAAGTGTCCTCAATGCACTTGTTAAACATGTTTAATGCATAAAGATTCGATTTTCAAAATATTAATTGTTTATGTCAAAAAAATAGTCAATGCATTATAATTTCAGAAAATATTAAATAAATGCAAATAATTGCAATAAATCCAACTTAGGCTCATTATAACCGAATTGGACGTCGAAACGGACCCAGAAAAATTTCGAGATTCGTTTAATAAATACTTTAGTCTATCTACTCGGTAATTACATTGACTAACCACCTAACATGCATCAGTAATTCGTTTAATTTTACTAATTATCCACTAACCGTCATTAACCTACTAAGTGAGGTTTAGTGAGTTAAACTCACATGTTTAATGAGCGGTTCAGTGCAAAACAACAGGAACGTTGCGGGGCTCGACTTTTCTCAAGGCGGGCCTAGCAACCGAGGCTTGGAACCTCCTCAAAACAGGCCTAAAGCTTGCTGGAAAATCCTCTGGTTTTTCCTCTGTTCTTGGCTGCAAATAAAGCAAACAAAAGCTAAACAAGGCAAGCAAGACCGGTGAAGGCAACGACAAGGCCGAGCAGCCAACAACACGGACTCGCGGCAGCCAGAGAGGCTCACGGCAGCTTGCTGGGTTGCGAAACAGCCTATTGGACTGGCGGACAGGCTGGAATGACGGCGTGAGGGAGGCGGACATGCACGGGCACTCGCGTGCGCGGCGAGGCGGAGTTTCGGCGACGGTGGCTACGTGCGACAGCGTGGGCAGCTTCAGCGACTCCGGTGACCTCCTTGGCTATTGATGGTCGAAACACAAGGTGGAGGGGGAAAGGGAAGCTGGCTAGTTGCCTTGGTGGGAAGAGAGGGGGAACAAGGGCCCTACTTGGCCAATTTCTTCCAATCTCTTGTCTCCTTGACCATCCATGGCCAAGTATGGTTCCTTGGCTCTCAATGAGCCACCAATGCTCACCCACAATTGTTGAAATGGTCCATTTTGGTTTGGCAAGGGGAAGCTTCGAGTTTGATAAGTTTTGGCTTCAATTGGACACTTGTTCCTTCTAAAATCAATCTCATTTGGCCATCATAAAATCAATTAATACCTCAATTATCAAATTTGTATTTTTCCTCACCAATGGATCCATCTTGCATCCCAATTTCGCGACCAAAAGCGATCCCCGGCATTTTCTGAACAAAAACGGCCCTACCTCGACTTTTTCCCAAAAAGTCGAGGTTTATAGAAAAATCTTCTAAAACTAAGTTGACGTTCTTAGAATTTATTGTGACATAACAAAATATTCAATTTTTGAAATCGAACTCAAATTCGCGATTAATTTCAATCTGGTGCGTTTTTAGCGTGACCTAGGCTACCAGGTAACTTTAAGAAATTTTCAGTGCAAATGACTCGTGGTCGATTTTTTTTAGCCATAATGAACCCACTCGATACATTGGTGACTTTTGATTGTCATGAAAATCCCGAGGTTTCAAATACGGACACATGATACCAAAACGACAGAAAAATCAAACTAATGCCGATCGACGAGAATTTTCCAATTTAGTTGAGTCACCCATGATCAGCCACACATCTTAGTCAAACCAACCTATCTTTGATCTCAAATCGATTTTTAACTGTGCCATAATGGCTTATAAAGATGAGCACGATCGAGAAGCTGATTCCCGGTCAAATTCTTAAGTCTATTGCCTTAAAATTCCTTAATGGCTTTCTAAATAGTCTAGTTATTTCAAGAGTGATCAGCTCTAAGAATAGCCCTATAGGCGCGTCGATGAAATGCCCGATTAATTTAATTGAAAGTAGAAGTGAAAAATCCATGATGCCACAACTCTTCCCCTTTTATAAAAATTTTGTCCTCGAAATTTAAACCTTACACACTTTAAGCAAAAAGGTGGGGGTACAAATGTCTCATTGACTCTTTAGTCTCCTAGGTTGCTCCTTCAGTACCATGGTGTTTCGAGACCACTTTGACCTTTGGGATTGTCTTTGTACGTAGGACATGCTCTTTTCTGTCCACAATTTGAACCGGGCTTTTAACGTATGACACATGGTCATCCACGTCCAATTCCTCGAAATTGAGCACGTGGGTTGAGTCAGGCTCATACTTCCTTAATATCGACACGTGAAAGACATCATGCACTTGCTTCAATCTCGGTGGCAACGCAAGACGATACGTCAAGGTACTAATTCTCTCAAGAATGTCAAATGGACCTACGTACCTCGGACTCAGTTTTCCTTACATTTAGAAAAACATGATCATCAACTTGGAATTCCAAAAAGTCTTCGACGTTTATCTACATAAGTTTTCTGTTTGCTCTGAGTGGTCTTAAATTTGTTCCTGATCACTGCCACGGCATCCACTAATTGCTGAACAAACTCTGGGCCTGTAATCTTTCTTTTTCCAACTTCATCCCAACATACCGGTGTTGTGACGGCCCAAGCGCGGGGGCGCATCTCCTTTCCCACATTGCTTAGGGGGAGTCCTAGGGCTAGTTTATAAGGCTTAGGTTCCTCTAATCTATGTGACGCGTTTCACGTACGCTTTCGTTGCGTTGAAAACAAACTCACGGGGAGGAGGTTGCTGCGTGCATGCCTCCAAAGCGAACAATATTGGGTTGGGGGAAGGTGGTCGAGGGCTGAGACCTTTACCCTAGACGACGCGTTTTGAAGCCATGAGGACTCAGTGTCCAAAGCAGACAATATTACATAGTGGGGCCCAGGTCGTTATAAATGGTATCAGAGCCGACTCTCGACTGTGTGTAGGGCCATAACGAAGACGTTATGCTCCCAATGGGGGGGAGAGTGTGACGGCCCAAGCGTGGGGGCACGTCTACTATCCCACATCGCTTGGGGGGAGTCCTAGGGCTAGTTTATAAGGCTTAGATCCCTTAATTTGTGTGATATGTTTCATGTACGCTTTCACTGTGCTGAAAACAAACTCGTGAGGAGGAGATTGCTGCATGCATGCCTCCAAAGCAGACAATATTGGGTTGAGGGAAGATGGCTGAGGACCGAGGCCTTTACCCCAAACGTCACGTTTTAAAGCCGTGAGGACTCAGTGTCCAAAGCGGACAATATTACACAGTGGGGCCCGAGTCGTTACTGGTGTTTTGCACAATATGCCATACAACGCTTAAAAAGGAGCCATCTGAATGCTCTATTGATAACTGTTGTTATAGGCGAATTCCACAAGATGAAGTTGTTCCTCCCAACTTCCTTTAAAGTCCAGTACACAAGCTCTCAGCATATCCTCAAGAGTCTGAATTGTTCTCTCAGACTGACCATCCGTCTGAGGGTGATATGTCGTACTATATTGAAGCTTTGTACCTAAAGCACATTGCAAGCTCTTTCAAAAAGTGGCGGTAAACCTCGGGTCGATCTGACGTTATCGTAACTAGTACTCCATGTAGTTGAACTATCTAGCGCACGTACAACTTAACGTGCCTATCTAAGTCAAGATCCTTTCACATTGCAATAAAGTGAGCCGACTTTGTTAACTTGTTGACTATTACCCAAATCGAATCATTACCTTTCTGACTCCTAGGTAATCCGATCACGAAGTCTATTGTGATATGCTCCCATTTCCATTGTGGGATTTCAAGAGGTTGCAGAAGTTCTCATGACTTGTAATGCTGAGCTTTAACTTGTTGACACGTCAAACACCTGGCGACATGCTTGGTGATGTTCGCCTTCACCCCAGACCACCAATAGTGCTGACGTAGGTTCTGATACATCTTGGTACTTCCATGATGATGAATGTTGTAGCTACTAGATGAGCTTATGATAAAATATCCTCTCTAAGCTTCACATTGTTAGGTACAACCAATCGTCCTCGGAACCTTAGTGTTCTATTATCAGAAACTTGAAAGTCAACTTTCCTTTCTTCAATTTCCTCTTGTAAAATTTTCTAAAAATTTGGGTTTATTGAGTGGAGTAGCTTGATCCTGATCTACACATCCGGCTCAATTTTGAGGGTGGCCATAAGATGAGAAAGGTGGCTTACCTCAAATTTGAACTCTAAATCTCGAGCTCTCTCAATTAGATTCCACTCCTTAACCAATAAATGGGCAATTGACGACTTTTGGCTCAAAGCGTCGGCGGCCTTATTATCTTTTCTTGGGTGATATAGAATATCACAATCATAATTCTTTAGCAATTCCATCCATTGGTGCTGTTTCATATTCAACTCCTTCTGAAAGAATAGATACTTAAGACTCTGATGGTCTGTGAAGATCTGAAATTTTTCCCCACACAAGTAGTGTCTCCAAATTTTCAATGCGAATATGATTGCTGCGAGTTTTAGGTCATGCGTAGGGTTGTTCAGTTCATGAGGTCTCAACTGGCGAGAGGCGTATGCAACAATTTTACCATATTGCATCAACACGCAACGTAGTCCTTTGAACGACGCATCACTGTAGATCTCATACCCTCTAGGATTGAATGAAATCGTCAGCACATGTGCGGTAGTCAGCTTTTCCTTAAGCTCTAGAAAGCTACATTCGCACTTGTCCGTCCATACAAATTTCTCATCCTTCTTCAGGAGTTTTGTCAATGGTGACGCCAAAGCTGAAAATCCTTCCATAAACCATTTGTAGTAGCATGCCAAACCCAGAAAACTTCTGATTTCTATCACTGTTGTCGGTCTTGGCCAGTTGATCATGGCTTTAATCTTGCTCGGGTCCATGGAGATTCCTTCTCCGGAAATCACATGACCTAAAAATGCCACACGAGTCAGCTAAAACTCACATTTGCTAAACTTAGCATACATTTGATGAATCCTTAAGGTCTGGAGCACTAATCTCAAATGCTCCTCATGCTCCTCAGCACTTCTTGAATACACTAGGATATCATCGATGAGCACGGTCACGAATTGATCTAGATATTCCTTGAATACTCGGTTCATCAAATCCATAAAAGCAGCCGGAGCATTCGTCAACCCTTATGGAATCACAGTGAACTCGTAATGACCATACCGAGTACAAAAGGCTGACTTAGGAATATCCTCTTTCCTAATCCTCAGCTGATGATATCCTGTCCTCAAGTCGATTTTCGAAAATATCGACGCTCCTTGTAACTGATCAAACAAGTCCTCGGTAATGGATACTTGTTCTTGATCATTACTTGATTGAGTTGGCGATAGTCGATGCACAAGCGCAACGAACCATCTTTCTTTTTGACAAATAGAACTGGTGCTCCCCAAGGTGATGCATTAGAACGGATAAATCCTTTATCCAATAACTCCTGCATCTGCACCTTCAGTTCTTTCAACTCTGATAAAGCCATCCAGTAAGGAGCCTTAGAGATTGGCTTTGTCCTGGGTGCTAACTCAATCACAAATTTAATCTTTCTTTTTAGTGGTAATCCTGGCAATTCCTTTGGAAAGATATCTAGAAATTCTTATACTACAGCAATGTCTTTCATTTTCAGCTCCTCAATTGTCGTATCCATGACAGTTGCCAGGTAACCTTGACAACCCCTGTCTAACAAATGGGTTACCTCTTGCGACGAGATTAGGGAAATCGAGGTCTTCCTCGGTTTCTTACAAACTCGAAGCTCTCACCCTTTGATGGGTAAAACTGAATCGACTTGCGATAACAGTTCATTTTAGCTCATTGCTTGGTGAGCCAGTTTAAGCCAATTATCAAGTCAAAATCATACATGGCTAGGACTAACAGATCTATTTTCCCATCTCGCTCACCAATCTCTAACTTGCAACTAGAGCAACCCCAAACAAACAACACTTTATCCTTCAGTGGTGTAGATATGCTAATAACAAATTCCAATAACGCAGGATTTAATCCTATCAACTTAATAAACTATTCGACAATAAAGGAATGTGTTGCTCCTGGATCGAATAAAGCATAGACATGATGGATGTTTAGCGAGATTGTACCTGTGATCACGTCAGGCGCAGCTTTTGCCTGACCTTGAGTAATGGCATACACCTTCCCTGTGGCGCTTTCTAAGGTGCATACCCTTTGATTTGTCCAATTGGTGGCGGCGGTGGTAATTGCACTTGTCTTCTGGGTCTTCTTGGACAATCTCTGGCCATATGACCTTGTTGGCCACATACAAAACAAGTGCTCTACCTACGGGGACACTGATTCACTCCATGTCGCCTTCCATAAGCGCGACACACTTCCATCCTATTGGATCCAGACTTGCTAATCCCACCCTTCTTGTTGGGCGATATCTGGAATCTACCTCTTTTCATTGGCTTCTTTCCCTGGCGAATCTCTTCCCTGTGGAAGTTAAACCTCGTTCTAGATGAGGCAGCTTGCTCATTTAGCCCCTTCTCTATCATCTGAGCTCGACGATAAATTTCTTGGTAATCAGTCAAGTCTAACGGTAACAAAGGTTTTTTCAATTCAGAACAAAGACCACTTCTGAAAAATCTTCGAGCTTTCTCTTCAGGCTCCTCTACTAACCTTGGAGCATACTGTGACAGTTTTGTGAACTTGACCCCATATTGGTCAACGGTCATACTCCCTTGACAGAGACGTTGGAATTCTTCCATTTTTTGTTCTCGGGTAGTACCCGAAAAGTATTGATCATTAAAAGCTCAGAGGAAGGTGTCCCACACCTGAGCCACTCCCTCTAGGAACACGGAATCCTTGGCGGCTTTCCACTAAATGTTCGCATTACTCTGAAGTTGGTATACAGCCAGTACCACATTCTTTTTTTCGTTGCACATTAGCAGTGCAAACGCTTTCTCTAGATCCTGAATCCAAAGCTATGCGACTTCCGGGTCTCCTTCACCCTTGAACCTAAGAGGGTTCAGCTTTAGAAATTGCTAAACTAATTTGCGAATTGGCCTCCTAGCGGCCACATTGCCCAGTGGAACTTCAGTAGGGGCAACAGTAGGTGCAGCAATAGGTTCGGTAGCAATGGCGGCAACAACGGTAGTAACGGCGGCCTGAGCGGCGGCTTCAATAGCGGCGGCTTGATTTTGCGCTTGCTAATCCATCCGATTTCCCATGACTTCAAGCACCCGCATGATCCCTTCTATCTTGGGATCACCAGAGGCTACTACCCCAGCACCAATAGGAGGTGGTGCTACTCCACTAGCACTGACCTGTGCTTGTGCCCTACCTCTGCCTCGGGTACCAACCCTGGTTGGCGTCCTAACCTGAGCTGTAGGTCTAACTATTCTTTTATTCGGAGTTCTCTGCTCCAGCTTACTCATGGTTCAGTCTCTACTGAAACCTGTCTTCCAAATCCATACTGGATTAGAAGATGAGCGATTCACACATGACAAACAATTTTACCAATCAACTACCATTGACATGAACTAGTCATGAATTTAAAGGCCTTCCTACTTACTATTCCATATCCATCGCACCTTTTCACTCCAACTTCTAATGACCTGGCTTTGATACCACTAAACTGGGATGTCACGCCCCTACCATCCGAGCTCGTACCCATCCCTGCTTGGTCAATATAATAGTGATTTCCCAGGATGTATCGCCGACTCATTTATTTTAATATACGTATGCAGAAGCAGATATAAATCCTCAGACAATAAAACAATAGGATATGAAAACAGGGCCGTAAAAAGTCAAACCACGCTTATATACATATACAACACAACCAGTTATATATATAATACAAGCTGACTGAAACTTTTTTTATTCAAACACACAAGTTTTAACAAACAGGGGTAAGGACCAAACAACTATGGCTCCTCATCGCTCTCAATCTCCTCCAGCTCTATCTCCTTGTCCTCGACAACCTCCTCTTCTTCTTCTCTCTAGTTGGCACCCTTAGCTGAGTACACTGGAGAATCTGGCTTACTCTCGAGCTTGGGATCTTTCGCATCCTCCACCGCTCCGCCTTTAGGGTCTGCTGTACCCTTACCAAAAGCCTTCTCCAAAATGTACAAGGGTACGTCAGTTTCCGGCATAGGACCCTCCCTTCGTCCATTCTAGTAGTGACGATACCAAGACTAGTACTCATAAGGCACATGGGTGGGTCTATCCACGTCGACCCAAATGGTGGATTTCACCAAAACATACTATAATCATTCAAGATGATGATATACCAGGATATGATAAGTTATCTTTGAAATATCTCGCGGTATACCAAATTGCTCGGGAGGAGCGGGAGGTGCTGCCATCTACGGACCTGAAATGTTGTCCCACAACGGGGTGAGACTATGTCTCCGCAAGTTCTACCCTCTAAGACTCGATTAGGAAGCCAATACGCCCTAAAGGCTACCTACGCACAACACAAGTCAGAGGAGTTACCTTGGCCTCAGTCTCCTTCTGCAAGTTAGATCAATTTATAAATACTGATAGCCATGGCACTCAATCACATCAGATCGACTCATCGATCAATCGACCCAGTTGATTACATGTCATCATGACCACCTTTTGGTTGACCCATTCAATACTATTCATAAGTCCACTTATAATAGGACTGCTCGCCATAAGTTGATAAATGGATAATATAGCTCTCTCTAAGCTGATAAATAGTGTATTGCTCTCCCTAAGCTGACATATCGCTTGTAGGCTGATATAGTACACTAATAATGCTCTCTCTAAGCTGATCAAGTATACTGTTCGCAATCTAAACTGACATATCAAAGTTCGTAGGATGATATAGTATACTGTTAATGCTTTCTCTAAGCTGATAGAGTATACTACTTTCACTAAGCTGCTATAGCAGAACTTGTGGGTTGATATAGTATACTGTTAATGCTTTCTCTAAGCTGATAGAGTATACTACTCTCGCTAAGCTGCTATAGCAGAACTTGTGGGTTGATATAGTATATCGGTATACTGCTCTCAATCTAAGTTGACATATCGCCTGTAGGTCGATATAGTATACCATCCTAATCATACAATTCCATTTCCCATTTTTATCACCCTCGATAAAAATACACATGTGTGAGTACACAGCCGGCCTTAGCCAATATATAAGGTTTTCACTTTTGAACCTCCCACTATTTTCAGTAGTCCCAAAATAGATTTTTGGCGCTATAGATGGACGCTTGGTAATTTTCCACTCAATTACCAAAATTATTCAAATTTTAAAATAAATACCCACAACCACTAATTTCACTCAATTTGCACATTCAAGTACTCAATTAAATAAATAGAGAGCACCATTGCAATTAGCACGAAAATTCCGGTCCACCGGCCATCCCGGTTGATTTTTCGAAAAATAATTAATTAAATAAATAAATTCAGAAAATATTAAATAAATGCAAATAATTGAAATAAATTCAACTTAGGCCCATTATAGCCGAATTGGACGTCGAAACAGACTCGAAATTTTTTTGAGATTCATTTAATAAATACTCGAGTCTATCTACTCGCTAATTACATTGACCAACCACCTAAGATGCATCGGTAACTAACTTAATTTTTCTAATTATATCTAACTAACAACCTAAACATGTTTAACCTAAACTAAGTATCCATAAAGCATCATTAACCTACTAAGCTAGGTTTAGTGAGTTAAACTCACTTGTTTAACGAGCGGTTCGGTGCAAAATGACAGAAACTTCGCAGGGCTCGACTTTCCTCAAGGTGGGCCTAGCAACCGAGACTCGGAACCTCCTCAAAACGGGGCCTAAAGCTTGTTGGAAAATCCTGTGGTTTCTCCTCTGTTCTTGGCTGCAAACAAAGCAAACAAAAGCTAAAATGGGCATGCAAGACCGATGAAGGCAATGGCAAGGCCGAGCATCCAACAAGACGGACTCACGGCGGCCGGAGGGGCTCACAGCGGCTTGTAGGGCTACGAAACAGCCTACTGGACCGACGGACAGGCTAGAATGATGGCGTGAGGGAGGTGGACATGCGCAGGCACTCGCGCGGGCGGCGGGGCGGCGTTTCGGCGATGGTGGCTGCGTGTGACAGTGTGGGCGGCTTCGGCGACTCCGATGGCCTCCTTGGCTATTGTTGGTCGAAACACAAGGTGGAGGGGAAAAGGGAAGTTGGCCGATTGCCTTGGTGAGGAAGAGAGGGGGAACAAGAGCCCTACTTAGCCAATTTCTTCCAATCTCTTGTTTCCTTGACCATCCATGGCCAAGTATGTTTCGTTGGCTCTCAATGAGCCTCCAATGCTCACCCACAACTCTTGAAATGGTCCATTTTGGCTAGGCAAGGGGGAAGCTACGAATTTGACAAGTTTTGGCTTCAATTGGACACTTGTTCCTTCTCAAATCATTCTCATTTAGCCCTCATAAAATCAATTAATACCTCAATTATCAAATTGGTATTTTTCTTACTAATGTATCCATCTTGCGTCCCAATTTCACGACCAAAAACAATCCCCGGCATTTTCTGAACAAAAACGGCCCTACCTCGACTTTTTCACAAAAAGTCGAGGTTTACAGAAAAATCTTCTGAGATTGAGTCGACGTTCTTAGTATTTATTGTGACATAATAGAATCTTCAATTTTTGAAATTGGACTGAAATTTGCGATTAATTTCAATCCACTGTGTTTTAACCTGACCTAGGTTACCGGGTAACTTTCAGAAATTTTCGGTGCAAATGACTTGTGGTCGATTTTCTTCGAGCCACAATGAACCCACTCAACACATTGGTGACTTTCGGTTGTCGTTAAAAATTTGGTGGTTTCAAATACAAACATAGGGTACCAAAATGACAGAAAAATCAAATTAGTGCCGGTCGATGAGAATTTTCCAATTTAGTGGAGTCACTCTCGATCAGCCACACATCTTAGTTGAACCAACCTATCTTTGATCTCAATCGATTTTTAACTGTGCCATAATGGCCTCTAAAGATGAGCACAATCGAGAAGCCGATTCCTGATCAAATTCTTAAGTCTATTGCCTTAAAATTCCTTAGTGGCTTTCTTAGATAGTCTAGTTATCTCGAGAATGATCAGCTCTAAGAACAGCCTTATAGGCGCGTTGATGAAATGCTCGATTAATTTAATTGAAAGCAGAAGTGAAAAATCAAGGATGTCACAAATGGCTTACCTTTTTATCCACCGCGAATAGTACAAGAAGAAATCTATACACACTCCAATAGGATTGATGTCTTTCTAAGGTTACTAGAAATTGCACGAGCATTGTAGGGAAAAAATTAAGATTGTTGTGAAATACTTTTTTTTTAGTGAAAAGATTATAATCAGTGGTTAAAAAAAAACTCGTGTGGTCACATATCGTGCAATTTTCTTATATTCTAAGTCAATACTCCACGCTCAACTTTTAATTGTATATAGTACAAAATAAGAATTTAACTTCTCGAGAGGCTTGACAACAATGACGAGACTTCAGAAATAAAAACGCCAATTCCAAATCAAACGAACTCTCATGATTATCATCTATTAAAAGCAGCAACTGAATAGAAATAATCTGCACGCTGTGACTTATCTTGGAAAGGGTTCGAGTCTACTTCCTTGCTTTTTATTACTATCAATTGGAAGAGTTCTTAAGAAAGCCCGCAGAAAAAGTGAAGCCAAAGATTTTTTTGCCCATCACCATCAGGAAGTCACAGTTTGAACAAGCCAATGGGTCAAGAAATTTTGAGAATTCTTCTAAAAATCTAAATTTTTATATCACTCAAATAATTAAAAGAGAACCCGATTCCACGAATCAAATTACTTGAAACGGAAATCTGGATAGAAATCATTATCAATGGACTTGTGACAACTGAAAGACCAGAGCAAGATTATAAGACTCACGAATTCACGTGAATGGCTAGTGGCAACTCAAGAAGACAGATCCTCAAATCGGCCATTTTCCACAAATTTGCTTTACATGTCAATTTCAATGAAGACTTAGAAAAGTAAGTCAAGCGTGCCTCTCCTAAGAGCAAAGTACACACAAAACTGATTGAAAGAGGAAAAGACACAATGTTTTAATGAAAAGCTGCTTCAAGTGTTAATTTTGAAATCTACCGTTGATTTTGGTCCTCTCGCTTAGAACTAATATTTATGGAATTATCCTTTTCATCTCACTCTTTTTTCATATTTTACTGTCTTGATTTTTCTGTGAATTAATTTTCAAAGAACTTGTCTTAATAATATGATACAATAACGTCTAGTCTGACATGGGATTATATATCTTTTTCAGATATCAATAGAATATCAGCAAATCGATAAACTGTTTAGGCACAAACAAATATAAGGGGGTGAGTTTGTGACTTAAGGAAGCTTCAAAACTTTTCGAGTGAAGAGCATGCACTAGTGCTGTAGAGAGAAACGTGCATATACAAAATACTTATCTTCCATCGATGAAAGGCGTTTAAGATATAGAAGAATTGCAAAGCATATTTATTGTACTTCGGCCTATCCATTTGACTTACTCTACTCTCCCACCTCTAACAGTCCAAACAAATACTGGAAGCCACTAGATAATCCTCCAGATGTTACTGCACCCGAAGATACTTCCTTCTACTCGTAACTTTGCTTTTACATACAATTTGTAAAACTTATTGACAAAGTTTCTCTACATATCTTGTCACCAATTCATGTGCCTACTATTCCTCTCGGATGTTTAAAGATTAAAATGCGTTATGTTCAGGATTATAACATGAGGATGATGTTTCTGGTAGTGTGGCGTAGTAGCTCAACAACAATGAATTCGCGTGATGGTTATTGATTGATGACCGGTGTGGTTCTTGTCTTTTGAGCGACCAAAAGCAAGTTGGAAGTTTGGAAACGCGGGTCGAGAGCACCTAATATCTAGGAATGTAATCTCTTCCATCCCTTGGATGGTTATAACTGATCATAGCAGGATTTACTCGTATTGATCCATCAATCGCGAATGCCCATGGCCATCCAACACGTACATCAACCATATGGGGATAGATCCAAACATATAATACCAGGTAATAATCAAAGTGTACTCCTTGACGAGAAATTACTTGATGCATGAACAAATGTGATCTTCTTTATGTTATGACATTCACCATGGTGATTTAATCCGGCAATCACTAGATGAACTACTAAATTAAGAAAGCGGTTAGTGCATATAAATAACCTACATGGGAGCCGATTGAATTTCATAATTTTTGACTGAACCGAATTCAATTCGTACAAGGTTGAACTGCTGCCCTTCTCTTAAGGGGGAGAAGGTACTATAGTAACTTTTTGCAAGCAACATGGATGACAGATTCACCAGAGAAAATCTGATTGCACCCCCCACATAAAAAGAGAAGTGAAAATAAGTTAGATCTTGCTAATAAGTGTCCTCAATGCAGTTGTTAAACATGTTTAATGCATAAAGATTCGATTTTCAAAATATTAATTGTGTATGCCACAAAAATAGTCAATGCATTATAATTTGCAGTATTTTGTTATTTTGTTACTTAATAAGTGTCCTGTGGACATTATTTAAGTAAGATCCAAGTAAAATTTACTCTTGTGCAAGCGGAGCATTAACCTAGTATAAGAGTGGGTAAAACTCGCATGAAGTTTAGCCATATAGCACACTTATGTGTGAAAATCTTTGTAATTTGTTTTTGATTATCACTCTAGCAAATATTTCATCCTAACATATCTCTAACTCTACATCTCTAGTCTTATGCAAATTTTGATAATAAGATCTATTATTGGTATACTTTCATATATTCTTATCCATAATTCTCTAAGAGAACTATGCAAATTTTTGGTAATAAATGCTCTAATAATTTATTTTTTATTTTTTATAGATTCTATCCCAAAATTCCCGCAATTTTTATCTTTAAAGAAACTTGCTCAAAGGCGAGGTTTTGAAAGAATTTAACAGTATAGGGATACCTATCTCATAATTGGCTCATTTAACAAACAATACACTAAAAGATCAAACTCATGTAAGGCTCATATTGGACAATTAAAGAATATTAAAATCATATCTGAGATATACTTATATCACATGATCAATGTCGAATTGGTCTCATATTTGACAATAAATACATTAGAAAATCAATGAAAAAAAATCCATAATCACAGGACTATCTATCTCATTGTTGACTTACATTTTAGAGTAATCTATTTGAAAGATCAATCTCATATTGGCTTCATATTTGACAAACGAATAATATTAAAATCATATTTAGAGTAACATTACATGATCAACAACATATTGAACAATTATGGCAAATAAATAATATTAAAACAACCCGGGCCTTTACATATTGTATTTATATTTACGCACTTCGGCCGGCAGCATTTCTTGTTTCTTGGTCAATCTAGATTCATGTATTTTAAATCCCATTGTTCGCAGCATTTTTCTTGCCGTCAACTCCAAGAACCTTCAAATTTGAGCGAGTGGCTCATTCTAGATTTCATTTGCAGAACCCAAGCTCAATCCCGTGCCTTGACTCGGTCGTCAATTGTCTGAGAAGAATCAAAGCGGATGAGTCCAAAGTCGATTAATGTTCCATTTGTACGTGAAGCTGTGCAGGTCCTAGTCTGTTGACGTGTTCAGTGTAGACTATTCAAACTCTTGCGGAGTGTGATAAAAGGAATACTATTGCTAACATGATAACCTCCGTACAAAATGCTGACATGAAAGGATAAGAGACGGGAGAACAAGACTCATTAGCTTCTTGGTCCCAGCCATGATAACATCCTTCCCACGAATAGTAGGTCAGCTAATAATAATGCATAGCACAAGTCTTTTCTCCATAACATGATCATTTTCTATACTCCGACGATTTAATGGTAACGCAAATTGACAGAAAAACAAGACAAGAGATGATTTCTGAATTACACAGAGAAAGATTTATGATGTCTTATGCTAATAGAAATTGATGTGAATTACAAACACTAACAAAAAAATTGTCAAGCTTAGGTGAAAATTTAAATTAAAAATTTTGCCAATATATTTTTTAGAAAGGATTTTCATGAGGGAAACAAAACTTTACATACGAAATGGTGGACCGCACAACCCATTAAAGCGGGTTGTGTTAAAAAAAGGATAGAGGCTATGTGGTTAAGATGAACTCTGGAAATACGTGACAAGCACGCCATATTAACTGTTTCAAAACGACAGCGATATATGCATTGTCCGTGATTGAGGCTCCATCTAATAATGATTAGCCATCTATAAATATCTTACCAATCGTGTTGTTGAGAACATGCAAACCTGGACAATCTCACATCGTCAAAACCACCCCAGAATCATGGCCTCTCACTTAGTTATGTGGAAGCCGTCTTCTTTAGGAGTCTTCTTCTTATTCTACTTGGCCTTCTTTGTAAACAACATCATCATCTTTGTTTCCACTCCATTTCATGGCATAGTCGTTTCTGCGTCCTCCATTTCTTTCACTCCCAATGCGACCAACCATACAGATGAAGCAGAGGCTCTCCTAAAATGGAAATCTAGTCTCGAAGACCACAGCCAATCTCTCCTATCTTCATGGCATGGTAATGACTCTTGCCACTTCATGGGTGTCACTTGTGACGACTACGGATTTGTCACCCATCTTAATCTTTCTAATCTTGGCCTGAGAGGAACTTTAAATAGTCTAGACTTCTCGCACTTAACCAAAATGGTTAGTCTTGACTTTTCCAGTAACTTGATCTACGGTCCTATAACCTCAAGTATTGGTAACCTTTCCAAACTCAACTATCTTGATTTTTGTGACAATAGACTCTCCGGAAACATTCCTCCAAGTATAGTTATGCTAAAGAGTCTTCGTGTTTTGGGCCTACGTGCAAATTATATTAGTGGACACATTCCTTGGGAGATTGGATTGTTAGATTCTCTTTTGGTAGTTTCTTTTGGCAAAAACAATCTCACAGGTCCTATCCCTACTTCACTAGGAAACCTAAGTAGTCTAAATGTTCTCTATCTTTGGGGAAACCAATTTTCAGGGTCCATTCCTCCATCTCTTGGAAAATTAGGCAACTTAATGGAATTGAGCGTATCACAAAATGACCTTTCTGGTCCCATTCCAAGAGAGATAGGTGACTTAAGAAGATTGAAGCTTATTTACTTATGGAGGAATAAACTTTCGGGATCCATACCTTCAGAGATTGGGAGGTTAACCGATCTTATTGAATTAGAATTTTCTGAAAATAAGTTGATTGGGTGTATCCCTGCTTCATTAGGAAACCTAAGCAACCTAAATGTTCTCTATCTTGGGGGAAACCAATTTTCGGGGTCCATTCCTCCATCTCTTGGAAAATTAGGCAACTTAAGAAATTTGAGCATAAGAAAGAATGACCTTTCTGGTCCCATTCTAAGAGAGATAGGTGACCTAAGAAGATTGAAGTTTCTTTACTTATGGGGGAATAAACTTTCGGGATCCATACCTTCAGAGATTGGGAGGTTAACCGATCTTATTGAATTAGAATTTTCTTAAAATAAGTTGATTGGGTCTATCCCTGCTTCATTAGGAAACCTAAGCAACCTAAATGTTCTCTATCTTTGGGAAAACCAATTTTCGGGGTCCATTCCTCCATCTCTTGGAAAATTAGGCAACTTAAGAAATTTGAGCATAGGAAAGAATGACCTTTCTGGTCCCATTCCAAGAGAGATAGGTGACCTAAGAAGATTGAAGTTACTTTACTTATGGGGGAATAAACTTTCGGGATCCATACCTTCAGAGATTGGGAGTTTAACCGATCTTATTGAATTATCTTTTTCTGAAAATATGTTGGTCGGGCATATCCCTTCATCTATTCAGAATTTGAGCAATCTGAATTTATTAAGCCTACACTCAAATCATCTTTCGGGTTTGATTCCTGAGGAGATAGGGAAACTAACATCTCTTGTAGAATTATATTTGAGCAATAATACTTTGACAGGTTCGATCCCTGCATCAATTGGAAGCATGGCCAATTTAACTGCGTTATACCTTTATGGCAACTTCTTTCTCGGTTCCTTGCCCCCTGAAATTAATAAGATGGTTCATTTGAGTATTTTGGAACTCTCTGATAATGAACTAGAAGGGCAGCTGCCGGAAAATATATGCCTCGGGGATTATTGCAAAATTTCACTGTGAACAATAATCATTTCACAGGTCATATCCCCAGAAGCTTGAGGAATTGTACTTCATTATTTAGAGTGAGGCTCAACGGAAACAAACTTACTGGAAATATAACAGAAGCTTTTGGAGTATATCCGCAACTGAATTATATGGACTTGAGCCACAATTATTTGCATGGTAAACTTTCATGGAAATGGGGGCATTGCCACAATTTGACGAGCTTAAGGATATCGAACAATAACATTTCCGGTGAGATACCCCTGATATTTGGAAGAATGGCTCAATTACGGGTACTTGACCTTTCTGCAAATAATTTAAGTGGAAAGATTCCGAGGGAATTGGGAAGCTTGCAACTACTGCTAGATCTTATCCTTAACAACAATGGGATCACAGGTGATATTCCCCATCAAATTGGATTTTTATCTCGATTGGAACATCTCAACCTAGCTTCAAACAATTTGAGCGGAGCCATTCCATCGCAGCTCAGCCTATGCACCAACTTGCTGAGCTTGAACTTGAGCCAAAATAAGATTGAGAGAAGCATTCCTCCTGAGTTAGGCAATGTGCAATTCCTAAGCGTTCTTGATTTGAGTCAGAATCTATTGATTGGAAGAATACCACCACAACTAGGAAAACTGAGAGTCCTAGAAACCCTAAACATCTCCCACAATGGCCTCTGTGGTTCCATCCCACCTAGTTTTGCTGACTTATGGGCATTAACTTATGTTGATGTGTCCTACAATGACTTGGAAGGTCCTCTCCCAATTGTCAAAGCTTTTAAGGAGGTTCCATTTGAGGCAGTTCAGCATAACAAGGGGCTATGTGGGAACGTGGCTGAATTACAGAAATGCAATATTTCTACCATGAGAAGACACACAATCAACACAGCAAAGCTAGAATTTTGATTATCCCCATTCTCTCATTCTTGGGATTCCTTGTTCTCTCTTCCTTCTTGATTGTCCTCGTAGTCATTGGTTGCCGTCGAAAAAAGATTACCGAGAGAGAGAGGAATGCATTGACGGAGACTAATGATTTAGATTTCTCGCACATTCTGAGTTTTGATGGCAAAATTTTGTACAAGCATATCGTGGAAGCGACAGAAGGATTTCACTCCAAGTACTATTTGGGAGAAGGGGCCTATGGCGTTGTTTACAGAGCCGATTTACCCACAGGTCAAACTGTTGCAGTCAAGAAAATTCCATCGTCCCCAGAAGATGAGACCATCAACATCATTCCTTTTGAAAGGGAAATTGAAGCCTTACAAAACATTCGCCACCGCAACATTGTGAAGTTTTACGGGTTCTGCTCTCATGCACGACATTGTTTTTTGGTGTATGATTACATCGAAAGAGGGAGCTTGAGAACAATTTTGAATGATGATGAAAGAGCGTCAGAATTTGGCTGGGAAAAAAGGATAGACACTGTTCGAGCAGTTGCAGATGCACTATTGTATATGCATCACGATTGTTTTCCTCCATTGATCCATCGAGACTTGACCAGCAACAACATCTTGTTGGATGTTGATTATGACGCTCGCGTTTCAGACTTTGGCACTGCAAGATTATTGAGGCCAGATTCCACCAACTGGACTGCTGTTGCTGGCACCATTGGATACATTGCTCCAGGTGATTCTCTTTGTAGAAGCATATTAATTTACTATTGTAACTCGTATTGTCATTGGAAATTCCTTAATTATGTGAATGCAAATGTCCAAGTCTTTAATTACAGCTAACAAGATTATCAACGGACTTTGAATTCTTCAATTGCAGAGCTAGCTTATACCAACATTCCGACTGAAAAATGTGATGTATATAGCTTTGGAGTAGTAGTACTGGAGATAATCATGGGAAAGCATCCGGGAAATTATGTCTCGTTGGTATTTTCATCCACTCAATCCAAGTCGCAAACACCATTAAAGGATGTGCTGGACCAACGCATCTCACCTCCAACAAATCGGCATGCGCAAAACATAATCTTTGCTACAGCACTAGCACTCACATGCTTGCGGACCAATCCTCAACTTCGACCGACCATGACACAAGTCTCACGAGAGCTTCGAGTTCAAGGACCACCGGTTTTGCCATTCTTTGGAGTCACCTTAGAACAACTCCGTGATCTCGATGGTAGGAACTTTTAGACTGCATTCGGGAGGTTGCAAGTTTGCGATCGAGTTACTGTCGTGTGTTCACCTTTTCTGGCTTCTGTGTTTGGCAGTAATATGTCGATTAGTTAGTTATAAAACTTGGAAGATGCATATTCTAAATGTTTTCTTCTTGTAAGAGCAGAATGATAGTTAATTTTCCTCCTTTCGTGTAAGCAAGCATCTATTTATAGTTAATATAAGTCATTTTTTTCTTGGCAAAATCATATGAACTTGTTTAAAAGTACCTTCTCATATATCTCTGAATCTAAGATATGTTGCTTCTGCGACTGTATTTTTATCTTTTCTTCTTCATATTCTTTCTTTCCTTTCCGTTGCCTAAGACTCTCCTTGAAAAGATCCAGTCTGTTGCAAGATTGATCCTCTGCTCTGTGATGAAACGATGGTGCGATCACAAAAAATGCAACGTTTGCAGCTTGCACTGTTGCTATCTTTTGCCATCTCCTAATTCCTAATGGTCTAAATTTGTCTTCTTCTGAATCAGTGGATCTTTCGAATTGAACTCAGTGGATGTCCATGCAACACTTGACATTCTTGCTCTGTGTGGCTGAGACAGCAACTTCCTTTAAGCACCCGGTTATAAGATAAAGCTCTCTTTTAATTTGGTCTGCCTTTTTAAGTGCCCATTTTTTTGGAAAGGTGGCTTTCAGATTCTGTGTGTATTTGAGCTGAACCAAGAACTGCAGGGTTGTGGCCGCTGAGACTTCTTTTATTTCTTTGACTTGGCTTATTCTTTGACATATGGGTCATATTCATTAAGACTGTAATTGAGCCAAATGCAGAAGTTCTACGTTATTTGTTGTCGAGACATCATGTTGAAGTCTCTGAATCATTGTAAAATTTAATCTCATTCCTCTTTATTTGAGGATGTTTCCCTGTACGTCCGCTTGACAAATGTAAAGTCATATTTCTGTTTTTCCTTTTGTCTAAGTATACATCTCATGACTAAACTGGATAACTTGCTCTTTTCTACTCAAGTAATCTGCATTTTCTTGTAGTGCTTTTACAAATTGATTTTTTGCTTGTGATAGTCATGGTTGAAGCAGCAGCTTCCGCAATAGCAGTCGAAGCCTACAAGGATGGACGTAGTATTTTTGGCCGCATCAGTAAAAAAATTGTCTATGCTGATGGTTTTGAGGTCAATTTTGAGAAGATGACTGACCAAGAAAAAATGCTCTATGCAAGAAGGGATGATGTAGAGGCAGAAATAAACAAAAACAAGATGAAGAGGGTTACCAAGGAATTTGAAGCCTGGATTGATAGGGTCAAGGTGGCCGAACAAGAAGTACTCAAACTGGAAAGCAAGTACAGGAAAGAGATTGTGCATGCTTGGAGATACACCCGAATCTGGTCACGTGCTAATCTTAGCAAGCGTATGGCCAATTACGAGTCCTATTAGAAGAAGGAAAGCTTGATAATGGGGTGTGTGACATCTTGAATTTTCAACCTGTTTTCTATTGAATTAATCGGGCATTTCATCGACGCGTCTATAGGGCTTTTCTCAGAGCTAATCACTCTCGAGATAACTAGACTGTCTAGGTAAGCCATTAAAGAATTTTAAGGCAATAGACTTGAGAATTCGACCGGAAATCAGCTTCTCGACTGTACTTATCTTTAGAGGTCATTACAGCACAGTTAAAAATTGAATTAAGATCAGAGATAGGTCAGTTCGACTGAGATGTGTGGCCGATCATGGGTGACTCCACTAAATTGGAAAATTCTCGTCGACCGACACTAATTTGATTTTATTGTCGTTTTGGTACCCTGTGTCCGTATTTGAATCCTTGATATTTTCACGACAATCAAAAGTCGCCAATGTGTCGAGTGGGTTCATTGTGGCTCGAAGAAAATCAACCACGGGTCATTTGCTCTAAAAAGTTCTAAAAATTACCTAGTAGTCTAGGTCACGCTAAATACGCACCGATTGGAAATTAATTGCCAATTTAAGTCCGATTCCAGAAATTGAAGATTCTATCGCGTCAAAATAAATTCTAGAACCCACGACTCAGTGTTAGAAGGTTTTTTTGACAACCGAGACTTTTTGGGAAAAAGTCGGTTTAGGACTGTTTTTGTTCAATCAAGGCCGAAGATTAATTTTGGTTGCAAAAATGGAAAGCAAGATGGATGTATTGGTGAGGAAAAATGCTAAGGTTACCGATGGTAGGTGGGTCGGATTTATGAGGGCCAATTGAGAACGAATCAAGAGAGAGTTGATGTACAATTGAAGCCTTTTTGCTAGGAAATTCGTGTGCCCCCATACCCTAGCCGAATTTGGACCAAATGAGAGGTTATGGGAAGTGCATTGTTGGCCTAATGGAGGCCAAGGAAGCTAGCTTCATGGGCAAGCCAAAGAGGAGACAAAAATGTGGAAAAGTGAGGCGATTAGACCCTTGTTCCCTCTCATCTCTATCTTCTCTCTCCCTATCTCTTTGACCGGCCAAGCTTCTCCCTTCCCCCTCATTTTTGCACACTAGAAGTAGCTAGAGAGAAGCCGCACACCGCCTGGACGCCAAGCTACTGTCACACACAGCCACCATCGCCGGTTGCCCTCCCCATGTGCACGCTTGCAGCCGCACCTGGCTGTGCCCTACCGCCGCCCAACCGTGCACCAAGCAGCTCCTTTGGCTCGTGTGGGAGCCGTTCAGCCACTGTCCAACCACCTCCAGCCACAGTGAATCACCGCTCAGCCCTATCGGACAACCGTCTGCCCTTCCTGATCCTTTGCCACGCCAAACTAGCTCACTTCCTTTTGTTTTCCAGCCAAGATCAGCAAGTTCATAAGTGGGTCTCGTAGCAGCCTTTTGGCCCGTTTTGAGGGTGTTCCAAGTCTCAGTTCCTAGGCTCGCTTTGGAGTTAGTTGTTCCCTGCGCCGTTCCCGTCGGTTTGATCCAACTCACGCATTATGACGGTGAGTTTAGCTCACTAATCCTTGATTAGTAGACTAATGATGATTAATGATTGATTAGTGTTAATTAAGTAGGATTATATGGTTAGATTAGAGTAGATTAGTGATTATTAATTAATTGTGATGCACGTTAGGCTATTTGATTGTGTAATTAGCGAGTAGACACGCACTATTATTTATTGAATGTATCTCGAGATTTTTCTCGGCCGGTCTTCGGCTCCAATTAGGCATTACGGGCCTAGATAGATTTATTAGTGTTAATTAATTATTTTTCGGAAAATAAGGTTGGGATAGCCGACGACCAAAATTTATGCTGATTGTTGTGGTGCAGTCCATTTATTTATTTGAGCTCTACGTTAAGTTGAATTGAATTGATTGTGCAATTTGAGGAATTATTCCTAAATTGATTGAAATTGAGTGATTGATTGGTAAATGGCCGAGTATGATTATTTAGCGTCAATAATGCTTGGATGGGCTATAAAGTAAAGAGAATTATGAGAGTGAATTAAATATATTCTTGGCTAAGACCAATCGGGTACGATGTTATTGGACATGAGTAGTATGTCACGTTGGCAAAAACGGCGCCAGAGAGAAAGAATGTACGTGACTTATGGACATACGTGATTCAGTGACTAAGGATATCACTGGCGAAAACGACGTCTTAAAGAAGGCACGTAAATTGTCTATTAGATACATCACCTTGGCGAAAATGACGCCCTAGAAAAGACACGTGGCTCGGCGATTGGTACATCACCTTGGCGAAAATGGCACCTTAGAAAATGTATGAGTTTGGTTATTGGTACATTGTCTTGGCGAAAATGGCGCCTCAGAGAATGCACGTGGTCGGTGATCGGTATGTCATTTGGCGAAAATGGTGCCTGAGAGAATACATGTGGTTTGGTGACTAGGAATACTATTGGGAATATTATATAGTATGGTTGGAAATGACCTAGAGATGGTCTGACTGACATGTAATCGACTAGGTCGATTAATCAATGATTTGATCTAATGTCGTGATTTGATTGATTACTTGATGCGATATATGAGGCATATGTGTATAACCTTGAATTGCTAGTTGGGACTGAGGCCAAAGTAAGTCCTCTGACTCGTGTTGTGCTTAGGCAATCGTATAGTGTATTGGTTTCCTAATCGAGTCTTAGTGGGGTAGAATTCGTTGAAACGTAGTCTCATTAGTTATTATATAACCAATTTCAGGCCCCTAGATGGCAGTGCCAGTACCTCCCCCTCCTCCAGAGTAGTTCGGCATTCCAATGGACATCACATAGAAGGAAACTCACTTCCACGTTCATCCTCACCCATAAGGGTTGGAATATGTTTTGATAGAGTCAACGGTGTGGATAGATGTTGGCAAGGATGACCTAGTGCCCCACGAGTACCGATCTTGGTATCATTACTATTTTGATGGGTGAAGAGAAGGTCCCATCCCTGAAGAGAATATACCTCACCCTATCCTGGAGAAAGCTTTTCGTGAGGGGACTGTAGGCCCTGATGGTAGAGGCATAGACGATGCTAGAGATCTCGTGCTCAGGAGTGAGCTGACTTCTCTTGTATACATTGTAAAGGATAAAATTTTGAGATAGAGGAAGGTGAGATCGTGGAACAAGAGGTGGAAGGTCCGGAGGAGGAAGAAGAGTGGGGAATAGCTGAGGAGGAGTCGGTAGAAGAGGAACCTGAAGAGGACGAGGTGCTTGAAGAGGATGAAAGCGATTCAGAAGAATCAGGAGTCGGTAGAAGAGGAACCTGAAGAGGACGAGGATCATGTAGGATGATCTTGAGTACGATCTGGATGAGGATTGAGATCCCATCCCTTTTGTGAACCCTGTATATGTGTAGATAAGTGTGAGTTTAGAAAGTTGTGAATAGTATCATAGAATATACTATGAGTTATGCTGAATATAAAAGTATGGTCGCCTGTTTTTCTATCCCATTATTTTATTGTCTGGGGATTTATAACTGCTTTCGCATGTGCTATTGAAAATAAAAGGGTCGGCGATACGTAGTCCTGGGATATCGCATTTTAAAATCGACCAAGTAGAAGGATGTGTATGTCCCCGAAGATCGGAGCGTGATAAGGTGGTAGCTAAAAGATCCCCGAAGTGCGTGAGTCCTCCACCGTAGGCCTTCCATTTAGGTCCTACTTCAGTTTCAGGTTCGTTTGTTCAAGCATCCGATTCTGACAGAGATTTTTTAATACGCGTTTGGTTTTCGGCTGGAATCTTCTTGTGTTGTTTGACTCACGTGTTTGAATATACTATTTTCCCGTAGGATTGTTCATCATCATTACTCATCATCAGGTACACCACAACCGGTGGAGGAACTTGAGATATGTTTTGATGACATCAAAGCTGGTCCACCTGAATATGGCAGTAAAAAAGTGCTTATGCGTGGGGGTTTAGGATTGATGGAGCCTCCAGAGGTCACACAATGGCAGACTTACATGGATATCTACTTGATGGAAAACCGGTTAACTGAGTTGGCCGAGGATCCTTGGTGTCCTGTACTCTTGGTCTTGTTTTTGAATAGAAATTACAAACTTAGAACAATTAGTCCGTCTTTCTTCAATTACATGCCTGATCTAGAAATCCTGAATTTATCTAGAACTCGGATGAAGTTCTTGCCAGAGTCTCTGTGTGGGTTAATATGATAGCTTGAATTTTCAGAACTTGTTTTTGATTAAATAAATCAGGCCTTTTGTCGATGTGCCGATAGTGCTATTCTCTGAGCTGATCACTCACGAGATAAATGGACTATTTAGGGAAGCAATTAAGGAATCTAAATGCAATTGGACTTGAGAATTCGACTAGGAATGGGCTACTCGACCGTGTTCATCTACCGAGATTATTACAACACTGTCGAAATCGATCAGAGACTGGAGATATGTGGATTTAATTGAGATATGTGATTAGAGTGTGGGTGATTCCACTTGGTTGCAAAATACTCGTCGATCGGCACTAGACTGATTTTTCTATCGTTTTGGTACCCGGTGCCCATAATTGAAATCTCGATATTTTCACGATAACCGAGGGTCGCCAATATGTCAAAGATGTACAGTGTGACTCGAGATAAATCGATCATGGGTCAATTGCACTAAAAATACCTAAGAGTTACCAGGTAGACTAGGTCACCCTAAAAGCGCACCGGATTGAAATTAACTGCGAATTTGAACTCGATTTTAGAAATTGAAAGTTCTGTGGTGTCACGATCTATTTTAGGAAAGTCAACTCACCATTCGAAGAATTTTCAAAGATTCCGAGATTTTTACGGAAAACCGTTTCGAACGTTGCGGAAAAAAAGCGGAAATTCAGACGGGCCAAATTAAAGGAAATTTGAGCCTTTGAGTGTTAGGGACTTACAAAAAATTGTATGGGCTTTTTCCTTGGTGAAATTGGACCTCAACTTAGAGAATCAGAGAAGAAATTGAAGTTTATGTGATGAAATTCAGAGCTTTGGTAGGGGGTGCATTATTTGCATCAAAATTGATTTATTATGGACTTATATTGTTGGAAAGAAATAGGGGACAAGGCATTGAATTGAAGAGATAAAATTGTTTGACTTTAAGCCCCTCCAAACTTGTTGAACACGTTCACCCAGCTGCCTCTGTTGCTGCCTCATCCCCTCATTTCTTCGGCCCTTTCTTCATTCATTCCTGCTTTGCTTTTCATTTCCCTCCATCCGCGACATCCCAAGTGAAGACCTAGCAGCCCACCGAAGACCCTTGCAGCCGTTGCCTTCATGCCAGCGTCTCCTTCTCCATCAAGCTACCAGCCACTGCCAACTATCCATGATTCAGCCCCCTTTAGTCAACAATTGAAGCCGGTGTTGACCCCAAACCTCCACCAAAGACCTCCCTTGCTCCACCAACGTTGGTTCTCCACCGCCCTTAGCCCACGCGTCCCTTCATCCGTTCTCCTTCAACAGCCGACTGCACGAAGCCCCACCGAAGCAGCTATTTCTTCATTGACTCCGTAGCTTTCAACACCAGCAAAGTAGCAGCATCAACCGAAGAAGCTCATGCCAGCAACATCCCAGCTTCCACCTCTCACGCTCACATGGTCTTCTCCAGTAGTAGCTCTTGCTACTTTCTTCCATTTCAGCCACAAGCCCAGTCTCGAAGCCCAGCAATAGTTTAGCGAATTTCTTTCAGGCCTAAAGCCTAGGTTCAGCAGCCCATAATTCGACCTCTTCAGCCCACAAGCCAGTGGAGTTCAGCCCAACTTCGGCTTAAGAATTCAGCAATCCAAGCCCATGAATTTCAACAATCCAGTCCGCAATTTCAGCATTGGGTCCAGCCCATCAGAAGTCCAATTCCAAGCCCAAGCCCGCAAAGCCAAGCCCAACCACAAGTTCAGCCTAAGCCCAGCAATTTGCTGTGGGCTTGCAAGGCTTTTAGGCTTGGCCTGAGTGTCTGTCGACACCGCCAAAAATTTGGATTTTAGTCGCCGTCGCACCGCTGTCGCAGTGAACCGGTTTCCTCAATAAACCGGTGAGTTTATACACTAAACTCTTCTTAGTAGGCTAATGACGTTTAAAGGGTGTTTAGATTTAATTAATTAGGAATTAGGTGGCTAGTTAGATTAAATTAGTGATTTAATTATGCAATTATGCATGTTAGGTGGTTAGATTAGATCAAGTGAGGCCTAAATAAATTGTACTATTTATCTAGAAGGGTTCGGGAATTTTCTGGGTCTGTATCGGTATTTAATTTAGTGATTTTTGGCCTAGGTTAGTAATTATAGGATTTAAATTGAATTATTTAATTAATTTTAGAAATTAGTTATTTATTAATTATTTTTTCCAAAAATTAGGTCGGGATAGCCGGTGACTGGAATTTCGTGCTGATTACAATGGTGTGGTTAATTTCTGCAATTGAGTGTTAATTTTTGTAGATTGAGTGCTGATTGGATTTTTGGTATTTAATTCCAAAAATTAGGAGTTTTCAATATTTAAAAATCTCGAGTATCGGATTTTGACACCGAAAATAGTTTGAATTACTATATAAAATAGTGGGATTTTAAAAAGGAAGAATGTCAATTTTTCTGGGTCGAGTTAACCGTGTACTCACACACGACTAATTTACAACATATTTCTAATATGAAGAAAAATGCCAAGTTCACCATTTTAATTGAAGCATTTGAGTGCAATGCACGTTGCCCTGGGTCATATTTGGGTGATCATGTGATGGTTAAGAGAAATCGTCCTAGGCTATTAAGCTAGACATTATCCTCATTTAGGATACCCCTAGACAATAGGAAGCCGGTTACAGTGGATTCTAGATCCTATGCTCCTTCGAGAAAGCCATTTGAAAGAGACGTGCCGTGCTAAATGGGGTGAGACAAAGCTTGGCAATGCCAGATGACTGCCCAACAGAGAGTAGGTCGTGCTATATGCTGAGATCATAACTAGGAACGCATGTTTAATTGAGTTGAACGCGCCGGATTATGAGATAAAATTGTGTGGCATGGTATGGGACGTGTCATAACGATTTGGCCCTATAATTAGGATTCCTGTGCTTATTTGAGAATTTCAATATGGCAATCCAGTTAATTGAGCTTAGTTGTTGCTCATGCTTTCATACTATCTGAGTTATAAACTATACTGACTTGCAAGGTGAATTCGAGGCCAAGGTAAGCCTTTGTGATTATATGATTGTGTGATTAGGACACTTCTAGGCGTATTTCCCTCCTAATCGGGGTTTAGAGCGTGAACTCGCTGAGATTTATATCTCACCCCGTCGTGGGTTAAATTTTCAAGATTGTCAAGCGGAGTACCCGGAGTCGAGAGGAGGTGAACGACTCTATGTGATTATAAAAAGTATGTTTGATTGTGAATCTGTTGTCCTGCTTTTCTATCCTGAGATGATTACTGTCAGGGGATTTATTTTCGCTTTCGTATGTGCAATAAAAAGAAAGGGTCGGCGACTCCACCTGGGAAGTCGCAAAATTTTATCGACCAGAGAAAGATGGGCACGCGCTCGAGGTTCGGGGCGTGACATCCCTGTTTAGTGGTAACAGAGCAAAGTTGTGTTTGGAGTGATAAGGTGTGATGGGTTATTGAGATAGCTAGTAGGAATGGTTTTTATTTTATGCTGATGCATGTGATTGATAGTTGTTTGGTAAATTGGCTGTGGTGATCACTCAGTTTCTAATTTTGTATGGAAATGGGAACAGGTTTTGTAGAGAGTCTACAGCATGAGTGATTAGGAGCCGAGAACTCCTAGGTAGAGGACCTTATCCTTAGTGACTCAGGCTAGAATGTCGACAAGAGGCAGTGGTCGAGGTAGAGCACAAGTTGAGGCTAGCGCAAGTGGTGTAGCATCGCCGCCGGTCTCGCCGGTTGGTGCTTGGGTAGCAGACCCTGGTGATCCTGGATTCGAAATGACCATGCAGGCGCTCCAGACTATTGGTAATCTGATGAGGTAGCAAGCCCAGAATCAATCTGTCGCAGCTGTTGCAGCACATGTTGAAGTTCCATAAGGGAACGTAGTTGCAAACGGACCGATACATAAGCTGTGACATCCTGAAATTCGAGTCCTCTGAGGAATGAATGGATGTGAATTTTGTCAATGCATTGTGGGTTGTTCTCACTTGGAATTGATCAGATACTGACCTTGAAGGGAAAGGCTAATGAGGAAAGAACTCGTACGACTAAATGACTTGACTTGGGAAAACAACTTGACCGTGAGACTTATGTGAGGACGATCCTGTAGATAGGCAAGCCGATTCTAAGGACGACTAAAAGTCGATTCGCAGACAGAACATAATGGAATGACGGGTGACTCCGTTGATTGTTACGGAACCCGCAAATGACCCTATGTCGATCCTCAGTGATCGTGTACTTTGAAATAAGAATCTATCCTCCATAATTTCATGCAGTCAAGGACGTCCATGCGTCAAGATATCTTGAACATGGTTTGGCACGAGTCGGTTATGCGTGAATCCTCGGAATCGCCTATTAGTTTGAGTTGTAACCAAAATGGCATTTGGCGAAATTGACATGGCAAGAGAACTTAGAATTGGACGTCAAATTATCGGGAATTTCCGGGACGAACTTTGGATGAAGCTACATCAAATAGTCGACAGAGCCAGTTAAGCCGAGTAATTGGAAAAGGGATTTTCGGACCGAGGAAGCAAGCCTGTGAGAACGTGGGCCGGGCCAAGTTAGTGTGGGCCTTAGGCCCAAGGTGGACAGCCACCATGGTGGGCCTAAAGAAATTAAATGAGCCCGTTGGGCCCGAACCAACTATTCATCTTTCAAAGCCCATGGTCCAACTTTGAGCCCAATCAATTCCCAAGCTCATTCCTATTCATGGCCAAGCCCAATCCTTAGGCCCATCCACCAATTTCAGCCCAAGGATAGATTTGTAATTTGTGCAAGGTGAAATGACCAAATTGCCCCTAGTTGTAAGGAGAAAAAGGCTAGAGAAGAAAGAGAAGATGATATCATGGCATGGGGACTTGAAGCAAGCTTTGATGGGGGTCTTGACAGTCCTCACTTCACTCTCTCTCCCCCATTCGGCCTCCAAACGGATGAGCTCCTCTCTCCCTCGTTCTCCTTCCCTTTCAGTTTCTGCTCTAGCTAACCCTCCGGTGAAGAATCGAGTCAAAAGTAATCTTCTTGGATGAATCAGCCATCAAGCCACCCATCATTGTTCAACAGATCCAAACGTTCCAAGAACCCAACCTCGCCCCAAATGGAGCCTCCGGCCGTCCCGTACGGCCGTCGTGAAGGAAACGGCCACGTCGGTCCATTGGTTACCCGAGAAGACTATTTCGCATTTTCAGCCATTTTTCTCCCATTCCGATCCTTCCTCCACCCATCCCAACCTCCAAAAAGACCCCCAATACCCCTAGGAGCCGTTAGTTGCCGGCCAGCCCCCTCGCTGGAGCTTCGGCCAAGCCATTCAACTCAATTTCTCCCCCGGCAGGGCTGTTTTTCAGTGTTTTCAGTGGGAGTCCGAGCTGTGGTTGCTATGTTGAGCTTGGGACCATCTTGGATCATCGTTGTAGAAGTCCTAGTGCGTAGCCACCATCGTCGTCGCCGCGTCGGTGCTCTCTGGCCCGCTTAATGGGTGAGTTTAGCTCATAATCTTTTGATTAGAGCTTAAATTTGCTTAGGGTTAGTTTAATTATTGTTAATTCTAGTTTAGGTGATTTAATTAGGTTAAATTAGTCCTAAGATAGGTGGTTAGATTAATGGCTAAGATTAGTTTAGCTTAATTTTACTTTATTAGCTTAATGATGCTTATGTGGTTAATTAAGCATGTTTATCTTAATTGATTGGTTTCCTTAATTTAATCATTTTTTAATGATTTCTGAATATAATTGATTATTTATTGAATTCTGGAAATTTATTGTTCACGCGACACTATTCACAAATTACTGTTTATGTGCATTGTTCCCGAGTACTGTTTACCGAGTATTGTTCACGTGCACTGTTCATCCAAAATGCGAAAAATGTCTAAAATTCATGTGCGTTGATTTTATAAAGTAAATGGATGTGAAAATGCATGACATCCATATTAATTGAGTGATGATTCGTGCAATGGTGTGGTGATTGGAAATTATGGATTTTATTAAGAAAATCCTGGGTGTCGGGTTTGGACACCAAAAATGGATTTTAAGTATTATATCAAATAGTGGGGTTTGAAAAGAAAGGTATTATCTTTTCTTATTTGAAATGACGTGAACCCACACACGACTACTTTCTCCGATATTTTTAATACGAAGAAAAGATGCTAGGACTACTATTTTAATCAGGGCATTTGAGTGAAATGCAAAGTGTCTCGGGGTCGATATTGAATTGTCGTGTGCTGGTTAAGAGGAAATTGTTAGGGGCATTTAAGTTGGACGATACTCGATATGGGATGAACCTTATAGTGGGCCAATTAGACCTATATGAACCTTATCGTAGTAGAGGTTAGGCCAATTAGACCTATATTCTTTTAGAAACGCCATCAACATAGTGACGAGGCTTGGGTCGCACTAGATGCTAGGCCAACTGGACCTATATTCCTTTAGAAACGTCGTCAACATAGTGACAAGGCTCGGGTCGCAGTAAAGGCTAGGCCAACTAGACCTATATTCCTTTAGAAATGCTATCAACATAGTGACGAGGCTCAGGTTGCAGTAGAGGCTAAGCCAACTGGACCTATATTCCTTTAGAAACGCCGTCAACATAGTGATGAGGCTCGGGTTGCAGTAGAGGCTAGGCCAACTGGACCTATATTCCTTTAGAAACGCCGTCAACATAATGACGAGGCTCGGGTCGTAGTAGTGGCTAGGCCAACTGGACCTATGCTCATTCAGGAACGCCGTCGACGTAGTGAAGAAACCGTGCTCTAAGGCAGGAGATGAGGCCAGGCTAAAAGCCAGTGGATAGCTAAACTGTGAGTAGGCTATGCCCATGTGTGGCATTAAATAACAATTGAAATGAATGATGAGTGTTATTGATGTGTCAGATTATGGGATGAAATTGTGTGACATGGTATGGGACGTGTCATAACGATTTGGTCTTATAATCAGGATCTCTGTGGTTGTTTGATTTGTGAAAGTGTTTGCGTTTTAGTTGTTGAAGCTCATATTACAGCATGTGATTGAGTATATATGCATTGTGTTTTTGAACTGCACTAATATGCATGAACGCATGATAATCATGGTATCGATGGTTCTGGTCATGCATGAGTGAACCATATTATTTATGGCACGCACGTGTGAATCGATAATGTGCAGGGTGTGGCAATGGCCAGGTGAGATCGCTTGTGATGCGACTCGTATGTGATTGATGAAATGTATCATGTAATGGCCATGTGCATTGTGTGTATCATGCTAAATTATAACATGCAGGGTATGGCATACCAGGCAAGGTTGTATGCGAATCGATTGTTGGTTGTTGCTTGTGGTGGGGTAGTTCTTGATAGATACCCTGAGTTGAGTTGGTGTTCTAACCGGGGGCTTAGGGATGGAACTTGCTGAGATTTATATCTCACTAGTTATTGAATAACCATTTTTAGGTCCCTAGTGTGAAGAGCCAGGAGCTTGAAGTGAAAGGTTCAGGAGCATAGGTGGCTCAGTAGTTCTTTATGACATAGACCTTCTGTATAAGCTTGAAGTGTTTATAAAAGTATATTTGATTTGAAACTTGTTATCCTACTTTTCTATCCCATGTATGTTGTTGTCAGGGGATTAGTTAATTTGCTTCCGCATGTGTAATAAAATAAAAAGGGTCGGCGACGAGTCCTGGGAACGTTGCGAAATTCTATCGACCACCGAAGGTTGTGCGCGAGCTCGAGATTTAGGGCATGACATAAGCTCGTTGAGCATTTCCTAAAGTTGCAACCACTGAAGTTCACTGGGACAGGAGATCCCGAGGCTGCAACCTATTAGATTGAAGAACTGGAGAAAGCATTTGAGCTACTGAAGTGCTCTAAAGAAGAGAAGGTCACCCTTGCAGTATATTAGTTGCAGGGGATTGCAAGTACTTGGTGGAGGGCCAATAGAAAAGAAGTATTCACAGAAGGCATGGTTTCAGTGTGGAACACTGTCGTTAGAGCATTCAACGGCAAGTACTTCTCTAGCTGTGCCAAACAATTAAAGATGGCGGAATTTCTGCGCCTTCGTTAGGGTCCAATGACTGTGGACCAGTACGAGGTGAAGTTCACCGAATTATCACAATACGCCTTGAGATTGATCGAGGATCTTGAGGAGAAGGTGATGAGGTTTTTGGATGGCCTCCGACCAGAGTTGAAAAATCCGCTCGTGCCGTTTGATATAAAGAACTACAACGAGCTAAGCTCAGCTGATTAAGAGGAATCTAAACGAATAAGCCACCGCATCTAGATCGCGGTTTGGCTCTAACCAGGATAGAAATCGGGTTGGGAAAAGACCGATGACTGGAGGAAGGTACCTTGTTCCGCCCAATAGGAAGGGTGGAATAGGGAAATTAGTGCAAAGACAGAGTGGTGCGTGTTGTTTCTACGGAAGACAACATGGGTCAGCCCCGTACCACTCTAGGTTGGGTGCTTGTTTTGAATGTGGCCAGTAGGGTCACACGGCCAGAAATTGTCCCAGGAGACCGATGGGACCGCTGCAATTGCCGCCACCGCCACAAATGGGTTAGAACCGAGGACTCTCGCCACCGATTGTACAATAGGGTGGACTATTCAAGCCTCCAATTCAAGGAAGGACTTACGTGATCACAAGAGGACAGGTGGAGGATGCGCATAATGTGATTACAAGTATTGTTTCACTGAACAATCACACTGCTTATGCTTTATTTGACCCCGGAGCTACTAATTCATTTATAGCTGTGCAGTATGTTAAGTTGGTAGGAATAATTCCTGAATTGTTGAAGTCAGTGATTAGTATATTTACACAATTAAAGGATAAGGTGTTAGCTACAATAGGTTGTCCTAGTTGCACGTTAGCGATTAGTGACTGAAATGGGAAGATAGACTTGATAGTCCTAGCCATGTATGACTTTGACTTGATTATTGGCATGGAGTGGCTCACCAAGCAACGAGCTAAGCTAGACTGTTATCATAAAGCGATTCAGTTTAACCCATTAGAGGGTGAAAGTTTCGAGTTTATTGGGAGTCGAGGAGAACCTTCGATTTCCTTAATCTCGTCACTAGAGGCAACCCGGTTGTTAGATGAGGGTTGTCAAGGTTACTTAGCAACTATCGTGGATATGACAGTTGAAGAACTGAAAATTGAAGATATTTTAGTGGTGCAAGAATTTCCCGATGTATTCTCGAAAGAATTGCCAAGTTTGCCACCAGAAAGAGAAATAGAGTTTATGATTGAATTAGCCCTTGGGATAGAGCCATTCTCTAAGGCTCCTTACCAGATGGCTTTATTGGAATTGAAAGAACTGAAGGTGCAGATGCAGGAATTATTGGATAAGGGATTCATACGTCCTAGTGCATCACCTTGGGGAGCACCAGTTCTATTCATGAAAAAGAAAGATGGTTCGTTGCGCCTGTGCATCGACTATCATCAACTTAATTAGGTGATGATTAAGAACAAGTATCCACTCCCGAGAATCAATGACTTGTTTGATAAGTTATAAGAATCGTCAATATTTTCAAAGATCGACTTGAATACAAGATATCATCAACTGAGGATCAAGAAGGAAGACATACTTAAGTCAACATTTCGTACTCGATACGACCATTATGAGTTCACTGTAATGCCATTCTGACTGACGAATGCCCCAGCTACTTTCATGGATTTAATGAACCGAGTTTTCAAGGAATAGTTGGATCAATTCGTGATACTCAAGAAGTCTAGAAGAGCATGTAGGGCATTTGAGATTGGTATTGCAGACTCTAAGGACTCATGACCTATACGGGAAGTTCAGCAAGTGCGAGTTTTGGTTGACTCTCGTTGCTTTCTTAGGTCATGTGATTTCAGGTGAAGGAATCTCTGTGGACCCAAGCAAGATAGAAGCAATGATCAATTGGCCAAGACCGACTACAGTGACAAAAATCAGAAGTTTTTAGGTTTTAGTAGGATATTACAAAAGGTTTGTAGAAAGGTTTTCAGCTTTAGTGTTACCATTGACTTGACTCCTGATCAAGGAAGAGAAGTTTGTGTGCACAGACAAGTGCGAGTGTAGTTTCCAAGAGCTTAAGGAAAAGCTGACTACCGCACCTGTGCTGACCATACCATCTGGTCCTGGAGGATACGAGATCTTTAGTGATGCGTCTTTTAGAGAACTAGGTTGCATCTTGATGCAACATGGTAGAGTTGTTGCATATGCGTCCTGTCAGTTGAGACGTCATGAACTGAATTACCTAACGCATGAGTTAGAACTCGCAGCAATCATTTTTGCTCTGAAGATTTGGAGACATTATTTGTGTGGAGAACGTTTCCAAATCTTCACTGACCATCAAAGTCTCAAGTATCTATTCTCTCAGAATGAGTTGTATATGAGACAACATCGCTGGATAGAACTCTTAAAAGACTATGATTGTGATATCTTGTATCACCCTGGAAAGGCAAATAAGGTCGTAGATGCACTTAGTCGAAAGTCCTTAGTTGCATAGATGGTACTTAAGGAATGGGCTTTGATCGAGAAGGCTAGAGATTCGATTTTCAAATTTGAGGTAGGCCACCTTTCAAATCTTATGGCCACTCTCAGAATTGAGCCGAATGTTCAGATCAGAATCAAAGCACTTCAACCATCAAATCCAGATGTTTAAAAGATCCTGCAAGAGGATACCAATAAAAGAAAAGCTGACTTTCAGATTTCTGAGGACGGAACACTAAGGTTTCGAGGACGTTTGTGTGTACCTGACGATGTAGCACCTTAAGGAAGAGATTTTATCATAAGCTCATCATAGCAGTTACAACATTCATCCTGTTAGTACAAAAATCTATTAGAATCTGCATCAACATTATTGGTGGTTCGGTATGAAGGCGGATATCGCCAAGTATGTTGCCAAGTGTCTGACGTGTCAGCAAGTGAATGCACAACATTGTAAGCTGGGAGGATTTCTGCAACCTCTCGAGATCCCGGAATGGAAATGGGAACATATCACAATGGATTTTGTGATGGGTTTACCGAGGAGTCAGAGAGGTAATAACTCTATTTGGGTAGTGATCGACAGACTGACAAAGTCGGCTCACTTCATTGCAGTATGAGAGGATCTTGATTTGGACAAGCATGCAAAGTTGTATGTGCGCCAGATAGTTTTTCTGCATGGAGTGCCGGTGATGATTACATCCAACTGAGACCTGAGATTTACAGCTACATTTTAGAAAAGTTTGCAGAGTGCATTAGGAATGAAGCTGCAGTACAATACGGCATATCATCCTCAGGCGGATAGCCAGTCTGAAAGGACAATTCGAACCCTCGAGGACATGCTGCGAGTTTGCGTGTTGGATTTTAAGGGAAGCTAGGAGGAACAGATTCACCTTGTTGAGTTCGCCTACAACAATAGTTACCAGCAAAGCATTCAGATGGCTCATTTTGAAGCGTTGTATGGCAGAATGTGCAGAACACCAGTATGTTAGGATGAAGTCATGGAAGGAAAAATTACAGGCCTAGAGTTGGTTCGGCAGTCAATGGATGCAGTTGCCGTCATTAGGGACAGATTAAAGACCACTTAGAGTTGCCATAAAATTTGTGTCGATAAGCATCGAAGGCCATTGGAATTTCAAGTTGGTGATCACGTTTTTTTGAAAGTGTCACCAATGAGAGGTACTTCGCGCTTTGGCAAGAAATGAAAACTGAGTCCGAGGTACGTAGGTTCATTTGAGATTCTAGAAAGAATCGGGATCCAAGCGTATCGTCTTGCATTGCCGCCAAGGCTGGTGCAAGTGCATGATGTCTTTCACGTGTTAATGTTAAGGAAATATGACCCTGACTCGACCCATGTGCTCAATTTTAAGGAATTGAACAAGGACGGCTATTGAGATTGATTCAGGGATTTTGGATCCGTTGATTGGCGAAGTATATTTGGAAGGTTCTACTTATGGAAACCTAGATTCTGATTGTATAGGCGAGCAGGATTTGTGAGTTATCATCATATTTCTTAAATAACTCGAAATCTCCCTAATTGATTCTATCCAACGTGTAGATTGGAAGAACTCCTTTGGAAAGTGCCAACGGGTGTGATGGCATGAAGGAGTATATAAGGAAGACGTTCCAATTATTCTAGTGTGTGCGAGATAGAGAAATTCCAAAGTCTAAAGCTCTTTGTTCTTTGTCAATTTGATTGTTGAGCGTGAACTTGTACTCAAAAGAGAGTTTATACTTCAGAGAGACCTTGAGGAAGTGTAGCAGAGTCTCTACTTTGTGAATCAAGGAAGAGCAATACTGTAACAACTCTTTTGATTCTTAGTGAAATTCAGCCGATGGGCTGTCAGTGCGAAAGAGTGGACGTAGGCTTGGATTAAGTCGAATCACTATAAACCTTGTGTTCTTATTCTCTTCCTAATCTTCTCTACTTTGATCGTAATTCTATTTGATTATTAGAGTCTAATTTCCTTTTCATAATCCACTATTAAGTAGTGTTGATTTAAAAGCAAAATTATACTCTGCAAAATTTGTTTTCACACCTATTCACCCCCTCTTGGTGCTCATACTAGCTTTCACATTAGGGACTTACAAAAAATTGTATGGGCTTTTTCCTTGGTGAAATTGGACCTCAACTTAGAGAATCAGAGAAGAAATTGAAGTTTATGTGATGCTAGCAATTGAAGTTTATGTGATATTATACAGGAGTATCATCGGTTCACTTCTTTATCTTACTGCTTCTAGACTTGACATTCTGTTTAGTGTTTGTATTTGTGCCAGATTTCAATCAAACCCCAAAGAATCTCATTTAAGTGCTGCAAAACGTATTATCAAATACTTTGCCTCAACCTCAAATTTAGGTCTCTGGTATCCTAAAGAATGAGACTTTACTCTTCTTAGATATTCAGACGTATACCTAGCAGGATGCAGAGTTGATAGAAAGAGTACCTCGGGCACCTGGAAATTGCTTGGTAACAGGACAGTATCTTGGTTTTCAAGGAAGCAAAGTACCGTAGCCCTTTCTACAGCAGAAGCAGAGTATGTAGCTCTTGGAAGTTGTTCACAAATTCTGTGGATAAAGCAACAGCTAAGAGACTTTGGAATTGAAGATTCGTGTACTGAAATCAAATGTGACAACACAAGTGCAATCAATCTCACCAAGAATCCAATTCTTCACTCAAGAGCAAAGCATATAGACATTTAACATCATTTCATTAAAGATCATGTCCAAAATGGAGAAGTCTCGATTCAATTTATTGATTCAAAGAATCAACTGGCGGACATTTTTACAAAGCCTTTGGAGAAAAATCAATTTGAAGTTATTCGTTCCAGACTCAATATCTTAAAGTCTGGGGAAGTTCAGACCCAGGACTAAAAGTCTAAAGACACTCGAGACTTCGACAATCAAAATTCATGACTGTAAGTTATTTCTATTTTAGAAATTTATCTCTCAGATAAAATCTTGAAAAGGTACGATCATCTATTAATTTGTAATTGATTGATGTTATATTCCCCAGTTTACGTGATTATTGCAATCTTTTCTTTTCGAAAAAGAAGTTATTTTTGAAATGACGGTTATCTATTTTTTTTTCAAAAAGACAGTTATTTTTTGAAAATGCATATTCATTTTTCCTTTTACGTTGTTTCGTATGGCTCGCTTCGATTACTTTATATACTGTTGGGTTTTCTCGGTTCTACACACAAAACCCTAAGAAAGCACAGATCTTCAACTTCTCTTTTCTTCTCTTGTTTAATCCTCGAAAAGTTTTCACCTTTCTTGCGAAACAAGCTTGGAATCTCTCAAAGACTGTGAAGAATGTCGTCTCAAAGAAAGTCTTCAAGGATCGCGAACAGGGGACCACAACAAATGCGTGAAGGTCCTACGCATTTTAACCTCACCTAGGAAGAAGAATCTCCTAGACAGCAGCAGAGCCCACAACATTCACAACAACGTCCATCTTCTCCATCTAGACCTCAAGATATTGAACATCGAGAAGAGGAAGAAATCATCGAAAATGCAGAACCTGTAAGAACTCAAAAGCCTGCTTTTATTTTTAAGCTTTATTGTGCTTTGAAGAAGGGTGGTACTCCCTTGAACTATATTGATGAATTCTTGAAACAGAAAGGGTATCAAAATGAAACCCACTTTTTATGCACAATGATACGATTGGGAATTGCTCCTGCGGGTCAGCAGAAGAAGCATTTGCAATTATCCCAAGCGATCCACGTGTTGGATGTGGCATCCCAAATTTAATGACAAGCCATAAGGTGTGTTAAAGTCTTTAATTAGGTGATAGAATTTCTTTTGGCTTATGCCTTAGCCAATTTGTCTTTTAATTTGATGATTTGTGTATTTAAATTTATAGATTAATAATTGGCCATGAGATTTATAGATTTAAATCTTAATAAACAAAGTATCCCAAGACTTTGGCCAAGATGAAATTTGAATTTGGAAATATTTATAGAAAAGAATTCAAAAAAAAAAAAAGGAAAAGAGGGTTATTTTTTAAATGGGCCTTGGACCCATTGGCCTAAAGCTTGGTGGGCCAAGCTTGTCGGCCCAATTAGAGCCCAAGAGGAGAGAATTCGACCAGCCCAAGGGAGTGGCCGGATGGGCCTAAGCCCAAGCCCATTCAAATTCAAAATTTAAAACCCAATATGACAAGTGGCAAGGAGAAGGCCATGCATTGGCCATGGTAGAGGCAAGGTAATCATGAGCTTTAGGGGATATAAAAGGGATGAGGAGAGAGAGATGGCCGGTTCTTTGTTCAATTCGTCCAAAGAGAGTGCGAGAGAGAGAGTTTGAGAGAAAGGGAGAGAAACCGAGAGGGAAGGAGGCGGAGCCGAGGGGGTGTGCCATTCATTCGCCGTCCGATCGTCGCCATTCGTCGTCGTTTGTTCACCTTTAAGGCAAGTGGAGTCCGTAACTTCTCTTGCATGTTTGTTGTGGTGTTTCCATGTTCGGTTTTAGGTATGATTTGTGCGAAAAACCGAGGTGGGAGTTGTTTATTTGCAAACCGTGTGACTGTTCTTGTTCGGTTTGTTGGAGTCAGTGGCTTGTTCGAGTTTGCATGGGTATTTGGAGTTCGATTTTGGCTTCGGTGTCTTCATGAACGTTGAAGCTAATGTCTTTTACTATGACATACTAAAAATTCGTAGAAAACGATGGATATTTGAGGGGTCAAAAGTTCTCTTATACGGAGACTTAGATCTACGAAATTTTCACTGACCTCTTGTCGATTTCTTGTTTGCATGTTGATTTCTGTTCGAGATCTCACTTTGTTGTCTTCTTGAAAGTTGTAGGAAACACCTTAAGCTACACTATACTCTAATATGAGGCAAAAAGAACAAGTATAACTTGGTGAATCGGTTAGATCTTTGAAACAATGGTTCTGGCGAAATATACCGAGACACCCGAAACTTCATGGACTAAAATGGTGACCATAATCGGGTTATTTGACCTAGATCCCTTCACGAGACTCGTAAAGGACACCTTGTTACATAACATACTCAAATTTCAGAAGAAACGAAAGAGATTTGACGGGTGAAATCTAAGAAATTCGGAGATGAGTGTTCTGGACGTCGCGGTCGTGGTTCCAGAAGCTTCGTAGGGTTGTATAAATTAATATAAAAATAATTTAGCTTAGAGTTCTGAATGAAAAAGGTACGAAAACGTGTTGGCTATCACCCTGTAAAATTTCGTAATTTTTGGAGACTGAATGGATATTTTAATTGAATTTATTTGGAAACTGTGCAAGTCTGGCCATTATCCGAATATAAGGTGCTATTTCGTGGAAATGGTGGAATTATGAGAAATTCAATCTGGCCATGAATTTTGTATGAAATTGTGATCCTAATGATTTGTTTAGTGATTGTTTAAATATTATGATTTTGGGAAAATCATAGATATTAAATATTTATTTATGAAAATAAATAAATATAATAAAATAATAAAATAATAATAAAATAAAATAAAATAGATTTTTATTTGGCCATGGATTCAACTTCATTTGTGTGGCACTTGTGTGATGAGGTCTTTGTACATGTATTAAGTTGAAATGCATATGTGATAAAGCTTTGGCATGTGTATGACATGTGAATTGAAATGCAAGTGTGATTTGTTTGATGCCATGCCAATTGCCATGTTAAATTGAGATAAAAGGATAAATGTGGATGAGGAAGAGGTTGTGGTGGAGGATGATGTCTGGTGGCCGAGTGGCATAATTCCATAGATTCCCCGGGAGTGTCGGGATGCCCGGTGGTATACGGTACGTAATTCCAGGGGAGGCCTGGTGGTATGTCGGTACATAATTCCGGAAGCCTTGTCGGAGGTCTTTACCCGAAAGGAATACCTCGCGATGCCAGGATTGGGGTGCGAGATGCCTGGCTAGAAGGGTAAAGGCCGGAAGCCCTGTCAGAGGTTTCTGCCCAAAGGGAATGCCTCGTGATGCTAGTTGGGATGCGAGATGCCCGGAATGTGGGGGGCCGGAAGCCCGGTTGCCATGGGATGGCTGAGTTTTGCCGGGAACCCTGTCGGAGGTTTCTGCCCGAAGGGTTGATGATGAGATTGATGATTTGAGAAATGGGTGATGTGGTGATCAAAATTGAAAGATAAAGATGATAATTAACTCATGACATGATGATGCATGATGATGATGGCATGTGATGTGATATGATGATCACCTATGACAATATATGCATGATGATGCATGATGATGATGGCATGTGATGTGATATGATGATCACCTATGATAATATATGCATGATGATGCATGATGATGATGGCATGTGATGCAATATGATGATCACCTATGATAGTATATGCATGATGATGCATGAGGGTGATGTGTGATGTGACATGATGATCATCCATGGTATGATATGCATGATGATATGCATGATGATGATGATATGTGATGTGATATGATGATCACCCATGGTATGATATGCATGTTGATATGCATGATGATGATGATAATATGTGATGTGATGATGTCATGATAAGGATGACATGTATGATATAATGATGCCATGATGATGATTATGATGATGACAATGATATATGATATGCCATGATGATGATGATATATGATGTGATGATGCATGATACGCATGATTACAAGGTAAGTGATGCTTGCAACGTGTGATGATATGCATGATGCATTGGAATGTTATTGGATTTCCTATCTCATTGAGTGGTTGTACTGACCCCTTTTGGGGACCAACATTTCAGATTAGTAGATGGTTTGAGCGGTTGGATATGACCGCGGGGAGAAGGATAGCAAAGGAGGGAACCTTTAGACGCCGACATTGATCGATGGACTTTAAGTGTATGACTGTTGGAGGAAATGTCGGTCATCTTTTGGAATGTAGCCAGATATAGAAGACTACGGCATTTTGATGTACTGATTAACAATGTCCATCTGATTTAAGTAAATAAAAGATGTACGGCTTTTACTTATAAGATGTTTAGTAGGTGTGCATCGATTTCTGAATGTAGGGAAGGGAATTGTTGGATATGCTTCCGTTATGTAAATTGCGCAAGGGACCGTTAATAAAAGATGTAAACCCCCATGGTTGTATGGACCCGCTGCAACTAAAAATGATATCGAGTGACTTGTTATTTGGGAAAGAAAAAGGAAAAGCGAAATGTGGTGACTCTAGCGGATTGGGGGCTGTCAAGGGGTGCCACATTGGAGGGCTGAGTCAACCTAATGGGAATGATGATGATAAGATGTACACTCATTTTAAGCCTAGAATGGGTGTTGCGGCAAAAATCCGAAGCAAAAGGATAGATTTGTTTCGCTCGAAGGAACACAAGCAACTGTACTCTAAGTTACTAAAACATGGTGTGATTAACCCTAGAAGTGTGGACTTTGATTTTCTTGATTCTCTTAATGTTAAGCTGTGAGAGAAATTCAATCTTCTTCAACTAGAACGGTTTTGTTATGAAACGACAGAGGCTCATGCTGAACTCACTGCTTACTTCTATTCTAATCTAAGTTTCCTGGATGTGAATAGATTCTCTTTCAGTGTTCGAGATCAGGACTATATAGTTGACATAGATACATTGGCTAATGTGATTGGGGTTGAAAGAGGGAAATTCCAACCAATCAGTGTGTCTATTGGACGTGTGACGGTAGAGCTTATTTGGGATAGAATGGCGGAAGGAAAGATTTCATATTTGAGGATGAATGCCTCAAATATTTTGCTTCATAAGATAGTGATCAACTGCCTCAGACCCAAATCGACTTCAAAGACCGATGTTTCAAACTCTGAGGCAAAGTTGATTTATGCCATTAACGCTGGCAAAAAGTTCTCTCTTCCACACACTATCATGTTCCACATGTACAGAATGATAGTGAAAGACAAGGGACAACTTCCTTACTCAGCACTTGTCACTAAGTTATTCAAACATTTGAACATTTAGCCTCCTAGGATTCTATGTGTTCGAACATACGATCAAATGGTGGTGGGACTGAAAATGGTCTCCAAAATGCGTCTGAAGGAACTTAATAAGGTTTTGGAGCGATTCAAGGAGAAAACCCCTGTCAAGACTCACCTAGTCTCTTCGGCTGCAAAACGGAAAGGGAAGGAGCCCATGGTTGCTCCATCCAAGAAAAGAAGAGCAATCATCTTGGAGGATGATATCGCAATTTATGCTCTTGCATTGAAAAACTTAAGTCGTTCTGTTCTAGAAACAGAGGAGCAACAGGATCAAGACAGAGAAGAGATCGAACAAAGGAGTGGAGAGAGAGAATCAATGGAGAAAGAAGCAGAGGAAGAAAGGATTGCGAAAGAAGAAGAGGGCAGAGGTGAACAAGAGGAAACAAAGCATGAAAAATACTTCTCACCGCCTGAAGGCAATGAAACAGGGGGAGATGCTGAGAAAAGAGGTACATCTTCAATTGTTGCTACTAGTGAAGGAGTTAGTCGTTCACCTGCAGATCCAGAAGACATCTATGCCTCTCAATTCCCTGAGGAATGTCATGAGGTTTTATTGCCAAATATGAGTGATCGTGCTGACTTGCCATCATCTGCCAATACACTTACTGATCGTGTAGAAGCTAGTACTTAGACTGATAATTTAGCAGACTTTCGCAGAATGCTTGATGTTCTTATGGAGATGCGAGGCCAAATTTATGCTCTGGGATGCGAAGTTCAGAACTTGCAGAATGCAGGTCAAGCCTCTTCAGTTTCTTTGCATGATTAAATTCATGCCCTTACTCTTCAAGTTCAAGCAAATGCCAAGGGTGAAGATGTGGCTCAACTGAAGGAGGATTTGAAAAAGTTGGAAGGGATTGTCTAGTCAATGAGAGATTTCCAGCTTGTTCATGTTCGAAAGCAATCCTAATTCTATTCTCTTTTCGTCTCTACCTTCGTAATACTAACAAAAAAGGGGAGAGATGTTGTGCAAATTTGAGATTTGAGATTTAACTCTTGACTTTTTTGATTGACTTTACTTTTGTTTGGCTGTTTGGTTGTGACTGGATTTTGATTTGGATTGTTTGATCATTTATTTATTTTAAGCACTATTGATATTTCATGGCAAAGATAATTGCTCATGTATAAGACTAACTTATTTCTTGTGGATGCAGATTTTAATGTTATCTTTACTAAGCCAATTATCTTTTGTGAGATATCCATGTTTGCTTGAGTATTGTTTTGTAGGTCAAAGATATCCAAATCTGTAGGAAAGTTTTGTCACCATCAAAAATGGGGAGATTGTTGGAGAAAACTTCATTGAGTGTTTTGAAGCTGACAAAACGTTCCCATCAGTCTAATTTGAAGACTTACGGACTCTTTCATCAAAGTCTAAAGATTGCCGGACTGCCAGACTCAAGACTTAAAGTATATCCTCATTGACAGTTTCTAGACCGTCGAAGAAGACTTATCCAGAATTGAGTATTTCGTTAAGGATTTGATTCTATCGATTGAAGAAGATCTCTTGACTGGATATAACATCTCGGAATCCATTATTCAAATTGAGATTAATTCGGAGATTTTAGATCCGTTGATTGGCGAAGTATACTTGGAAGGTTCTACTTATGAAAACCTAGATCCTGATTATATGGGCGAGCAGGATTGGTGGGTTATCGTTATATTCCTTAAATAACTCGAAATCTCCCTAATTGATTCTGTCCAACGGGTAGATTGGAAGAACTCATTTGGAAAGTGTCAACAGGTGCGATGGCATGAAGGAGTATATAAGGAAGACGTTCTAGTTATTCGAGTATGTGCGCGATAGAGAAATTCTAAAGTCTGAAGCTCTTTGTTCTTTGTCAATTTGATTGTTGAGCGTGAACTTGTACTCAAAAGAGAGTTTATACTACAGAGAGACCTTGAGGAAGTGTAGCAGAGTCTCTATACTGTGAATCAAGAAAGAGCTATACTGTAACAACTCTTTTGATTCTTTGTGAAATCCAGCCGGTGGGCTGTCAGTGCGGAAGAGTGGACGTAGACTTGGACTAAGCCGAACCACTATAAATCTTGTGTTCTTATTCTCTTCATAATCTTCTCTACTTTGATCGTAATTATGTTTGATTTTTAGAGTATAATTTCCTTTTCATAATCCATTGTTAAGCAATGTTGATTTAAAAGCAAAATTATACTCGCAAAATTTGTTTTCGCACCTATTCACCCCCTCTAGGTGCTCGTACTAGCTTTCACATTAGGGACTTACAAAAAATTGTATGGGCTTTTTCCTTGGTGAAATTGGACCTCAACTTAAAGAATCAGAGAAGAAATTGAAGTTTATGTGATGCTAGCAACATCTCAGCATCCGCCTCTCACACCCGCGTGGTCTTCTCCAGTAGCAGCTCTTGCTGCTTTCTTCCATTTCAGCCGCAAGCCTAGTCTCGAAGCCCAGCAGCTGTCCAGCGAATTTCTTTCGAGCCCAGTAGCCTAGGTTCAGCGGCCCATAATTCGGCCTCTTCAGCCCATAAGCTAGTGGAGTTTAGCCCAACTTAGGCCCAAGAATTCAGCAGTCCAAGCCCGTGAATTTCAGCAATCCAGTTCGCAATTTCAGCCTTGGGTCCAGCCCATTAGAAGTCCAATTCCAAGCCCAAGCCTGCGAAACCAAGCCCAACCGCAAGTTCAGCCCAAGCCTAGCAATTTGCTGTGGGCTTGCAAAGCCTTTAGGCCTAGCCCGAGTGTCCACCAACGCCATCGAAAATTTGGATTTCGGCCGCCGTCGTGCCATCGTCACGATGAACTAGTTTCCGCAATAAACTAGTGAGTTTCTGCACTAAACTCTTCTTAGTAGTCTAATGACATCTAAGGGGTGTTTAGATTTAATTAATTACGAATTAGGTGGTTAGTTAGATTAAATTAGTGATTTAATTATGCAATTATGCATGTTAGGTGGTTAGATTAGATTAAGTGAGGCCTAAATAAATTGTACTATTTATCTAGAAGGGTTCGGGAATTTTCCGGGTCCGTATCGGTATTTAATTTAGTGATTTTTGGCCTAGGTTGGTAATTATAGGATTTAAATTGAATTATTTAATTAATTTTAGAAATTAATTATTTATTGATTATTTTTTCTGGAAATTAGATCGGGATAGCTGATGACCGGAATTTTGTGCTGATTATAATGGTGTGGTTAATTTTTGCAATTGAGTGTTAATTTCTGCAAATTGAGTGCTGATTGGATTTTTGGTATTTAATTCCAAAAATTAGGAGTTTTCAATATTTATTCAAAGAATCTCAGGGGTCGAATTTTGACACCGAAAATAGTTTTAATTACTATATAAAATAGTGGGATTTTAAAAAGGAAGAATGTCAAATTTTCTTGGTCGAGTCGACCGTGTACCCACACATGACTAATTTACAATGTATTTCTAATACGTAGTAAAAGGCCAGGTTCACCATTTTAATTGAATCATTTGAGTGCAATGCACGGTGCCCTGGGCCATATTTGAGTGATCATGTGATGGTTAAGAAAAATCGTCCCGGGCTATTAAGCTAGACGTTATCCTTATTTGGGATACCCCTAGACAACTGGAAGTCAGTCTCAGTGGATTATGGACCCTATGCTCCTTCGAGAAAGCCGTCTGAAAGAGATGTGTCGTGCTCAATGGGGTGAGATGAAGCCTAGCAATGCCAGAAGACTGTCGAACAAAGAGTAGGTTGTGCTATATGCTGAGATGAAAACTAGGAATGCATGTTTAATTAAGTTGAACACGCCGGATTATGGGACAAAATTGTGTAGCACGGTATGAGACGTGTCATAACGATTTGGCCCCATAATCAGGACTCTTGTGCTTATTTGAGAATTTCAATATGGCGTTGCAGTTAATTGAGCTTAGTTATTGCTCATGCTTTCATGCTGTTTGAGTTATAAACTGTACTAACCTGTAGGGTAGATCTAAGACCAAGGTAAGCCTCTGTAATTGTATGGCTGTGTGATTAGGATGCTTCTAGGCGTATTTCCCTCCTAATCAGGGTTTAGTGTCATGTTCCAATCCTCGGGGATGCACCCATCCTTCTGCTTGGTCGATTTTAGAATGCGATATCCCAGAACTACATATCACCAACCTTTTCATTTTCAATAGCACATGCAGAAACAATTATAAATCCACAGACAATAAAATAACGGTATAGAAAAGTAGGGTCATATTTTTCATATTGAAATTCACAACCACACCTTTATACATTGCAACTAGTGTACATATATATAAAACGGACTACTAAGTTAGATTCAACTCCAACGAGTTCAGAAATAAGGTTTACAAGCGGAGGTGGGGGTTCCACGAACTACAGGTCCTCGTCCTCTTCTTCAACATCCTCCATACTCCAACTAGAGCCATCATCAGGCTGCACCGAACTCTCGAGATCTTCAAAATTCAGGTCTACTGCATCTACGATCGAGCTCGAAGGGAGATATGTGGTACTCTTTCCAAAGGCGACCTTCAGAACACACAGATGTATCTCAGACTCTGGTAGGGGACCATCTCTCTGGCCATCTTAAGCCTGACGGTACCACGATCTATATCGATGGGGCACCTTGTGGGTGAGACCCGCATCGACCTAAACTATAGATCTCACTAGCTCATAGGTCCAACCCCTAGGGCACCCATGGAACGGAAAGTAAGAGGTCTGCTTTGTGATCTTCTTAGACCGTCCCAAAACTCAGAAGCAGCCATCTAGGGACCTGAAATTGGTTATACAATAACCAATGAGACTACGTCTCAGCGAGTTCTACCCCCTAAGACTCGATTAGGAAACCAATACACCAGATGGTTGTCTAAGCACAACACGAGTCAAAAGACTTACCTTGGCATCAGTCCCAACTTGCAATTCAAGGTTATACACACATGCCTCACATATCACATCAAATAATCAATCAAATCACGACATCAGATCAAGTCATTGATCAATCAATCTAATTGATTACATGTCAGTCGGACCATCTCTAAGTCATTCTCATCAATACTATATAATATTCCCAATAGTATGCTTAGTCACCAAATCACATGTACACTCTCGGGCACCGTTTTCGCCAAATGACATACCATCACTGACCCTGTGCGTTCTTTAAAGCGTTGTTTTCATCAGTGATATCCCCAATCACCAAACCAAATGTCTTTTCTAGGGTGCTGTTTTCGCGAAGGTGATGTATGTAATAGACAGTAATCGTGCATTCTTTAAGGTGTCATTTTCGCCAATGATATCCTTAATCACTGAACCACATATGTCCATGATGATGCATGTAATAGGCAACAATCGTGCGTTCTTTAAGGCGCCGTTTTTGCCAATGATAACCTCAATCACCGAACCACGTATGCCCATTACATCGTACCTAATTGGTCTTAGCCAAGAGTATTCCCAGTTCACTCTCACGATTCTCTCTACTTTACAACTCATCAAAGCATTATTAATGCTAAATAACCATACTCGACCATCTACCAATCAATCATTCAATTTCAATCAATAAAGGAATAATCCCTCAAATATCACAATTAATTCAATTCAACGCAACATAGAGCTCAAGTAAATAAACGGACTATCATGACAATCAGCATAGAATTTTGGTCGACTATCCCAACCTTTTTTTCAAAAAATAAATAAATAAATAAATATAAAAATTAATTAATAAATATCATAAATCCAACTTAGGCCTGTATTGCCTAATTGGAGCCCGAGATGGGCTGGGAAAAATCCCGAGATGCATTCAATAAGTAATAAGACGTGTCTACTTGGTAATTGCACAATCAAATTACCTAACATGCATCACAATTAACTAATAATTACTAATCTACTCTAATCTAACCACCTAATCCTACTTAATTAATACTAATCAACCCTTAAGCATCATTAGTCTACTAAGCGAGGATTAGTGAGAAAAACTCACTGGAATAATGCGCAAGTCAGATGAAACCAACGGGAACGGCGCGGGGAACGAAAGCCTCCAAAGCAAACCTAGGAACCGAGGCCCGGAACACCTGCAAAACAGGCCAAAAGGCTGTTGTGAGAACTACTTTTGAACTTGCTGATATTGGCTGGATATTGAAGAAAAACCACTTGGCTTAGGCGGGACTTGCTCAGGAATGAAAGGATAGACCAAACCAAGCCTTGGCGGGGCTTTACCAGTGAAGAAATGGTGAAAGACAGCTCTGGTTGAGCTTCCACAGACCAGAAACAGCAGCTGGACGGCAAGCTGGGTGGCGTGAAGGGAGCTGGATGTCGGGCTTCACGGTGGAGGTGGAGGGCGACGGCGGCGCACACGTGAGGCGGTCCCGGCTCCGGCATGACCGCGAGGTTGCTTCCGACGATCGTTCTTGCTGCTGGTTGCAAAAATGGAGGGAGAGAGGAGAGGTCTTGGATGGCAATAAGGGGGAAAATGAGGGAGAAAGAGAGACATGAAGGGATAAGGGAAAGGTGGGTCATTTGGCCTCAATTTTCCACAAAAAATATCTTAAATGTTCCCTTAACCTTAACCCTCTGTAAGGCTGTCATCCACTAGCATTTCCAGCTCTCTTTCCCTTCTAGAAGCCTTTTCAAATGGTCAAAAAGTGGTGGATTGAGGGGAGTTACGAATTTTGAAGGAAAAAGGCTTCAATTTGATTTGATTCAATTCTCTCTTGATTCCCTCTCAATTGGCTCTCATAATTTCAATTGATTTACCAATGATCATCTTGGCATTTTTTCCTCGCCTATCAATCCATCTTGCACCCCAAATTTGCAACAAAAAATAATCACCAGCTTTTTCTACACAAAAACGACCTGGCGATGACTTTTCCCCAAAAAGTGACGGTTGTCAGAAAAATCTTCTGAGACTGAGTTGACGTTCTTAGAATTTATTATGACATGACAGAATCTTCAATTTCTGAAATCGGACTCAAATTCGTGATTAATTTCACTCCAATGCATTTTTAGCGTGACCTAGGCTACCAAGTAGTTTTCAGAACTTTTTTAAGGCAAAATGACCGTGGTCGATTTTATTCGAGCCACAATGAATTCACTCGACACAATGATGACTCTCAATTGTCATGAAAATCTCGAGGATACAAATATGGACACAAGGTACCAAAACAACATAAAAATCAAATTAGTGCCAATTGACGAGAATTTTCCAATTTGGTGGAGTCACCCACGATCGGCCACGCATCTCGGTCGGACCGATCTATCTCGTGACCTCAAATCGATTTTTAACTGTGCCGTAACGACCTCTAAAGATAAGCATGGTCGATGAGCCGATTTTTGATTGAATTCTCAAGTTTATTGCCTTAAAATTCCTTAATAGCTTCCCTAGTCTCATGAGTGGCCATATCAGAGAACAGCACTGTAGTCACGTCGATGAAATGCCTAACTTATCCAATCGAAATCAGAACGTGAAAATCAGGATGTCACAACTCTTCCCCTTTTATAAAAAAAATCCGTCCTCGAAATTTAAACCTTTATCAATTTTTAAACAAAAAAGGTGGGGGTGTTGTCGTCTCATCGAGTCTCACTTTTCCACGCTGTTTCTTCGGTCTCGTGGTGTTGTCAGACCACTTTGACCAAGGAAACCATCTTGGTACACAAAATCTGTTCTTTCTGAACCAACAATTGAACCGAGCTTCTCACGTACGACACTCTATCGTTCACGTCTAATTCTTTCTCTCAAATCTCTAAGGAACCTTTGTACCTCAATCACCTCAATCTCAACTTTCCCTCCTTGCTAAAGTGCAAGGTATTCCTCATTGGTGACACCTTCAAAAAGATGCAATCACCAATTTGGAATTCTAAGGGCCTTCAATGCTCAACGATTCAACTTTTCTGACGGTTCTGTATGGTCTTTACTATGGCACTGATCTGGCAACTGCAAACACTGATTACTAAGTTGACTCTGGCTTGTGATCTTTATTCACTTCACTTTCTTTTCACCATCGAAATTCTGTACTTTGTTATGTAAGTTCAATAGGAACCATATGAAAGCTCTGCCAAACTGGTAATCTCCATTCTAGATTTGTAATTTAATTCATCCCCGGCACTCCATGCCGGTGAATTATCTGATACACACACACTTATAGCCATTCAAAATGAGATCTATTCGTACTGTACTGAAGTGAGTCGGCTTCATCCATCTGTCGACCACAACCCCATAGGGAATCAATACTCCCTTGGCTCCTTAGTAAGCCTGTTGTAACGTTCCATCGTGATATACTTCCATTCTCACTTAGCACTTCCGAGTGATTGAAAAGTCCTCTCACTTACTAACACATCTGACACTTACAATTTGTCTGGTGATATCTAACTTTATATCGGTCTACTAACCGAGCTGATCTCGATTATGATCTACTTTGAATTGTTTGATCAAATACCGCAACTGCTACCGTGAATTTTTAACAATGTTTTTTACCTGAGTGCTTCAATATCAAACACACTCAATCACTCTGGAAACTTGAGTGTTCCACCCTCAGATATATGAAATTCAAACTCTTTCTTATCACTACCCCTTTCGTAGGATTTTTTGAACATCCCGGTCTATCAACTGAAGTGTCTAATTTTAACCTGAATATTCGGTTCAATTTTGAGGGCGGCCATAAATTCAAAAGGTGGCCTATCTCAAATTGAAAATCGACTTTCGAACTCTTTTCAAGTAAGGTCTATACTTTAACCAGTCTCTGCACCATTTGAAACTTTCAACTCAACACCTTAATGGTTTCTTTCGTTCTTTCAGGGTGATACTAGATATCACCACTAGTCCTTCCAAAAATTTGTTTCATGACACTATTTCATATTCAACTCCTTCTAAGAGAATAAACACTTGAGACTTTATTAGTCGATGAGGATCTGGAATCTTTCTTCATCTCAATGATGACTCTAAATCTTTAAAGCAAAAGTTGATGCTGCGAGTTCCAAGTCATGCACTAGTAATTTCAACTTAGGAGGTCCTAATTGGCGAAACGCGTATGCAACAATCTCGTGTCTTCTAGAACCAAATGAAACGATAAGCACCAATGTAGTATTCGGCTTCCAATTAGGTTCTTGGAAACTATGCTTGCACTTGTTTGTTTACACAAACTTTTCTTCTTTCTTCAGGAGTTGAGTCAATGGTGGTACTGATGCGGAGAAAATCCTTTCACAAATCCTCTATAGTAATTCATCCAATCCATACGGCTTCTGATCCCCTGACATTGTAGTTGGTCTTGGTCCACTAACAACTGTTTCAATCTTAGCTAGTCCACGGAGATTCCTTCACCTGAAATCCCACGAATTAGGAACGCAACATGAGTTAACCAAAACTCGCATTTGCTAACTTAGTTTCCAATTCATGAGTCCTTAGGGTCTGAAGTACCATCTTCAAACAACTCTCATGCTCCTCAGCACTCCTCAAATACACATCAGAATAACATTGGTGAACATGATCATGGACTGATCTAGGTATTCCTCAATTACTCAGTTCATCAAATCTATAATAGCAGATGGGGTGTTTACCATACCAACCGGCCTTACAATACTCTTGTAAAGACCATCTTTTGTACTAGATACTGAATTCAATACGTCATTCTTTCTGATCCCCAATTGATGATGCCATGTTCTCAAGTCGATCCTTGAAAATATAATGTGTCACCTAATTCATTAATCTTCATCCATGAATACTTGTCCTTATTCATCACTTGATTTGGTTGATGATGGTCGATGCATAATTATAATGAACCGTCTTTCTTTCTCTCATAAATGAAATTGGTGCTTCTCAAGCAGTGCACTGATATGTATAATTCTTTATTCAACAATTCTCACACCAACACTTTCTGCTCTATCAATTCCAACCATAACAACTGGTAAGAAGTCTTAGAAAGTGGCTTTGTTCTGGGTGCTAGCTCAATCGCAATTTCTATCTTTTTTTTTATGATAATGGCCTGACAATTCTTGGAACAACACATCTAGAAATTCCTGGACTACTGAGATGTCCTCCATCTTTAGTTCTTCAACCTGTCTTATCTATGACCACTGCCACATAACCTAACTTCTGTCTAACAAACAGGTTGCCTCAAGTCATGAGATTAAAGAAGTCGAGAACCCTTCTCGACTCTTAGAAAACTCGGCACTTCTACATTCTCTTGGAATAAGCTGGGCTGCTCCACCATAATAATTTATCATCAAAAGACACTCCAGGAGTTAATTCCTTTCACACTTGGCGATAAAGTTATACACCAACGGCCAATTAAGTGCGACTCTAGTCAGTGATTCTTTTCTTACAACCTTAACATACAACTGAAATTCCACAATTGCATTCTCGACACTCTCTGGCACCATTAAGATAAAATCAACTCAAAACATTCTTCTATTGAATAAAGCATGGTCAGTTCCATTTCTGTTCCTTTCGCCATCCTAGTGGCATTCTATCAGTAGTAGCAATGTTGGTGTTCTTCCTAAACTCCAACTAATAGTCCCTCACCTGATGGCTATGCTGACTACCATTAAAGCACATTCTAGTCATACTCAGACATAGGATTAATTCATGCATTCCTTCCATAATTTTGGCACTCACTTGGTGAGTCCTCTATCTCCTATCGGATGATAGCATGCATACTTACTTACACTGGGGTCAATCCTAAAAAAAACCTCGTGGCGTGATCTACAGCACACTCTTGCTGATCTTATCTATCGACGGCAATGGCACTTGCGATTCCATCAGTGATAACAGCAACCTTCTGGAACAGTTTCTTGCCAAGCAACCCTATCGATCACAGTCAGAACAATCACCCGCCCTAAAATGGTACGGGGCCGATTCATATTAGGCTGAAAAGATTATCTTTTTCCAGTCATAGACTCTTTTTCCAAACTGATTTCCATCTCTACTGAATCTAAACTTTGACTCGAATGCAACGCCTTACTTCCAAATCACATCTCCATGTCGAACCTCGGTAAGTGTGGCAACAACAACGGCTTGATCTCGAACTTATTGGCTTGACAAGCTCCTTGGGAAAACTTGGCCTGAACAATCCTGCTGGACCTAGGATCGCTCAGTTCTGCTACACTCTTATTATCAACCCACGGTGGTACTTTTAAACTCGCACTGGCCTAAGCTGGCGCTCTGCCACAACAACCTCGGGCACCGATCTTCGTCGGCGTTCTTTCCCGAGTTCCAGAGGTTAACGTCCTCTTACTAGGAGCCCTCAGCTCCTGATCACTCAAGTTACAGGATCTTTATAGAAACTTGTTTTCTAATTCTAATACCACATTAGAATTCGAGTGACTCACAAACAAGCTACAAATCAGCTATCACAGACATGCACCAACATGAATTAAAGGTTCTTCCTACTCACTATCCCATGACTCATCGCAGCTTATCACTCCAATCTCTAACCATTGCTCTGATACCACAAAAAGGGGATGTCACGCTCCGATCTTTGGCGACGCACCCATCATTCTACTTCGTCGATTTTAGAATGCGATATCTCAGGACTACATATCGCCGACCTTTTCATTTTCAATAGCACATGCAGAAGCAGTTATAAATTCCCAAACATAAAACAACAAGATAGAAAAGCAGGGTCATATTTTTCATATTGAAATTCACAACCACGCCTTTATATATTGCAACCAGTGTACATATATATAAGGTGGACTACTAAGTCAGGTTCAACTCCAACGAGTTCAGAAACAAGGTTTACAAGCGGGGGTGGGGGTTCCATAAACTACGGGTCCTCGTCCTCCTCTTCATCATCCTCTATACTCCAACTGGAGCCATCATCAGACTGCATCAGACTCCCGAGATCTTCAAAATTTAGGTCTGTTGCATCTACGATCGAGCTCAAAGGGAGATCCGCGGTACTCTTTCCAAAGGTGACCTTCAGAACACACAGAGGTATCTCAAACTCCGGTAGGGGACCCTCTCTCTGGCTATCTTGAGCCTGGCGGTACCACGATCTATATCGATGGGGCACCTTGTGGGTGAGACCCGCATCGACCCAAACTATAGATCTCACTAGCTCGTAGGTCTAGCCCCTAGGGCACCCATGACATACCATCACCGACCTCGTGCATTCTTTATGGCGCCATTTTCACCAAAGACATCCCCAATCACCGAACCACATGTCTTTTCTAGGGCGCCGTTTTCGCCAAGGTGATGTATGTAATAAACAGGAATCATGCGTTCTTTAAGGCATCATTTTCGCCAGTGATATCCTTAATCACCGAACCACGTATATCCATGATGATGCATGTAATAGATAGCAATCGTGCATTCTTTAAGGCATCGTTTTCGCCAGTGATATCCTCAATCACCGAATCACATATGTCCATTACATCGTACCTAATTGGTCTTAGCCAAGAGTATTCCCAGTTCACTCTCACGATTCTCTCTAGTTTACAACTCATCAAAGCATTATTAATGCTAAATAACCATACTCAACCATCTACCAATCAATCATTCCATTTCAATCAATAAAGGAATAATCCCTCAAATATCACAATCAATCCAATTTAAGAAATACATATAAATCCAACTTAGGCCCGTATTGCCTAATTGGAGCCCGAGATGGGCCAAGAAAAATCCTGAGATGCATTCAATAAGTAATAGGATGTGTCTACTTGCTAACTGCACAATCAAATTACCTAACATGCATCACAATTAACTAATAATTACTAATCTACTCAAATCTAACCACATAATCCTACTTAATTAACACTAATCAACCCCTAATCATCATTAGTCTACTAAGCGAGGATTAGTGAGAAAAACTCACTGGAATAACGCGCAAGTCGGATAAAACCGACGAGAACGGCGCAGGGAACGAAAAACTCCAAAGCAAACCTAGAAACCGAGGCCTGGAACACCTGCAAAACAGGCCAAAAGGCCGCTATGAGACCCACTTTTGAACTTGCTGATATTGGCTGGATATTGAAGAAAAACCACTCGGCTTAGGCGGGACTTGCTCGGGAATGAAAGGATAGACCAAACCAGGCCTTGGCAGGGCTTTACCGGTGAAGAAATGGTGAAAGACAGCTCCGGTTGAGCTTCCACAGACTAGAAATAGCAGCTGGACATCAAGCTGGGTGGCGTGAAGGGAGCTGAACGTCGGGCTTCACGGTGGAGGCGGAGGGCAACGACGACGCGCACATGAGGCGGTCCCGGCTCCGGCGCAACCGCAAGGCTACTTCCGGCAATCCTTCTTTCTGCTGGCCACAAAAATGGAGGGAGAGAAGAGAGGTCTTGGATGACAACAAGGGGGGAAAATGAGGGAGAAAGAGAGAGATGAAGGGATAAGGGAAAGGTGGGCCATTTGGCCTCAATTTTCCACAAAAATATGTCAAATGTTCCCTTAACCTTAACCCTTTGTAAGCTGTCATCCACTAGCATTTCCAGCTCTCTTTCCCTTCTAGAAACGTTTTCAAATGGTCCAAAAGTGGTGGATTGAGGGGAGTTACGAATTTTGAAGGAAAAAGGCTTCAATTTGATTCAATTCTCTCTTGATTCCCTCTCAATTGGCTCTCATAATTTTGATTGATTTACCAATGATCATCTTGGCATTTTTCCTCGCCTATCGATCCATCTTGCACCCCAAATTTGCAACAAAAAATAATCACCAACTTTTTCTACATGGCGATGACTTTTTCCTAAAAAGTGTCGGTTGTCAGAAAAATCTTCTAAGAATGAGTTGACGTTCCTAGAGTTTATTGTGACATGACAGAATCTTCAATTTTTGAAATCGGACTCAAATTGGTGGTTAATTTCACTCCAACGCGTTTTTAGTGTGACCTAGGCTACTAGGTAGTTTTCAAAACTTTTTAGGGTAAATGACCCGTGCTCGACACAATGATGACTCTCGGTTGTCCTGAAAATCTCGATAATTCAAATACGAACACAGGGTACCAAAACAATAGAAAAATCAAATTAGTGTCAGTCAACAAGAATTTTCTAATTTGGTGGAGTCACCCACGATCGGCCACATATCTCAATCGAACCGACCTATTTCTGACCTCAAATCGATTTTTAATTGTGCCATAATGACCTCTAAAGATAAGCACGGTCCGGGAGCGATTCTTGGTCGAATTCTCAAGTCTATTGCCTTAAAATTCCTTAATGGCTTCCCTAGATAGTCTAATTATCTCGTGAGTGGCCATCTCAGAGAAAAGCACTGTAGTCGCGTTGATGAAATGCCAATTTATCCAATCGAAATCAGAACCTGAAAATCAAGATGTCACATTTAAAGCGTGAACTCGTTGAGATTTATATCTCACCCTGTCGTGGGTTAAATTTTTAGGATCGTCGAACGGAGTACCCAGAGTCGAGAGGAGGTGAACTGAAGTGTAGGTCAGTTAGGACCACTTCTTTTTTGGAAAGCCAGTCCTGTAATCTTTTGATCATAGACTTTGTATATGACTCTATGTGATTATAAAAGCATGCTTGATTGTAAATCTGTTGTCCTGCTTTTCTATCTTGAGATGATTACTGTTAGGGGATTTATTTTCACTTGCGTATGTACAATAAAAAGAAAGGGTCGGCGACTCCACCTGGGAAGTCACAGAATTTTATCAACCAGAGAGGGATGGGCACGCGCTCGAGGTTCGGGGTGTGACAGTTAAGCTTCCTAAAAAGACTATTCTTAACTCACTGTGAGATGTTAAGTGTGTTACCTCCAAAAATTGGAGAACTTCAACAGCTTGAGGTGCTTGATCTAGAAGGGACTGAGATCATGGATCTGCCTCATGAGGTTGCAAAGCTAACAAAGCTCACTTGCCTAGAATTATCTTTTTGTCCATGAGTAAATCGGGGCACAAAATCTGTGAAAGCGAATGCATTGATTCCTCAAGGCACTATTTCTACGCTATCTCAATTAGAAGAATTAAGTATTGATGTAAATCCAAAGGAAGTGAGGTGGGAGAGTGTTGTGGAAGCTATTGTTGATGAAGTATGTGGTTTGTTGAGTCTGGATACACTTGAACTGTACCTTCCAAGAGTGGAACATCTAAGGAAATTCAAATGGTTTGGTACATCCATGTTGTCTAGATCGTTGTCACATTTCAAATTTATTGTTGGCAGTCATGATGAACAACGCATCATGTCTCGTCTCCCGGTGGATCTTGAGTTCGAAATAGAACACTAGGATAGATCCCTAAAATATGTAAATGGTATGGGCGTACCCATATATATCCAGAAGATGCTGTGGCATACTATGGCATTTTTCTTAGACCGCCATGCGAATGCCATGAAGCTATATGATTTTGGGATTGAGAACATGGAGCAACTAAAATGCTGCATAATTGGGGAGTGTGATGAGATTTAGGTTATTATTGATGGAACTGACATCTATGATGAAGCTGATAGAAGTGAAATTGTATTGGAACCATGGGAGGATGATAAGAATTTTCTTGGATTGCTTGAGTATCTCTATGTATATCATATGAAGAGTTTGAGGGGGCATTTATGAGGGGCCAATGTACCGAGGATGCTTGTCTCATCTTTAATCCTTGGCCTTACTCACATGTCCTCTGTTGACTACTATATTCACACCTAGCCTCCTAAAAAACCTGATAGCTTAGAAGAGATCAATGTCAAAGACTGCCCCCTTGTCTTAAGTTTAGTGATGTGTGAAGATACTTCTATTTATGAGAGTACTCACTTCCTCCCCAACTTGAAAAGGATATCCCTGTTCTCACTGCCTGAACTCATTAGCATTTCCAATGGCTTACGCATTGCACCAAACTTGGAACAAATGAGCATTTCTGATTGTCCGAATCTCAAGAGTCCTTCAACTGATGGAATATGTTGCAATCATCGGACAGGGACTAAAGGTAAGGGTAATAATCAGCAGAGAGCATTGTTCTGTTGAAACGATGCATGCTATTTTTCATTCACTTTCATTTTATACGTTTGATTAAACAAGTTAAAAGCTGCAGGCCCATCTTGAATAAAGAGAAAATTGGAAAATCAACTCTTCTCTGAATGAACTCTTATCGTCTTGCAAATTGGATGTCTGATCTATTACCCTTGAAATGTTTATGAATGAGGCAGTGGCAGCTAACTGTACAAAACTCTGGTGGTTCTACTGTATCTTCAGAACTAATAAGCATTTCTGACAGATAACTTTGTGGACAATGCGAGTTCCACTTGGGAATTGTTGAACTCGTTCGGTCCTCAAGAAGGTCTTGGAGGAGATGAGGATTCTCCTTTTCGCCTTTCAAATAAAGAGGATTGGTCGGATGAAGATGATGAGAAGGTTAGTAAAAAAGGATTTCGCCAAGAAAAGATGATTTGGACTCTCATTTGTCAACTTCTGTTGAAGATAAGGAGTCTATGGATAAGGATGAGGTGGGGAACGCCCCTTCTGTTAACATTTCAGAACTAGTGCCCAATGTTTCGCCCAAGGGGAGTTTCAGACGAAGGATCACCTCATGGCAAAAGGGCGAGCGGTTGGGAAATAGGTCATTTGGTACTGTATATGAAGGCCTCAGTGAGTAAGATTCCTTTGCTTTTCTCTTTGATAATCAGTAAGTTACTCTCGCTATAAGCATTTTCTAGGACGAAGTACTCCATAATGATGTTCATTTGAAATTTCGGTGCCACTTGTGAGCACTAAATGGTTAGAATTAGGAATACTTGGGCTAGTCATTTGTGGAATTAGAGTTCCAGCATTCTCAGTATAGAAATTATTGAAGAGCATTCTTGATTATTGAACATATTGATGAAGTAAAGATATGATATTCTAAAAATCGCCTATTTTTAATTGTTCCCCATTGTTTTTCCTCAGTTTTACTAGCTTGAATAGAGGGCTATTCATTTTTCTTTTTTGAAGAATGGATAGTGTGACAAATCAGTGTGTACAGGAAATATGCTTTGGAAACTGTTAGTTGATTCTAAATGCAAATGCTGAAAGCTAAGGAACTACTATAGTGATATTGATGAGAACACCTCTTTTTTCCTTCTCAATTTATTTCTATCATTTGGAGTGCAAGAATTATCTTAAATATGTCTTGTCAAGGCATCGTTCTCAAAAGAATTGGCATTTATGTCTTATTTCTCTCTCTCATGCTTCTCTGTTGCCACAGCGATGGATTCTTTTTTGCTATAAAGGAGGTTTCTTTGTTAGATCAAGGAAGCCAAGGCAAGCAGAGTGTTGCGAAAAGGCAAGCAATCGAACAATAATATAGATAGAAAAAGAAAATAAATTGGACACTAGATTTACGTGGTTCAGTCGTAAAGACCTACATCCACGGGGAGAGCAGCAGTGAATTTCACTGTAAATCAAGTGATACAAGGACATTACGCACTCAAGTCACTCAAACACTCTCTCAGTGTTTCCCAAACCCCAATTACACCCAATACACCAATCTTTCTTGGATGTAAATCACAAATAAGCTTTGTCGCACGAAAAACACGAAGACCCAAAGCCAAGCACCAAGCACCTATGAATGTCTCTCACAAACAAAGAAAACCATGGCACTCAAAATAAGAACGGCGCTTCGATCAATAACGATGCTTCGGTGGCGTGCGGCTTCTCCTTTTACGTAGGTCTTCGGCCGCTCAACACACACTCTATCGGAAGGAAATTATATCTGTTTTATATGTGTGCCTAGGTCAAAGTTTGACCTAGGCCCACCACCACTCCTTGCTTCGGCTTCACGCTGAACGTGTGTGTGTTTGGCCCCACCTATTTTGTTTCCGTGGCCGTAAAAGGCAAAAGACCAGTGTGAAAGTGTGCCCAAGGTTAAACTTTTGACCTTAGGCCCACCAACTGTGATTCCTCAGGCTTCTTCGTGCAGGGGACGTCTTCATCCTTTGGCGTGGAATGTGCCCATGAAGATATCCACTTTCAGATTCCGCAGATGAGGTAATTTTCTTCCCTTTTTTTTTTTTTTTACTTTATATTTCCTCTGTTATGCATTTTGAAGGAGTCTAGCAATTCTCAAACTCGAGATATATTTTAACAATCTCCACCTTGGCTCGACGTTTGAGCCAAGTCGCAATCACTTCACAAAAATTCAAACTCTACCGCTACTTTCCCATAGCCCCGATGGGCTCAACTACCACAGATTTTATCTAAGTCCAAGCTTAGCTTGAACTTCGTCATAATTGAGGACCTCATCAGAATACCAACTCCACATGCACTTTTAACTGCTTCGCAAGGATTTTCCAACGTAACCTCATTAACCACAGATAAAGTAAAACCATTGTTGCATCAATATCTGTCAAGAGATCAAATACATACCTTATAAATATCAGCAGTTACAAGAACCATTGGCTCTATAGGCTCCACCTCGCTACAAGCACCATTTGTGTTGATTACTTTGCTAGTACTCGTACTAGCTACTTCAGGAGTCTCTGGTCGCAACTCCTCCTCAAGCTAAACACCGTCTAGATCAGTATTAACACTACCACAAACACTCCTAGCCAGAAGTACTTGAGAGTCATCAAGGGTAACTTCTCTGCTGTTAACAGATGAATTTATATATGGACACCACAACCGATCGCCCCACTCACCTTGTGCATAGCCATGGAATATGCACCTTGCCCTCCAATCAAGCTTACCATCACTCACTTGAAAATAACATGGGCAACCAAACATTCTAATAATAGAATAACCAGCAACGTTACCTGACCACACTTCTTCAGGAGTCTGATATCCAATCACAGTCGATGGGATCTATTCACCAGGCAGCTTACCATACTAAGCACATCAGCTAGAATTCTCCTAGCAATACCAACACTAGAGATAATTTTTTGAGCCGTCTCTAGTAATGTTTTGCTTATAAATTCTGTAAATTGTTGTGATTTACTGGCACTAGTGCGGTGTTTCAGTATGCTCTCTTTCATGCAGAATTTATTTGCCAGCTCCAAGCAGAACTCCATGCTATTGTCAGTCCACACATGCTTAATCGACTTACCAGTCTCCATCTTAATCAAAGCTCTCAACCGCGTGATCTTGACACCAGCATCAAACTTGTGCATTGGCACAAACACCTAGGTTTTCCTCGAGCAGTCAATAGACCCTCGAATAGATGCATTCGACGTCTTCGAGGCAAAATCTGTTATTGTCTCACTTTGAAGTTTATACAGGCCTCCGTGCTTGATTCATTTTATTATCACCAAGGCACTTCGAACAATCTTTAGAACTCCACCTTTGAAGAATACCTGTAACTAGCTGAATCTAGGGCACCCAAGCAAAATTAAGTTCTTTTTCAATTCTGGAACATGCCTCACTCCAGTCAATGTCCTCATGATACCATAACACATTCTGATTTTAACATCACCAACACCCACAACGTCGCATTCAGTATTGTTCCCTAACTAGACTTTACCACTACCCATGCACTAATAAGTGATAAATCAGTTTTTATTTGGTATGACATGAAAAGAACAACCGGAATCCATAATCCATCCGTCAAGTGATGAATCATTAGTGACAGACAAGAAATAATCGGCATTATCTGCTACAGCTGCAACATTATCTGCAGAATCAACTATAATTTCCTTACCCTTCTCATTCTTCAACTTAAGGTAATCCCTTCTAAGATGCCCCCTTTTACCACAGCTCCAACAGACAACATTAGCAGTCCTAGATTGATTACGTCTGTTCATATTAGTACTACCATTATCCACACATGTTCTAGATCTTCCTCTATTTTCACCTACTATAGCAGTAGATACAAACTTGCCATATTCTCTTCTACGAATATCCTCACTCAGAATCAAATCTCAAACCCTATCAAACGTCAAACTTGTTGACCCAAAGGAATTACTAACAACAGTAACAGTAGTATTCAAACTATTAGGCACTGAGGATAATAGAATCAAAGCACGAACTTCATCTTCAAAATCATTCTCAACTAAACTCAATTGACTAACAATCACATTGAATTCATTGATATGATCTGCAACAAACGCACATTCGCTCATCTTCAAATTAAACAGACATCGTATCAAATAGACCTTGTTGATTGCGGAGGGTTTCTCGTACATATCCGACAGGGCTTGCATCAAATCAGCAGTGGTCTTCTCCTTCAGAATGTTAAATGCGATGTTACGAGCCAACATCAACCGAATAACACCCATAGCTCGTCTATCCAGCAAATCCCGATCAACTTGCTTCATCGTCTCTGGTTTCTCCCCAGACAAGGGCAAGTGTAGTTTCATCTAGTAAAGATAATCTTCAATCTGCATCTTCCAGAAACTAAAATCCTTTCCATCAAATCTGTCAATTCTCACTTTTACTTCTTTTGTCGCCATCGATTCACTTCAACTTAGCCAAGCTTGGCTCTGATACCACTTGTTGCGAAAAGGCGAGCAATCGAACAATAATATAGACAGAAAAAGAAAATAAATTGGACACCAGATTTACGTGGTTCAGTCATAAAGACCTACGTCCATAGGGAGAGCAGCAGTGAATTTCACTATAGATTAAGCGATACAAGGAGATTACACACTCAAGTCACTCAAACACTCTCTCGGTGTTTCCCAAACCCCAATTACACCCAATATACCAATCTTTCTTGGATGTAAATCACAAATAAGCTTTGTCGCACGAAAAACATGAAGACCCAAAGCCAAGCACCTAGCACCTATGAATGTCTCTCACAAACAAAGAAAACAATGGCACTCAAAATAAGAATGGTGCTTCGATCAACAACGATACTTCGGTGGCGTGTGGCTTCTCCTTTTACGTAGGTCTTCGGCCACTCAACACACTCTCTTGGAAGGAAATTATATCTGTTTTATGTGTGCCCAGGTCAAAGTTTGACCTGGGCCCACCACCACTTCTTGCTTCGGCTTCACGCTGAACGTGTGTGTGTGTTTGGGCCCCACCTATTTTGTTTCCGTGGCCGTAAAAGGGAAAAGACCAGCATGGAAGTGTGCCCAAGGTCAAACTTTTGACCTTGGGCCCCACCAACTATGATTCCTCAGGCTTCTTCGTGCAAGGGACGTCTTCATCCTTCGGCGTGGAATGTGCCCACGAAGATTTCCACTTTCGGATTCCGCAGATGAGGTAATTTTCTTCCCGTTTTTTTTTTTTTTTACTTTATATTTCTTCTTTTGTGCAGCTCGAAGGAGTCTAGCAAATCTCAAACTCGAGACATATTTTAACACAGAGCATATTGCAGCTTGAGCAGGTAACTGCTTGTTTCTTTTTGTATCTTGTGAACTGGCCCTTAGGCACGACTACTTGACTTACCTCATTCTTATAATTGCCAAGCTGGCGTATATGCAAAACTATTTATAAGTCTGCCGTATATACAATCATAAATCTGGTGTGAGTTCAATAGATATTCTTTTCTCTTCCTTTCTAATTATACGTTGCTTTCTTTTCAGGAAATTTCTCTTTTAACTCAGTTTGAACATGAGAACATAGTGCGATATCTTGGCACAGACAAGGTGTGGTTCCTTCTTGCTAAGTTGTTTTCTGCTGTATCTTTCACTTTGGCATTAATTATTTTATTGCTGAGCAAAATATTTAGGGGAACATGGCTGTGATTGCAGTCACAATATAGTGGCTGCATCTTCATCACTGCATATATTTGCTGCAATATCCTGGGAATAAGATCACAACAGTTGCGGCTTATTAGCTGTAGCAGCCACTCGTGACATGAAGTAAAGATATGATATTCCAAAAATCGCCTATTTTTAATTGTTCTCCATTGCTTTTCCTCAGTTTTACTAGCTTGAATAGTGGGCTATTCTTCTTTTTCTTTTTTGAAGAATGGATAGTGTGATAAATCAGTGTGTGCAGGAAATATGCTTTGGAAACTGTTAGTTGATTCTAAATGCAAATGCTGAAAGGTAAGGAACTACTATAGTGATATTGATGAGAACATCTCTTTTTTCCTTCTCAGTTCTTATTTATATCATTTGGAGTGCAAGAATTATCTTAAATATGTCTTGTCAAGGCATCGTTCTCAAAAGAATTGGCATTTTATGTCTTATTTCTCTCTCTCATGCTTCTCTGTTGCCACAGCGATGGATTCTTTTTTGCTATAAAGGAGGTTTCTTTGTTAGATCAAGGAAGCCAAGGCAAGCAGAGCATATTGAAGCTTGAGCAGGTAAGTGCTTGTTTCTTTTGGTATCTTGTGAATTAGCCCTTAGGCACGACTACTTGACTTACCTCATTCTTATAATTGCCAAGCTGGCGTATATGCAAACTATTTATAAGTCTGCCGTATATACAATCATAAATCTGGTGTGAGTTCAATAGATATTCTTCTCTTCCTTTCTAGTTATACTTTGCTTTCTTTTCAGGAAATTTCTCTTTTAAGTCAGTTTGAACACGAGAACATAGTGCGATATCTTGGCACAGACAAGGTGTGGTTCCCTCTTGCTAAGTTGTTTTCTGCTGTATCTTTCACTTTGGCATTAATTATGTTATTGCTGAGCAAAATATTTAGGGGAACAAGGCTGTGATTGCAGTCACAATATAGTGGCTGCATCTTCATCACTGCATATATTTGCTGCAATATCCTGGGAATAAGATCACAAACAGTTGCGGCTTATTAGCTGTAGCAGCCACTCGTGACATAGACAGACATTTTAGGTCCCACTCCCATCACAAAAAAAAGCTCGTGATGAATTGACTATTCCCTGCCATGTTGATTTTAGGAGTAAAGAAAATCTGTAGAGCAGATGTCGGAGAACCTGTCATGTAATCAATTAAACCTTTGTTTTCTAGAGGTCATGATTTACAAATTAGCTATCTTGCAAGCTGAAGATTCAGGTCAAACTCTCAGGTTTAATAGAAAGGAATCTGACACTTGGAAAAACGGCAGCCCTGACTAATTAAACATTGGAGGGGTGGGGGGTATGATAAGAAAGAGATGGCTTTAATCTTCAGGTATCCTTTGATTGACAATCCGATGGTGCAGATGACTAATTTCCAACCTTTTTGCCCTCGTTTATGACTGGTCGTGGCTGTGGTAATGACAATGGAGTTCCTCCACAAGTTATATATTTTCCATCTGTTCTAGTCCAGCGTGTCATTTAGTTCCACTCATTCTTATGCAACATCATATGGTTCTTAACCTCTAAATAGAGAGAACTAAAAATAGAATTGATCATCGTTCAGGTGAGGAAGTAGTTTCGATGTTTGAGTACCTTTCAGTTATTTATTATTATTATTATTATTATTATTTTGGTGGACATGGTTTGGCAAGAAGCATCGGATTCTAAGAAAGTGCCAAGACATAACTTTTTTTTTGGAGATGAAACATGCAAAGATTTTGCTGTGAAACACAATTTGGTTTGGTACGCCTACAATCCATCACATTGTTTTGTGGGAATGAGGGGTTAATACAATATGACCTCTAATTCTTCCACCAGGTGCACTGTGCAACTGTTTTTGTTGGCACTGCTGCAACTTTAAACCATGATGACCGCTTATAACTTGGATATTTCTGTTGTACGAGGAAAAGAGCAAAAGAAGAGCTTGGTCCCATTTGTTCTTGCCTTATTTTCCCCTTTTAAGCCGCAAAATTGCTTTTATATTGTCATATGATGTGGACTTCTACTAAATTAACCTCCATCAAACAGATTGTCACTAAACATCGATTGGTTGTTGAGGAGGTCCTCAATACCAAAGTGCACTTGAGGAAGCATAACGAACCTCAGGGCCTTGTCTAGGGGCGTCTTGCCTCGGCACATCCAATTGCTGTGGGAAGGGTGTTGTCATGTATCCGATGATTAGTTTGGTGTTATAAGAGGCCTAGACATCCAGCGCAATTAAAATGAAGAAAACGTAGAAATCACTGATGTAGTATGTTTTATTTTATTTTATTTGCTATTGTTTTGTTGTCTCTAATGTACCTTGTCAAAATATCTCATTATTTGTTTATGGGGTTTCGATGGGCCTTATATACATCTAGCCTCCTTCCACTTCATAGCTTAATCTTTTGGGTTTTAACATGGTTCCAGTGCCATGTATCCCTTAATTTCTTTCTGTGCTTGGCTCTCTGTTCATCCTTTGTTATTAGTTCATTTGCAAGTGGTAAGGTGTTAAAGCATTCCATATGTGTTTTCAATGTGCAGTGTGACGGTCTGATTTTTCCACTTATGTTTTTGATTGAATGATCCGGGCATTTCATCAATGCGCCTATAACGTTACTCTTTGAGCCGATCACTCATGAGATAACTAGACTATTCCGGAAAGTCATTAAGAAATTTTAATGCAACAGACTTGAGAATTCGACTAGAAATCGTTCACTCGATCGTGTTAGTCTGCAAGGGTCATTATGGTGCAGTCAAAAATCTATCAGAGATCGGAGATAGGCCGATTTGGCAGAGATGCATGATTAAATGTAGGTGGTTCTACTTAATCATGAAATTTAATCTGATTTTTGAAATTGAGAATTCTATCTTGTCACCATCAATTTTAGGGACATTTATTCACCCTCTCAAGGCCTTTTTACAAACTTGAATTGTTGGTGAAAAATTCAAATTTCAGCAATTAAGTGAAATGAGGAAAGGCCACAATTTAAATGAATTTTAGTCTTCAATGTGGGATCAATGGAGGAAGGAATTATAAGAGTTAAATTAAGGACTTATTTTGGGTAGCTAAAGCTATTAAATGGCCAAGTGAAAGAAAGGAGGAATGAAATGTGGAGACTATGAAATATGGATGCCTTCATGCAATGGGGAAATCCACCTACATTTGAATTTCATTTGGAAAGGATAGACTTGCTTTGGAATGATAGGCCCTATGAAAGTGAAATGGCCAAAGATTCCATGGAAAAAGGACCATGGGTGTGGAATTTGGGAAGGCGGACCCTCCATGGTTTTCTTTTCCCTTTTCTCTCTCCCCATTCGTGCACACTCTCCCTCCTCCTTGTGCCGTGCGACCATCTCTCTCTCTCTCCCTCTTCCTTTATGTGACATCTTAGATTTTCGACTCTACTTTCAATTTAATAAATTGAGCATTTCATCGACGCACCTATAGGGCTGTTCTCAGAGTTGATCACTCTTGAGATAACTAGACTATTTGGGAAAGCCATTAAGGATTTTAAGGCAAATAGACTTGAGGATTCGACTAGAAATCGGCTGCTCGACCATGTTCATCTGTCGAGATCATTACAGCACAGACATAAATTGATTAGAGATCAGAGATAGGTCAGTTCGATTAAGATGTGTGCCCGATAGTTGGTGACTCCACTAAATTGCAAAATTCTCATCGACCGGCACTAGTTTAATTTTTCTATCATTTTGGTACTCTATGTTCGTATTTGAAACCTTGAGATTTTCACGACAACTGAGAATAGCCAATGTATCGAATAGGTTCATGTTGCTCGAAGAAAATCGACCATGGGTCATTTGCCCTAAAAAGTTTTGAAAACTACCCAGTAGCCTAAGTCATTCTAAAAACACGCCGAATGGAAATTAACCTCAAATTTGAATTCGATTTCAAAAATTGAAGATTCTTTCATGTCACAATAAATTCTAGGAACATTGGTTCAATCTCAGAAGATTTTTCTACAACCCGAGACTTTTTGGGAAAAAGTCAACATATGACCGTTTTTGTTCAGAAAAATGCCGGGATCACTTTTGGTCGGAAAATTGGGATGTAAGATGGATCCTTAGGTAAGGAAAATTATTAATTTGATAATTAGGGTGCCAATGGAATTTATTGGGGCCAATTGAGATTAAATCAAGTGAGATGAGGAGTCCAATTGAAGCTAAAATTTGGGAAATTCGTAGCTCCCCCTCCTCCTAGCCAAAATGGACCATTTCAATGTTGTAAAGAGAGGCATTGGTGTCCTAAAGACAGCCATGGGATCTTGGCTTAGTGGACAAGCTCAAGGGGGGGGGGGGACAATTTTGTGGAAATATTGGCCAAGGAGACCCCACCAAGGCCAAACTTGCCCCACACTCCTTCCCTTTCTTCCTCACTAAGCAACCAACCATCCTCTCCCCTCTACTTTGTCATTTTTACACACCATCAATAGAGGAAGAGCAGCCAGTAGCCCGGGATTGCCGCCACAGCTGCGCGATGCCGCCGAAACGCAACTGCCTCCGCCATTCGCCCTCCTCGCGCGCACGCACACCTTTGCCCGTTGCTGCGCCTCATGCCGTCTAGCCTTCTGTTTAGACACTGCATGTGGCTGTGGAAGCCCGCTGGAGCCCATTCAACCGCCGTGGACCACACCTTTCAAGCCACCAAAGTCTCCCCAAGCCTTGCCATATGTTTTAGTTTTGTTTCCTCTGTTTTTGCAGCCAAAACAGAGGGTTTTCTTGTGGGTTTCCAGCAAGGCGTCGAGGCCGTTTTAAGTGTCTTCCGAGCCTTGGATCCTAGGCTCGCTTTGGAGAAAAGCGACCCCCGCGCGGTTCCCATCAATTTGATCCGACCCGTGCGTTAAACAAGTGAGTTTTACTCACTAAGACTTAATTAGTAGGTTAATTGTGCTTAAGGGTTGTTTAGATTATCTTAAGTATGGATTAGTGATAAGTTAGGATGGTTAAATTAGTCTTAGAATGGATTAGTGTTACTTAATTAGTGAGATTTGTACAATTGATGATAGATTAGTTGAATCCAGTGGACTATCTCCAGTTCGAAGTTATGGACTCTCGCCATTTGCCATTTTTGTGTATTGAAATAAGTTGCAAATTTAAGGTTGATGTCTTCTTGAGAAATGTTTTAGATATCCTCAGCTACAATATATTTTTTTTTCAAGATTTTTGGGGACTTGAAAGGAGGAGAGATCAACACTGTCATTTTTGAACAAAATCTCCGTTTTTGTTGAAATTGGTGACTTTTTAGGATTCTAGGGGTTCTTATCAACTCTTAGGGTTTGAATTTAAAAATGGTTTCTTCACAAAAGTTGTTTGTCATATCTTCTAGTTTAACATAGTCTAATTTTAGATCAAATGAACATGTTTTGGGCCTCGAACAAAATTGATAAGTTGAAAAATAGATTTTCTAGAAACAGACCCGGTTTTGGTGCTAAATTGAGCGATTTACTGGGCATAATCTATAAATATTTGAGTTAAGGTGCCTTCATTAAAAAAAATGTTCTTTTATGTGTCTATTACAACATAGTCAAAATTTGGAATTTTCCGAACTCATTTAATTAGATTTATGGATTTAAACTTGGAGATGCACAAGTGGGTCGTTCTTGCCAGTTAGGACCGATAGTAGCTGGTGGTTGTTCTTGATGCTTTGCTTGCTAGAAACTACATATTTAGTGATGTGGCTGACATGTGATATGCTTGAAACTTATGCATGATGAAATGTGAATGGTTGTGCTATGGTATTAATTTGTGGTTATGGCAAAGGATGGCCATTGATCGGTGATGTGTGATATTGATTGTTTAATTGTGCAATTGGTTGATAATTCATGTAATTAAGAGTGTACATGTATGGTCATCTGCATGAATTGAGATGATCAGGGTTGTGTAGAGGGAACTCGATAAGTTGTGAGTAGATAAAGGGCTAAGTGCTACATAGTAGCAAGACTACGTGTGAATTACATCTAGAGCCTTATACTATTGCTTACTATAACAAAGGGCTAAGTATTACATGATGACATGAGTCGCATGGGAATTACCTCTAGAGCCTTGTAGTAATGTCATGCATGGTCAGGGCTAAGTACTACACGATAGTGGAATTTGTGTGAGTCACCTCTAGAGCCTTGCACTTTTGTTATTGTAATCAAGGGCTAAGTACTACACAATAGTGGAATTCGTGAGAGTCACCTCTAGAGCCTTGCACTATTGTTATATGTGGTTAATAACTAAGTACTACACGATGGCGAGATTTCGTGTGGGTCACCTCTAGAGTCTTAGACCATTGTTTATTGAAATCAAGGGCTAAGTGTTACATAGTGACTTGAGTCATATGGGAACTACCTCTAAAGCCTTAGGTTTGTTTATTAAGTGGGAATGATGAATGGAAAATTATCAGGTATGATAAAATGTGAGAAAGAATGCTGTAGCACGTGGCTTGGTGACTAAGTATGTCGCCTTAGAGAACGCACAGGGCTTGGTAATTAGACATATCGCCTTAGAGAATGCATGTGGCTCGGTAACTAGATATATATACCGTCTGGGAAAATGAATAATATGAATTAATTTAACCGGAAAATGGTCTGAATGACATGTAATTGACTAGGTTGATTGATCGATAATTTGATTGGATTGGGTGATGTGATGTGATAGTGTATATTTGATATATTTACTGACGTACAAGAAGGAACTGAGGCCAAGGTAAGCTCTCTGACTCGTGTTGTGCTTAGGTGGCCTTTAGGACTAATTTGCTTTATAATCGAGTCTTAGGGTGTAGAACTTGCTAAGACATTGTCTCACTAGTTATTGAATAACCATTTGCAAGTCCTTAGAGGAAGTTAGTGTAGGACCAGAAGCCCTGAAGTCTGGGAAGGTGGAGATCAAAGAATTGGTGAACCTGTCTAATTAGGGAGTCATAGAATAGTTCCTTTTTTTTTAAGCTGATACTTTTGTAAACAGCCTGGCATTGTATATAAACATGTTCATTTATAAAAAGGCTTGTTTTGATTTGAAAAAGTTGACCCTGCTTTTCTATCCCATTGAATTGTTGTATGGGGATTTTATATATGCTTCCGCATGCGTATTAAAATAAATGGGGTCGGCGATGCGTCTTGGGACGTCGCAATTTAAAGACCAGGTAAGAGATGGGTGTGTGCCAGAGGATCGGGGCGTGACACTTTCGCTTTCTTTCCTTTTCCTTTCTTTTCCTTAGCCGAAAATCCCCTTGTCTTCTTCTTCATTAAGAGTGCCGACCAAAACAGCAATCGAAAAACAAATGAAGCTCTATTTTGGTGCCGCCAGAGCTGGATCAGCAACCCCCTTTACGCCAAGCTGCCCTTCATGTTTCACTTCTCCTTGACTTGGCATCTGTTTGCTGATCAGTCACCCCCACCAACAGATCGGCGACTCACCAAAACTGGCGTTACCCTTGCATCTTTGCACCGGAAACTCAACAGCTCGGTCCATGGGTGCTGCCGCCAATCTACAACTCATCCCTCTTCAATTTCAGCTCACCACCCTCATCAGAAACAACCATCCCTTAGCCGTTGCTGCTGCCCTATCACTAGGACCTCTACTGCGTCGGTGCAGCCCACCAGTCAACCGAACCACCCCATGGTGCAGCTGCCCCGCCTTCAAGGAGCTCGTGCCTCTGTTGCTCGGCCTAGTCCGATCGAGAAGACTGCTTCTCAGCAGTAGGCCGAGGGCCTTGCTAGCCTAGGCAGGGCCAACTAGAGCCACTCCGGCATTCCTCGGGGGCCGAAGCCTAGTTGACGTCGCTCCGCCGCCGCCAAAAGTCATTAGCCTTTAATTTAGGTGAGTTAGTTTCCCTAATTGTTGATTAGGAGCTAATTACATTTGTTAAGTGTTAGATTAAGTTTAATTAAGATTAGTAGTTAGTTTGGTTAGGGTAAAGACTAGTTAGTTAAGTTAGTTAAGGTAAGTGTTAGTTAGACAAGTTAGTTAACTTAGGACTAAATAATTAGACTAGTTAGTTAAGTTGGTTAGGTTATTTAGTTAGGAATTTAAACATTAAAATAGCATTTTAGTCTAGGAGGTTAATGTAATGAATTAATTTAATTAGGTATTTGAATGGTGGCCTTAAGTTATGAGAAATTATAAGTGGTAGTTAAATATGGTAAATAATAATTGCGTAAATAATTGATTTAAATAATTTAACTATAATTTAATTAATTATTTAATATTTTCCGAAAATTATACCAGGAGAGCCAATGACCGGAATTTTATGCTGATCGTGGTGGTATGCTCAATTTATACAATTGATTGTGAATATTTCAATTGAGTAATGATTATTAAATTTTGGGCATTTATCTCAAATGTGGTAATTTCGGTATTTAATTAGAAAATGCCAGGGATGAATTTCTTATACCGAAAATTGGTTTTACATACTATATAAACCATGGAACTTTATGAGATAAATTACCCAATTTTCTAAGTCAATTGGTCTGTACATTTTCACTCAATTATTTTTCTGCATATTTTAAAAGAAAGAAATAGGCCTGGGGCACTATTTCATTTGAGATATTTGAGTGCAAAGCATAGTATCCTGGGCCGAAATCGAGTGGATGTACGAATGAGATGAGAACTCATCACGAGTCTTTGGGGCCGGATGATGCTCCTTCGGGAATGCTCCAAGTCAACGGATGCTGGTCGCAGTGGATGCTGGGCCAATACTCCTAATCGAAATGCCGTCTAGATGTAGATATTGTCGTACTCGATAGTGCGAGACGATGTCCGGTCATGCCAGAAGACTGCTAACTATTGAGTTGGCTATGGCTGGTGGTTCGAAGTCAATTGAGACTTATAAACGATTGAAATTGAGGGACCTAATTAGGAGACGGAATTGTGTAATGCGGTATGGGACGTACCATAACAATTTAGTCTGGCAATTGGGGGCTCGTATGATTGTGATGACATGTATGCCCATACATATACACATGTTGAATTGTTCCTATGATATGTGATCTCAATACAGTTACATACGATTCGATTGATACTGATATGTTGGAAAATGCTGGTGTTAAAGGGATTTTGGGAAATGCGGTTAGAATGCATGTGGGTGTACTTTTCTCCTAATCGGGATTTAGAAGATGGACTCTTTGAGATGTCGTTTCACCCCGTCGTGGGCTAAATTTTTCATGTCCCTAGATGGAAGGTTGTCAAGCAAGGTGTAGAGAGTTGTAGGAAGTGAAGTGTGGGTTTTTCTGTCGCCCTTGCCAGATGTTGACGGGTCTTCCGTTTGATCTGGATAATGGGTGACAATTCACCCAGGGTTATTGAAGAGTCTGACAGGGTCGTAGGGAGGGACTTGATCCCATGGATGAGGAGCTCGGAGCATAGATAACATAAAAGCTCTTCTTTTTAAAATAGACCCATATTGTGTTAGGCTTTTCTGTATATAAACACTACTGTAAAATATGTGTGTTTGATGAAAACATAATCCTACGTTTTCTATCCCATTTCTATGTTGTTTGGAGGTTATTATTACATTTCCGCATGTGTGATAAATTGAATGAGTCGGCAACAATTCCTGGGGTGTTGCAAATATTTATCGACCACCGAGGGATGTGCATGCGCTCGAGGGTCGAGTCGTGACATGCCATTCTTAGTTCATTTGCACGTGATAAGGCGCTAAAGTATTCCATATGTTTTTTCAATGTGCCTTATATACAATTCGTCCTAGACCTAATAGTTTGAAATTTTTGGGTTGGATATTGTAACATATGATTTTCTTTTCTCTTCCCAAGATGATAAGAAGTTTTACATATTCCTTGAGCTCATGACCAAGGGTTCACTTGCAACCCTTTATCACAAATATAACTTGAGAGATTCCCAAGTCTCTGCATACATAAGGCAAATTCTAAATGGTTTAAAGTATCTTTGTCACGCCCCGATCATCGGGCACGCACTCATCCTTCTACTGGGTTGATTTTAAAATGCGATATCCCAGTATTATGTATCGTCGACCCTTTCATTTTCGATATGCACATGCGGAAGCAGTTATAAATTCCTAGACAATAAAACAATGGGATAGAAAAGCAATGCCATATTTTTCATATAGAAATTTACAACCATACTTTTATACATAGCATAACTCAAAGTATACTTCACACTTAGCCACACATATACAGGGTTCACAAAAGGGATCGGATTTCAATCCTCATCAAGGTCGTACTCAGGATCATCCTGAACCTCCTCTGATTCTTTTGAATCGCTCTCATCCTCTTCAAGTTCCTCTTCTACCGACTCCTCAGCTATTCCCCAATCATTGTCCTCCTCCAGACCTTCAACCACTTGTTCCATGATCTTACCTTCCTTTATCTCAAAATTTTCATCCTCTACAGTGTAAACAAGGGAAGACGGCTCACTCCCAAGCGCAAGATCTCTGGCATCATCTACACCTCCACCATCGAGGTCTGTAGTCCCTTCACCAAAAGCTTTCTCCAGGATAGGATGAGGTATATTTTCTTTAGGGATGGGACCTTCTCTTCGCTTGTCAAAATCATAGTGATACCAAGATCGATACTCATGGGGTACTAGGTCGTCCTTACCGACATCTATCCACACCATCAACTCAATTAAAACATACTCCAACCCTTCTGGATGAGGATGAACGTGGAAGTGAGATTCTTTCTCTGTGATGTCCACTGGAATACCAAATTGCTCTGGAGGAGGGGGAGGTATTGGCGCTGCCATTTAGGGGCCTGAAATTGGTTATACAATAACCAATGAGACCACGTCTCAACGATTTCTACCCCTTAAAACTCGATTAGGAAACAAATACACCACATGGTTGCCTAAGTAAGGCACAAGTCAGAAGACTTACCTTGTCATGACCTGACTCCGAGCACATGCACATCCCTCCTTGGTCGATATAAAATTTTGCAACATCCCATAACCCATTGCCGACCAATTTTTTTATCAAGCATGCGGAAGCGAAATCATATTCTCCCAACAACACAAAAATGAGATAGCAAACATAGGGTTATATTTTTACAAACCCTACCCGTATTACAAACCACACTTACTCTTACTATAGCATTCAAATACAGAAGAGTCTAACAAAACATAGAGTGTTTCAAAATGAAAAGCTCCTAGGCTAACTACACTTTGAGCTCTTCGCCCATAGGTCATGTCTCTATGTACAACCCTACCAAACTCTTCAATAGACTAGGGTGAGTGGTCACCCACTATCCAGACCTGACGGCAGACCCGTCACTATCTGGCAGAAGCTACCAAGGCATCCGTACTCCATTGCCTATAGGCCTCTGCCTCTTGCTTGTCCACCCTTCAACTAGGGACCTGAAAATGTTAGCCCACTAAGGGGTGAGATCACATTTCAGCAAGTCAATCCTTTAAATCTAGATTAGGAAAATGGTACACTTAATATGCAATCTAATCGCCTTTCTCACACTTCCTTAATACTAGCACTTTCCTGCATGTTAGTGTCAATCAAATCATATATAAGATATCGAGATCATATATCATCAAAATACTTTTAACATGTACATATGTAAGGACATAAATGTCAACATAATTACACAGGCCCCCTATTACTAGACTAAACCGTTATGGCACATCCCATATCGCAACATTCATGTGTCACAAATGATTTCAATGCACAGATAACAGTCTTCCGGCATAACCAGGCATCGCCTCGCACCGTCAAGCGTGGCAACGTCTACATCTAGACGGCATTTCGATTAGGAGCATCGATCCAGCATCCATTACGACCAGCATCCGTTGACTTGGGGCATTCTCAAAGGAGTATCGCCCGGGCCCAAAGGCTCGTGGCGGAATCTCATGTCGTGAATGCATATAATCAATGTTACACATCAATAACCACTCACGCTTAGCATTCACAGCATCAATTGGGCAATTTTACAGCAAGAATACTTCAAAACAAGCATACACTCTTCCTAACCCAAATTGATAAAAAAAAAAACTGTCCAATTACGCTCTCCTAAATTCGAAGTCAGAAACCCACTCATATGAGCTCGAAAAATTCTTAAATTCGGACACGTGCTAGAAAAACACAAACAAACATTTTTCATGAAGACACCGAGATCCATATCCCTCTGAATTCGGCCCAGAAATTCTCTTTATCCAGCACAAAAATCGAGTCCAGTTCCAGAGAGCCTAACTCATCGAAATTAGTTCGGTTTTGGGTTGAAATCTGGTCTGTTTGATTTGAAATTCGAGTATGTTAAACTAGAAGTTGTAAAGAACAAATTTTGTGAATAAACCGATTGGAAATTCGACCTCTAAAGGTTAGTAATAGCCCTTAGAATCATAATAAGTCACGGTTTACAAAACTGTCCGAATTACTGCTTCAAGGATGACATAGTTAAAATCGTCATCTTTTTAATTTCCAAAAATTTTGAGAAAAATATGTTATTATTTGAGATGTCTAAAACATTTATTCGGAGGAATTTTCTTCAAAATCACAGCACACAGTTGTCTACAAAATTAGCAAAATGCACATGTCCAGGAAACTGTTTCAAGAACTAGCTTATGTTCTTGGTCGAATCTTCATCCATGGTGGTTGTCTTGCCTTCTAAACCACAACCAAGCTTTTCTATGGCTAACCTAACATCTCTAACCAACATTCATCCATGTATAACATCATCTACCTCTATCATATCCATAGGAACTCCTAAATAAGGTACTCAGCCCCTAATCTAGATTTAGGAGACAACTTACTTAGTTGTGGATTGAAGAACTCCCAGCGACGGTTTGTCGAAGTTGAGCTCAAGGCCAAGGGTGCTCGGATTAGACGGATGGTGTGCAGCCGTGAGGATGATGGTGGCGTGGTGGTGGTGGAAATGGACGACGGTGGTGACACAAGTGATGAAGTTAGAGAAAATAAAAACAAATAAATGGAGGTGAAAGAAGATGGGGGTGCTACGGTAGAAGGGAAAATGCGTGAGGGGGAGAAGAGAAAAAGAGAAGGGAGAGAAAAAGAAAAGAAGAAGGGAGGGGAGTTGTTGAGAGAAGGAAGAGGGAAAGAGAAGAGAGAAACAATAAAGTAAAGGAGAGGAAGTTGAGGGGGGAAATTGCGGTAGAAGAGTTGGCGTAAGTGTGGGGGTGGAAAAGTGGGAGAGAGAAGGAGAAAAAGAAGAAAGAGAGAAGAAAAGAAAGGGAGGAAATTTCGTGGGAAAGAGGGGGGAAACGTAGGGAGATGAGGGAGAGAAAAAAAAAGAAAAGGAGGGAGAAATTGCATGCGAAGGAGGGGGTAGAAAACGTGAAGGAGAGGAGAAAGAAAGAGAGAAAAAAGGAGAAAGAAATTTCGGCCGAAGGAGGAGGATGCGTGAAGGAGAGTAGAAAGAGGAGAGAGAAAAAATAATAATAATAATAATAATAATAATAATAATAATAATAATAATAATAATAATAATAATAATAATAATAATAATAATATCATTTTTCTTTCTCTTCCAATTTCTGATTTTTCATCCGATAATTTCTTTCTCCGAAATTTCAGGCTCGCCGATAATTCGACGGACGATGAGACGACGTCCACTAATTAAATATGGAAACCCTAAAAAATTCAACACTCGAAATAGGCCTAAAGTTCAGGATGTCACAACTCTTCTCCTTTTATAAAAATTTTGTCCTCGAAATTTAAATCGTTACAATTCTTTCTCAAAATGGTGGGGGTATTGTCGTCTCATCGATTCTTTGCTTCTCCAAGTAGCTTCTTCTGTCCCGAAAGTTCCTAATAATTCAAAATCCAATCTTTAGTTCTCATGCCATGTAAATTTCTCCCTAATGCCATTTTGGGCATAACTCAAACTGATAGGCGGCTTTGAGGATTCACACGTGACCGACTTGTGCCAAACCACGTTCAAGACATCTCAACTCATGGACGTCCTTGACTACATGGAATTGTGGAGGATAGATTCTTATTTCAAAGTACATGATTACTGAGGATCGGCCTAGGGTTGTTCGTGGGCTCGATAACAGTAAACGGAGTCACCCGTCGTTCCATTATGTTATGTCTGCGAATTGACTTCTAGTCGTCCTTGAAATCGGCCTGTTTATCTACAGGATCGTCCTCACGCAAGTTTCACGATCAAGTCGTTTTCCCAGGTCAAGTTCTTTAGTCGTGCAAGTTCCGTCCTTATTAGCCTTTCGCCTCACGGTCAGTATCTTAGGAGTGATTAATTTCGAGTGAGATCAACCAACAATGCATTGATGAAATTCACATTCATTCCTCAGAGGACTCGAATTTCAAGATCTATAAGGGACCTACATACCTCAGACTTAGTTTCCCTTTCTTGGAATTCCAATGGTCTTTAAAAAGAAACGTGTTTACTAACTTGGAATTTCAATGGTCTCCGGCACTTATTAGCGTAGCTTTTCTAGTGGCTTTATGTAGTCTTTAATCTGTTTCCGATAAATGTGACAACATCCACTAACTGCTAGACTAACTCTAGCCTGTGATATTTCTTTCCCCAACTTCGTCCCAACACACCAACATTATGCAGGCTCTGCCACACAGCGCTTTAAAAGGAACCATCTAAATGCTATTCGACGAGATAGAGTTATTCTTCCCAACTTCCTTTGACATCCAATACACAAGCTCGTAGCATGTCTTCAAGGGTTTGAATCATCCTCTCAGATCGGCCATCCGTCTGAGGATGATAAGCCGTACTGTATTGCAGCTTCATTCTTAAGGCATTCTGCAACTTTTCCCAAAATGCAGCTGTAAACCTCGGGTCTCGGTCAAACGTAATTGTTACCAGCACTCCATGTAGACAAAAATCTGACATACATACCACTCCACATGCCTATCCAAATTAAGGTCTTTCCATATTGCGATGAAGTGAGTTGACTTTGTCAGTCTATGGACCACTACCCAAATGGAATCATTATCTCTCCGACTCCTCGGTAAGCCAATCACAAAATCCATTGTAATGTGCTCCCATTTCCACTCGAGAATCTCAAGAGGTTGTAAAAGTCCTCTCGGTTTACAGTGTTGGGCTTTTACTTGCTAACACATCACACACTTGGCTGACATGCTTGGCTATGTTCGCTTTCATACTAGACCACCAATAGTGTTGACATAGGTTCCGGTACATCTCCATACTATCAGGATGAATGTTGTAACTGCTACGATAATTTTCTGATAAGATCTCTTCCTTAAGTGCTACATCATCAAATATACACAGTCGTCCTCAGAACCTTAGTGTTCCATCATCAGAACTTTGAAAGTCAGCTTTTCTCTTATCGGTATCCTTTTGCAGGATCTTCTGAACACCTAGATCTATTGGCTGAAGTGCTTTGATTTTGATCTGAACATTCGGCTCAATTCTGAGGATGGCTATAAGACAAGGCGGCCTACCTCTGATTTGAAATCGAATCTCCAGCTTATTCGAGTAAAATCCACTTCTGAATCACCGTCTGCGCAATTTATGACTTTCGATTCAACGCGTATGTTACTTTACTAACTTGCCCGGGGTGATACTAGAGGTTGCAATTACAGTTCTTTAGGAGTTCCATCCAGTAACGTTGTCTCATATTCAACTCCTTCTAAGAGAATAAATACTTGAGACTTTGATGGTTCGTGAAGATTTGGAATCTTTCTCTATACAGATAATGTCTCAAAATCTTCAAAATAAAGATAATCGCTGCGAGTTCCAAGTCATGCGTCGAATAATTCAATTCATGAGGTCTCAATTGACAAGATGTGTATGTAACAACCCTGTCGTGCTGCATCAACACGCAACCCAGTCCTCCGAATGATGCATCATTATAGATCTTGTATCCTCCAGGACCAAATGGTATGGTCAGTACATGTGCGGTAGTTAGCTTCTACTTAAGCTCTTGAAAACTACCCCCGCACTTATCTATCTATATGAACTTTTCTTCATTCTTCAGAAGTCAAGTCAACGGTGATGCAAACGCCGAAAACCATTCCACAAATCGTCTATAATATCCTTTTAAACCCATAAAACTTTTGATCTCAATCACTATAGTCGGCCTCGCCCAATTAATCACGGCTTCACTCTTGAAGGGATCCATATAAATTTCTTCTTCTGAAATTACATATCCTAAGAAGGCCACACGAGTCAACCAAAACTTGCACTTGCTGAACTTGACATACAACTCATGAGTCCTTAGAATCTGTAGTACCATTCTTAAATGCCCTTCATGTTCCTTTGGACTTCTCGAATATACCAGGATATCATCGATGAATATGATCACGAGCTGATCCAAGTATTCTTTGAACATTCGGTTCATCTGATCCATAAAGGCAGCTGGGGTTTTTTCAAACCAAACGACATGAATGTGAATTCATAATGATTGTATCGCGTATGAAACACTGACTTCGGTATGTCCTTTTTCTGGCGGTAAGCCTGACAATTCTTTGGAGGCACATCTGGAAATTCTTGTACCACTGTAATATCTTCAATCTTCAGTTCCTCAACTGTCTTATCTATGACAGTCGCCAAGTAACTCTGACAACCCTTATCCAACAATTGGGTTGCCTCAAGTGATGAGATTAGGGTAATCGAGGTCCTCCTCGACTCCTAATAAACTCAAAACTTTCACTCGTTAATGGGTTGAACTAAATCGCTTCACGATATCAATCCATCTTAACTCTTTCTTGGTGAGCCAGTCCACGCATAATAATACATGGCTAGGACTATTAGGTCTATCCTCCATTCTTGCTCACCAATCACTAATTTGTAAGCAAGACAACCCATAATGGACAATACTTTGTCCTTTAATGGTGTAGATATACTAACCGTTGACTCCAATAATTCAGGACTCATTCTTACTAGCTTAATAACTTGCTCAGCAATAAATGAATGAGTTTCACCAGGATCAAATAAAGCATATGCAGAATGGTCGTTCAGGGAAACAATACCTGTGACCACATTAGGTGCATCCGGTGCCTGCCCTCTAGTGATGGCATACGTCCTTCCTTACGCTGGAGGTCTACCTAGTATGCCCTGCTGTGCGTTTGGGGGTGCGTACCCCCGGTTCTGTCCCACTGGTGGTGGGGGCGATAACTGCTGTCCCATTTGTCTATGGGGCAATCTCTGATCTGGTGGTCCTGTTGGCCACACCCATAACATGCTCCCATCCTAGAGTGGCATGGGCGATCCATGTCGCCTCCCACAAAAGCGGCAGACTCCATTTTAGCTCGGCTTGGTGCTGACTTACTCACCCCACATTTTTTGTTAGGTGGAACAAGATATTTTCCTTCGGTCATAGGTTTCTTCCCGAACTTGTTATCATTTCAACTCAAATTGAATGTCGATACTGATGCAGCAGCTTGTTCATTTCGATCCCTTTCTATCAGTTGGGCCCGACGATAAATCTCGATAGTCATTTAGATCAAAAGGCACCAATGGCTGCTTCAGCTCTAATATGAGGCCATTCTTGAACCTTCTAGCCTTTTCTTTAAGATCCTCTACCATTCTTGGAGCATACTGCGAAAGTTCTGCAAATTGACCTCATACTGGTCAACAGTCATGGATCCCTGGCGAAGACATTGGAAACTCTTCCATTTTCTGTTCTCTAGCGTGTTCTTCGTGAAATACTACTCGTTGAATGCCCTGAGGAAAGCATCCCATAATGGAACTACCCCTTCTGAAATACGGTCTCTCGAACGGCTGTCCACCAGATATTGGCGTTATCATGCAATTGGTAGACTGCCAGAGTTACTTTCTCTTCTTCACTACACCTTAAAAGTGCAAATGTCTTCCCTAAATCTTGAACCCAACAAGCAATCTCTGGATCTCCTATACCGGTGAACCATGGTGGATTCAACTTCAAAAACCATTCCACCAGCTGGTGTATAGGTCTCTCCACAACCACATTCTTTGGTGGAACCTCGCGGGTGAAGCAACGGGAGTAGCATTGGCGGCAACGCGGCATTAGCAGCGGCAGGTTGCGTGTAGCCACGGCGATAATGGCAGTTGCTTGATTCTAGGCCTACTGTTCCATCAAATCTCTCATCGCATCTAGTGCCTGCATGATCCCTATGATTCCCGGATCACCAGGTTCTACTACCCTAGCACCAACCGGCGGAACCGATTGTGGTGCTACACCACTAGCACTGGCTTAAGTCAATGCTTTACCCCTATTACCTCGGGCATCGCCTCTGGTTGGTGTCTTAGCCCGAGTAATTAGTCTGATCACCCTTTTCCTAGGGGTTCTCTGATCTTGCTCACTCATGGTGCAGATTCTTTATAGACACCTTCCTCCAATTCTAACACCCGATTAGAATTTGAGTGAGCTCACAAACAAACTATCAATCAACTACCACTCACATGCATTAGCATATTAACAGTCTTTCCTACTAACTATCCCATGACTTATCACACCTTATCACTCCAAACATTAACCTACTCTTATACCACTTAATGGGGATGTCATGACCCAACTCCGAGCACATGCACATCCCTCCATGGTGGATATAAAATTTTGCATATATCCCAGAACTCGTTGCCGACCCATTTGTTTATGAAGCATGCGGAAGCGAAATCATATTCTCCCAACAACATAGAAATGAGATAGCAAACATAGGATTATATTTTTACAAACCAACTCTCTTACTATAGCATTCAAATACATAAGAGTCTAACAAAACATAGAGTGTTTCAAAATGAAAAGCTCCTAGGCTAACTATGCTTTGAGCTCTTCGCCCATGGGGTCAGGTCTCTATGTACAACCCTACCAAACTCTTCAATAGACTAAGGTGAGTGGTCACCCACTATCCAGACCTAACGGCAGACTTGTCACTATCTGGCAGAAGCTACCAAGGCATCCGTACTCCACTGCCTGTAGGCCTCTGCCTCTTACCTGTCCACCCTCCAACTAGGGATCTGAAAATGTTAGCCCACTAAGGGGTGAGATCACATCTCAACAAGTCAATCCCCTAAATCCATAGTAGGAGAAGGGTACACTTAACATGCAATCTAATCATCTTTCTCACACTTTCTTAATACTAGCACTTTCCTACATGTTAGTGTCAATCAAATCATACATAAGATATCAAGATCAAATATCAACAAAATACTTTTAACATGTACATATGTAAGGATATAAATGTCAACATAATTATACGGGCCCCCAATTACTAGACTAAACTGTTATGTGGTCCTATACCGCACATAAATTGTGTGGTCCTATACTGCACCACACAATTTCGTCTTTTAATTAGGTCCCTCACTTTCACCCATTTATGTGTCACAAATGATTTCAATGCATAGATAACAGACATCCGGCATAATTGGGCATCGCCTTGCACCGTCAAGTGCGGCAACGTCTATATCTAGACGGCATTTTGATTATGAGCATCGGTCCAGCATCCACTGCGATCGACATCCGTTGACTTGGGGCATTCCCGAAGGAGCATCACTCGGCCCAAAGGCTCGTGGCGGAAACTCATGTCGTGAATGCATATAATCAATGTTACACTTCAATAATCACTTACACATAGCATTCACAGCATCAATTGGGCAATTTTACAGCAAGAATACTTCAAAACAAGCATACGCTCTTACAAACCCAAATTGACATAAAACTGTCCAATTACACTCTCCCAAATTCGAAATCAGAAACCCACTCATATGAGCTCAAAAAATTCTCAAATTTGGACATGTGCTAGAAAAATAGAACCAAACATTTTTCATGAAGACACTGAGATCCATATCCCCCTAGATTCGCCCCAGAAATTCTCTTTATCCTAGCACAAAAATCGGTTCCAGTTTCAAAGAGCCTAACTCATCGAAACCAGTTCGGTTTTGGGTCAAAATCTGGTCTGTTTGATTTGAAATTCGAGTATGTTAAACTAGAAGTTGTAACAAACAATTTTTGTGAAGAAACTGATGGGAAATTCGACCTCTAAAGGTCAGTAATAGCCATCGGAATCATAACAGGTCACGGTTTATAGAACTGTTCGAATTACTGTTTCAAGGATGACATTAGTTAAAATTGTCATCTTTTTAAATTATAAAAATTATGAAAAAAAATATGTTATTATTTGAGATGCCTAAAACATTTTTTCAGAAGGAAATTTCTTCAAAATTGCAACACAAAGTCGTCTAAAAAATTAGCAAAAATCTCACGTCCTAGAAACTATTTCAGAAATCAGCTTCTGTTCTTGTCCAAAACTTCACCCACGGTGGTTGTCTTGCTCTCTAAACCTTATCTAAGATTTTCTATGTCTATCCTAACGTCCCTAACCAACATCCATCCATGTATAACGTCATCTACATCTTTCATTTACATAGAAACCCCTAATTCATGTACTCAGCCCCTACTCTAGAGTTAGGAGACAACTTACTTAGTTGTGGATTGAAGAACTCCCGGCGATGGTTTGTCGAAGTTGAACTCAAGGCCAAGGGTGCTCGGATTAGAGGGATGGTGTGCAACGGTGAGGATGATGGTGGCGTGGTGGTGAAATGGACGATGGTGGTGAGACAAGTGATGAAGTTAGAGAAAATAAAAACAAATAAATGGAGGTGAAAGAAGATGGGGGTGCTACGGTAGAAGGGAAAATGCATGAGGGGGAGAAGAGAAAAAGAGAAGGGAGCGAAAAAGAAAAGAAGAAGGGAGGGGAGTTGTCGAGAGAAGGAAGAGGGAAAGAGGAGAGAAACAATAAAGTAAAGGAGAGGAAGTTGAGGGGGAAATTGCAGTAGAAGGGTTGGCGTAAGTGTGGGGGTGGAAAAGTGGGAGAGAGAAGGAGAAAAAGAAGAAAGAGAGAAGAAAGGAAAGGGGGAGGAAATTTCGTGGGAAAGAGGGGGGAACCGTAGGGAGATGAGGGAGAGAAGAAAAAGAGAAGAAAAGAGAAGGAGAGGAAATTGCATGCGAATGAGGGGATAGAAAACATGAAGGAGAGGAGAAAGAGAAGAAAGAGAAAAGAAAAGGGAGGAAAGAAATTTCGGCCGAATGAGGAGGAAGCGTGAAGGAGAATAGAAAGAGGAGAGAGAAAGAAAATGAGAGAGAAAATAATAATAATATTATTATTATCATTTTTCTTTCTCTTCCAATTTCCGATTTTTCATCCGAGAATTTATTTTTCCAAAATTTCGGGCTCGCCGCTAATTCGACGGACGATGAGACGTCCACTAATTAAATATGGAAACCCTCGAAAATTCAACACTCGAAATAGGCCTAAAGTTCAGGATGTCACATACATTGGCCTTAGTCTCAACCTGCAATTCAAGGTTATACACAGATGCCTCATATATTGCATCAGACAATCAATCAATCAATCAATCACAACATCCGATCAAACCATTGATCAATTGACCTAGTCGATTATTTGTCAGTCAGACCATCTCTAGGTCATTTCCATCCATACTATATAATATTCCCAATAGTATGCCTATGCGTTCTTTAAGACGCCGTTTTTATCAGTGATATTCTCAATCACCGAACCACGTGTCTTTTCTAGGGCACCGTTTTCGCCAAGGTGATGTATAGACAATAATGTGCATTATTTAATGTCACGACCAAATTTTCGGGTGTGAACCACCTAAAATTAGGTTAATAGATTGTTAAGTCTAGACATAACTCGAGCTCTCCCAAGCCAATACCAATTCGCAACTTGAGTTCAAATTTCTTAACATGCAAATGGATTTTATCTAGGAGTCGTCACTAATCAATTTACGGTAGGTCGATTAGACACCTAAGTAAAATAATGAGAGAATTATTTTACTTCTACGAACTAGAGATTGTGAGTTGGGAGACTTGGTTACACTAGATTTCTCTAATGCCCTTTCGGTACCATTCTTTTATTTTAAAAAATATTTTTGCAGGTAGTTTTTGGATTGATTTTAATTACCTCCCAAACATGTGAGGTGTTTATGCGGGTACACAAACCACCAATTTAACACCCAGATAAAGCAGTGAATAAATTACAAGACTAACCTCATGGCAATGAAAGCATCTGCAATGTTAGATCAGAATTCACATCGATAGTCCTAGATATGATTTCTAATTAACACGCAATTTTTTTCACTTATTTAATAAAAACATACAATATGCAATGCAATATTAACTAAATGACCTAATTTTGATTACATGCAATTTCTAATTATATGGACCTAACAACAACCACTAAATAACATGCATTTCAATGAATCTAATTCTAATGACGTGCACATGACATTTTTCTTTTTTTCTTTCTTTTCCTTGAAAAGAATGCAATTTATCCTAGAAAATAAAAGTAATTTACTCTAAGACATTTTTGTATTTTTTCATGAAATTCGGAATCAGGCAAAATGTGAAAATTATCTAACTAGATCAAGATCCTATTCAATTTGTATTAGGAATTAGGTTAAGCCAAATCCTAATTTAAACTAAAATATTATCTCAACTAAAATAATCCTAAAATGCAATATATCTAAAAAAAATACCTAAAATTATAAAAAATTAAGAAAAATATTATCTAGAATTAAACTAAGTGCAATTTTATCCTAATATGTAATGATGTACAAAAGATGCCCTAATTCTATATGACATATGCAGTCTAAATTGATTGATTTGATTTTTTTTATTCGAAATAAAATTCCTATCCTAAACATGTAAACCCTAAAGCAAGAAATAAATCTAATTCTAACTTACATTTTTTGGATTTTTTTAAAAGAAAGTAAAATTAACTTGAACGACACGACAGTAAATCAAAGCAATATTGATATCTAAATTGACGAATCATATCTCGCGCATGAGATCGGGTTGGCCAATTTTACATAAATCGCGAATCAAATCTTGAGTGGGAGATTGGATTGGCAATTTTTCAAATGATTGTGAGTCGGATTTCGGGCGTGAAAGTCAGACTGACAATCACAAATTTCACAGGTTATTTCATGTCGAACATCTCATCTTTACATCAAAGGATAATTATACTAAAAAAAAAACAAATAAAATAAAGAATAAAATAAGGCAAATAAATAAAAGAAAGAAAATATTTTTAAAAAAAACTACCTAAAGTGATTCTTTTTTTTCTTTTTTCTCCCCTTTTCACGATTTGGCAGCTTCATGGAGGTTCATCGGGAGTTGATCGTCGGAGCTCCGACGAGGAGGACCAGCAGCAAGCGGATCGATGGCAAGTGATGGCGTCGCGAGGAGCAGCGGCAAGCGGCCTCGCTCGAACTCAAGCAGAGAGCGGAGCAGCTCGGCCGGGCTCAAGCGAGGGTGTCGGGATTGCCGGCGGGGTCTCCGGTTGGAGTAGCACCGCCGGAGATCTACAAGCAGAGACAAGACCGGGACAATAACAGCGTCGTCGGAGCGAAAGGGCTGCGATCCAGGTCCAGGGAAGGTTACTGTAGGTGTCATTCGGAGAGGTAGAGTGGTGACGCCGAGATCTCGTGGACTACGGGTGTTGCAAGAGGAAGGCGAGCACAGCTAGGATCAGTGCGGCTTCAGCAAGCGTCGGCGAGAGGGCTGGAATATTGAGCAGAACGTCGCGGATGAAGGGCAGAGCAGGGCAAGAGCGGCGTCGGGTCTTAGCGGTGGAGGCGAGCTCGACTTAGATATGCCAGCGTTGGAGCAGTGTGCAGGGGAGTCGGCGTTCAGATCTGGACGAGCAGGGGGAGGAGACGTGAGATCATCGCAGTCGGATCAACAGGGCGGCAGTGGTGCGCAGCGGGGCTGCACGTTGCGATGAGACCAACGAACGGCAGTGGCCGGCGGCTCAGCTACCGGGGCTGAGCTTGCAAATGGCGGGTGCGGGCAGGGGCATTGGATGAGCAGGCAGAGGCTGGCGAGCGCGATGGAGACAAGTTGCGGGTGGTCTAAGGTGCAGTCACCGGATGTCGGGCGTAGCGGTGCTCACAGTTGCGAAGGCGTGACGGATCGAGCGGCGAGGGAGTCCGATGAAGGGTGTTTGCAAAGAAGATGACTAGTGGCCTTGTTTTGTTGTTTCTTTTCTTTTCTTTTCTTTTCTTCCTACCGGTCAGTCACACTTAGGCGTCTCTCCTTTTGATGCACTATTGTTGTCCCCTCCCTTGTACTTTCTTCAACAAAAAGGGAAAAACCTAGCCTTTCCTCCAATGAAGGAAAATTTTCTCTTTTGTGTTTGAATTTCTTCAACCTTCGAATCGAGAGAAAAGACCCCATTATATGGCCATATATTCAATGTGTGTGGCCCCCCTCCAAAACTCTACACGAGTAACCTTTTTATAGGCCAAAAATTAGGGTTTTAATTTCATTTTCAAATCAACATCCACAAAGATTTCTTTTTCGTATGTAATATCACTTTTTATTTTCCACACCTCTTCTTGATTTCCTTTGCAAAAAATGAATATTCTCTATTTTTTTTTTTTAAAAAAAATTGCAATAGGATTTTTTCAAATACGGGCTTGAGTCAATTTGCTCTCTTCGTGGGCTTAGTCCGATTTGTCAATTTAAAGCTCAGAACCATTAATTTGAATTCATCCAATAAAATGAAAAATAAATGTAAATTAAAAATAAATGTACCTAAATCTATATACAATTAATATTTTTTCAGGATAAAATTGACCCCTAATTTTCTATACAATAAATAAATGATCGGATCACCAAAATTTAGGTGTTAACATTTAAGACGTCATTTTCACTAGTGATATCCTTAATCCCCGAACCACGTGTGTCTATAAGTCATGTACTTCCTTTCTTTCTAGCGCCATTTTCGCCAACGTGACATACTGATCATGCCCAACAACATCACACCCGATTGGTCTCAGCCAAAAATATTCCCAGTTCACTCTCACAATTCTCTCTACTTTACAGCTCATCAAAGCACTTGGCGCTAAATAATCATACTTGGCTATCTACCAATCAATCACTCAATTTCCATTCAATTTAGGAATAATTCCTCACATATCACAATCAATTCAATTCAATTCAACGCAACGTAGAGATCAAATAAATAAATGGGCTGAACCACAACAATCAGCATAAATTTTGGTCGTTGGCTATCCCAGCCTTATTTCCAAAAAATAAACAATTAATAAATAATTGTAATAAATCCAACTTAGGCCCGTATTGGCCAATTGGAGCCCGAGACGGGTCGAGAAAAATATCGAGATGCATTCAATAAATAATAGTACATGTCTACTCGCTAATTGCACAATCAAATTACCTAACATGCATCAAAATTAATTAATAATCATTAATCTACTCTAATCTGACCATATAATCATATTTAATTAACACTAATCAACCATTAAGTATCATTAGTCTACTAATCAAGGATTAGTGAGCTAAACTCACCGAAATAACACGCGAGTCAGATCAAACTGACGGGAACGGCGCGGGGAACAACAAACTCCAAAGCGGACCTAGAAACCGAGGCCCGAAACACCTTCAAATGGGTTTGCAAGGTGGATGGAAACCCACACAAAAACTAAGCTGATCTTGGCTGAAAACAGAAGCAAACAACTCGGTTTCAAGCAGAGATCGACCGAGAATGCAAGAATAGGCCAAACCGGGCCTATGGGTGGACTTACGGGGTTCAAACGGACTCAAAACAGCTCCGGTTGAGCTTCCACAAACCGAACGGCAGCTGTTGGATCGTGAGAAGAGAGAGAGAGAGAGAGAGACGACGGGGTTGGGTGGTGGTGCGCGCAGGCAAGGTGGCGCGAGTCCAGCAGAAGAACGGCAATGGCGCGGGCGATCTTGGCATGCGACGGCTATAGCTTCCTCCACTGGTTCTCTTGCTGGCTATAGGCATGCAAAATGGAGGGGGAAGGGAATGGGGTGGTCGACCAAATGGAGAGAGGGAGAGGGAATAAGAGAGAAGGGGGACAAGGGTCCCATGTGCCTTGTTTTTCCACATTTTTGTCTCCCAAGCCTTGTCCAAGAAGCCAGCAGTCCATGGCTAAGATTGAGCCACCAAAACACTTCCCCACAACTCTCAAATGGTCCAATCTTGCTAGGGTACGGGGGAGCTACGAATTTGACACCAGCCCACCTCAATTGGGCACTTGTTTCTCCTCAATTCCATCTCAATTGGTCCCCATAAATCCAATTGGTATCTCAATGCCTCAATTGATAATTTTCTTCACCTAAGAATCCATCTTGCTTTCCAATTTTGCCATAAAAAACAACCCTCGGCTCTTTTTGCACAAAAACGACCCAGCGACGACTTTTTTCCAAAAAGTCTCGATTTTCAAAAAAAATCTTTTGAGACTGAGTCGTGGGTCCTAGAATTTATGAAATCGGACTCAAATTGGTAGTTAATTTCCATTCGGCTCATTTTTAGTGTGACCTAAGCTACTGGGTAGTTTTCGGAACTTTTTACGGCAAATGACCCGTGGTCGATTTTCTTCGAGCCACAATGAACCCACTCGACAAATTGACAACTCTCGGTTGTCGTTAAAATCTTGATGATTCAAATACAGACACATGGTACCAAAACGATAGTAAAATCAAATTAGTATGGGTCGACGAGAATTTCCCAATTTAGTAGAGTCACCCATGATCGGTCACATATCTCTGATCTTAATTCAATTTTTAACTGTGCTGTAATGACCGCTAAAAGATGAGCACGATCGAGAAGCCAATTCTCGGTTGAATTCTCAAGTCTATTGCCTTAAAGTTCCATATTGGCTTACTCAGCTAGTCTAGTTATCTCGAAAGTGATCGGCTTTAAAAAAAAGCCCTATAGACGCATAAATAAATGCCCGATTAATTCAATAGAAAACATATTGAAAATTCAGAATATCACAATCTTCATGACCAGAATGTGGTCCATGGGTATTATGAGAAACATGCTCGACTTTGCATTTAGTTTTGACTAATTGTAATAGTGATTCACACTTGTCATGTCTGATGGATGGTTGATTTTGGTAAGGAAAGAGATAATAATCAAACAAGGAACGGAGGGAAACTTATATATTTAGTTTCATAGCACACTCCCTGGGTGCCTTTTGATAATACTTTTTTAACTATCCAAATACTTTTCTGGATTTAAGGGAGTTGTCAAATCTTTGAACCAAAATGTAGTGTTATGAAAAGTAGATTTGTTGTGATATTCAGCGTGCAACGAAGTAACACTATGAGCTTGTACAGCATTATCTAGCATAGACAGGATTAATTACTACGCAAATGCTTGAAGGTGGAAATGTAAATTTGCAATATTGTTAACTGTGAGGATGATTATGAAAATTTTAATCTTTGATAATTCTTACCGACAGCTATGTTGGTTTCTCATGCTTCCAGTTCCTTCATCCTGTAGGGATATCAAATGTGCTAACATACTGGTTGATGCAAGTGGATCAAGATGCATTTACAAATACAAACACGTGCACACCTGATAAACACAAACACACGTATAGACATGCCCAAGGGACAGGTGTTGTCCTTTCCTTTTCTGAAATGACATATTGACTTTCCATGTTTATTTATACAGACCAGCAAAATGAATGATGCTAAATCCCTCAAAGCAACTGCTTTTTGGATGGCACCTGAGGTTTGCACCCTCTGCTGCCATTATTTTAACATACTATCATTAGCTGTAATAAGCGCATATCTTTACCATTTTTTTCATTGTTGTTGTTCGTAACTGCAGGTTGTCAATTTAAAGAACAAAGGCTATGGGTTGGCAGCTGACATTTGGAGCCTAGGGTGCACTGTTTTAGAGATGTTAACCGGCCGGCCTCCATATTCTCACTTAGAAGGAGTATGTCACTAACTGTAATAGCCTCCTCTCTTGTCCCAAATTGCCTAGGGAGGAAGGTCTTAGTTAGCTTATAAGGCTTGGATCCCTCTAACCTGTATAACGCGTTTTAAAGCTGTGAGGGAAGAAACCGTGGCTAGGATGGCGATTCGTCCGCGCCAGGGCGGATGACCCAAAGCGGACAATATTACACAGTGGGGCCCGAGATGTTACAAGTGGTATCAGAGCCGACTCCCGACCGCATGTGGGACCACAGCTCGAATGCTGTTCTGACACCCGTGGGGCCACATCTGTTAAGAGGTGGAGAGTGTAATAATCTCTTCTCTTGTCCCACATCGCCTAGGGAGGGAGGTCTTGGTTAACTTATAAGGCTTTGGTCCCTCTAACCTGTGTAACGCGTTTTAAAGCCGTGAGAGAAGAGACCGTGACTGGGATGGCAATTCGTCCGTGCCAGGGCGGGTGACCCAAAGCGGATAATATTACACAGTGGGGCCCGGGATGTTACACTAACTAACCCATTTTTTATGTTTTATATCCTCGAGATCCGTGTTTTGTCAAGCTAACTAACTAGTTGCAACTTTTTTGTCATTGCTACTTTTTCTATGAGCTACTTGGTTGAACGGATGATGTGACGAGTCCACTGGGCCGTCATTTTAAGAAAGTAAAATGAGCAAGAGCATTACTTAGAAAAGGGAGGACAGAGAATTCAATAATATTTATCAAGAGCGGTCGTGTTAGAGGATATGCATAGTTTTTATGGCCAATAGTTGTTTGGGATTCTGGAGCAGATGGTTATCTAACATTGTATGAAAACTCAGTTGAACATTTGAATCTTGACTCTCTTTGAAGTAATTTGGCATTGTTGTCTATACTTTTACTTATAAGCATAAGTTTACAGTGTCCGGTGGCATACATTTAGATAATCGCATATTGTGTATATGTAAATAGTATCCCACCAAATGAAGTGGGGAACGCATATGACTATTTAGTCTCAACAATCTCTCCATCTTCTCTTTCACTGTCACATGGTACTTGAGCAACCAAGAGAGCCATCTCTGCTCCAGTCCTGAGAGCAGATATTGATTGCTTCATGTTCCCTGCCACGTCCTTTCATTGCGAGGTTGTTCTCTGATTTGTCACTCGCCTTCATCAACCTTTGGTGTTTCCCTCATTGCCTTCAAGTGTTTGAATCAATCAATGACCTAAATGGCTGTCTTCTCCACGACGATTAGTTACTTTCGATATGGAAGTGGGTAACTTTTCAATTTGGTCGTTAATTTCATGTCTTATGTCGAGTTGGCAAATTCTCTGTACACATAGTAAGTTTTCCATAAAGGATGGTATTTACTGGCTCTAGCCAGTAAATCACCTTATGATGTTATCCATTTTTGGGCACGACAGCTTAGAGATCCCTTCCTTTTGGTAAAATGGCTGCTGCTGAAGTTTGGAGTGCTCTCATCTTCTAAGTAACTTTGAAGTCTAGACTGCTTTTGTTACGGAGGAAAAAAGAAATAATACCATCCCTCTCAAGGCCATCATAAAACATAAGTCGATGCCCCCTTTCTTTTCACTTTTTTTGTTCACATTAGGACTCTTAAAGATTTAGAGTAAAAAGGAATAAATACTTAATGTTTAATTAGGAGTAGTTGGAAACCATTTACATTGTTGGTCCCCGTGAACTTTTAACATGGTAGATGATTGCCTGAAGCATGATGCCCTCAGAATTGTCTGTAGATCTTATTGGTTTATCAAGCTGTCATATGTTAGTTCCCTTAGGATTTATGATTAATACAACCCTCTACTACGTTCTTTCTTATTGTGGCAGATGCAAGCATTGTTCCGAATAGGCAGGGGCGAACCACCTCCAGTTCCTGATTCTTTATCAAGAGACGCTCGAGACTTAATCCTTAGATGCTTGCAAGTAAACCCAAATGATCGGCCTTCTGCGGCAGAGTTGCTAGACCATCCTTTTGTGAGGAAGCCACCTACTTCTTCTGGTTTTGCTTCACCTCGTTTCAACAAAAATATGGTCGTAAGGTTATGTAAGCGATCCCTTTCGGTCCACTGCTTTGAAGGTAATTTTACACTTTACATTTGTTAATTTGTTGTTGCATTGCTAGTGGAAGTATTCTTCTTTAGGGCTAATGGCAAGATACCTTCATCAACTTACCACATTTCTTCTGTTTACTCCAAAAATTTATAACTTTTGACAGTCTACACTACGCTTTTAAATCGGAGCAAATAGTCCATGTATTAATAGGGTCTATGGTCAGTTTCCCAATTCCCTTACGAACTTTTCACGATTTACAATTTTCTCCATAATCCTTAATATTTTCACTATATCATCCCGAAACTTTTAATTTGGTGAGTTACCATAGTGGTTAATTGGTATACCATAGGTTACTTTGTCTTTCCCAAGGGTAGAGGTGTGTGCAATTCATCGTTGCGCCATGAAAACAACCATTGTTGTAGTTTCCCTTGGCATATATATGTGTGTGTGTGTGTAAATCTAGGAATATCAGGAAAGTCTCAGAAGTGTGACAGTGACAATGACACCCTGAGAAACCAAAGTGGACAAATATGCTTTGTACTTCCTGCTGTTGTGGAACCTCCTGGCAAAGTGGCTTCATTCCCTATGAGATTTCACTGGCCACTGAACGGAAGCCCCAGACTAATTTGGGGAGCAACTTAATTGAATGGCCTCGTCTTCTTTAGTGGGTGGGTGTCTTTTGGGAGAGTGTTGTCTCCCGAAACAAATGGTCTCATGCTTTAAAGCATTGGGATGGACATGATGGTTATTAGATATTTTTCATGTTGCCTATTGGCTTTTCTTAGCCACCTCGATATTGTCAAAAGTCTTAGTGTTTAGATTCTTCCTTTTGCGTTTTGATTGCAAACCAAGTCTTTCCAGCTGTAAAGTTTTAACTCGTTACATTAGATGCTCGGATAGGAAAAACAGAACGGAGCAATATTCAGCTTCCACTGGTGTTTGTGTAATCTTAAGCCAAAATGCTAAGGGTGTCGTCGTAGTTTTTCCTACCTGAAATCATTTGTAGTGCATTGGTAATGCTGCTGCAATTCATTGGACCACTCAATGGTTGGCGGCATATTAATCAGAGGCGAACACTCCCTAAGCATCGCCAAGCTTATAATGCGATGCTTTTTTTTCTTGCAAGATAACTCCTCTTTGGTAGTGAGGGGCAAATTGGAGCTTCTCAAGGATCAACAGTCCTTGCGAAGGGTCTTGGGCTGCAACTGATTTTCTGGTGTCTTTATTCTGCTCAAGTTAAGCATGTGTTGTTCATCTGGGAATTGTAAATAGCATGCCATGTTGTATATTTTCCCATTAAAAAGGAAGGAAGAAAAAAAAGAAGTTGACGACAACACAGGTTTTCTGCCTCTAGGAAGCGTAGATAGGCACGCCCAACTTCTACAGGATAAGCAATCGGTGAAAGATTGGATATCCCTCAGGATCCACGACAGAATGCTGCATTTGCTTTGTTTGTTGCTTGTTTGATATCGGGCCATCATCTGTAAATTCAAGTGTTTTTATTAATGGCATGTCGCTTCAAGATGAAATGATGAAAATTTTGTGCCGACAACAATCAAGCTCGTGGATGGAGGAGCAAATCTAGGTTTCACAGTGCCGTAGAGAAGGTTCTTGGGAAACTAACTTGAGCAGAAAACACTAAAAGGCTGAGGAAGCGAGGATTTACGATGGTGTTGCCTCTTCTTGTTTTACCGGCGGAAAAAGAGCTCGAAATCGCACTCCTGAATTCCTTCTTTATATTCTTTTGATGGCTTCCTGCAGCTTCATTTTAGATGGTCTGCTAAGAACAAGTTGGGGAACGCACATTATGCCGGCATGAAACTGCACATGCTCACCCTGCAAAGAATAATCTTTTGCCCGAAGAAGATCAAACGATCGCGTTCCGAAAGGATGGATCCTACTGGTCATATGGCCCGACTCAAAATTATGTTTACTTTTGGCCCGGAAGATGTCTAGCCCATATATTTCAGTGACCAGAGTTCAATGATTACGGGCCAATGATCCTGCTGATTATGTGACCTCCCCACCCTTTCTTCACCACCCCCACCACCCTCTCTCCAATTTCTTCTCTCCGTCTCTCTGATCTGGAGCTCTTCACCTAGTCGGCAACTGTTGCCGCTGACCCTCTCAGCAGACTCGGTGCTGACAAGCTTAGATCAGCTTTCTTTGGCCTCAGCCAAATCAGGTTCCCAACAACTCTTATTGAACAAATTGATACTAATTGAATACTGTTCTTTATTGACGAACCAATTGATGAAGTCAAGATCTTATATTTCAAAAATCATGTGGCGGCATCTGATTTACGACCCCAATGCCAAGCTTTTTTGGTTTTGGACTTGCAAACATTTTTCCCAAGGGAGATAACTCTCACTTCACCTATGTCATTGGAATGTACAGCAATACTGCTCGGGAATATGTGATGCAGGATACAGGCCATTTGAGGATGAGAATTGCACAAGTAACCTGCATAAATGCGGTTGAGTATTATTTTTTACATGTCAAAGTAATCCCATTGTATAGAAAAGAAGAGAACAGCCCCAATCTACACACCTCACGCACAACATGTGCACCAGTTATGATTAGGAACTGAATTCGATTAGATAGATATCAACCGAACCAAAGACAAGAAAATGAGAGCGATGGTCATATACTGATGCACTGTCTGATCTGTCCTGATACATGTGGCCACAATTTGCAGGAATGGTAAAAACAGCCGTAGTTCCTGTACCCCATGCTAAAAGGTTGCCACTTTTTTGTTTTCTCTGTTTTTAGTCCTGCATGTGGTCTCCTAAATGATCCTATTCCCTCACCTTCCAGTCCACCATCTATCTACTCTTTCTCATATTGTTTGCCTGGAGAGGAACCTAGAAATTTTGCTGGACCCTCATGAGTTGGTGTTCCTAGGCGATCTAGATCTACTTTCTGTGCCGCCCACAGGCTTTGGAAAATACACGAAAGTTGGATCTTGAGGGTGCAAATCAGGCAAGTTCCTAACCCACATTAATCACGCCTTGCCAGCAAGTGATCACAGATACGTAGAACGTCTGCTAAGTCCTTCAAATACCCGATTAATCCCTATCATTTTTTACTACTGAAACACTGATTCACAATTAGAGTTCTTTCTTTCATGTGCTTTCTACGCCGCACGTCCGAAGGGTTCTTGGTTCCAAATGATATATCTAGAGCATGTCCAAGTAGCTGGTTAAGTTCCGCCAGGTGTGGTAGTTGTCAGTCCTACATGCACTAGATAATTCCCAAAAAAACGTTGATTCATACTATGATAAGGTATTATTTATTACTTTGTTTTTGCGCTTCAGGGGCATGCGGCACATTATGTATACTTACTCCATCGTAATTTCCTATTTATTATTATGCTGGCCGTTAAAAACATACTCGAATGAAAGACACCTTGGTGTTTGAGAACTCTAATTCTCATATTTATTTTATTACTATTGCTGTAAATACCAAATTTTCAGGGGGAGAGGGGGGAGAGAGAGAGAGAGAGAGTTTAATTTGGTTGTAATACCTAAAATCTGTGGAAAATATCAACAGATGAATTCTAATATAATATTCATGATTTTCTATGTTTTAAAATAGTTATTTTTTAGCGGATAAGTCCATCGATGGCATTTTACTTTAAAAAGAAGAAGAGAAAACAAATCGCCTAATTAAGGTTAAATTTATTTTAGATAGGTTTTGCTTTTCTTTAATCTCACATCTCATCAAATTCATTTTTATTTAATAAAATATACCTAAAATCTCTCGAAATTTTAAACATCATCCATCGTATTTATTTTCAAATGCTTAGATTTTTTTTTTTTTTTTTTTTTTTGATAGCGTCCATTTGATCTTCGGGTCAAGATTTGTGTGCATCGACCAATCCACCTTCTCGAGCAATCTTAAATATGTGTAAAACTTTGACAATGCCTGGAACGAGATCTTTTACCATATAAGATATTTTTTCTAAAAGGAATTATTAGATTCAAATTATAATTCTTCTCGAATTTGCAGACATACCATTTTTGTTGGCTCTCTCTCTCCCTTGATTATTGTTGTTGTTATTATTATTATTATTATTATTATTATTATTATTATTATTATTATTGCTTTTTTTTGGTCGGTTAATTATTATTTTTGCTTTCCCTGCATAAAAACAAGGTCGAAGATTCCACCCATGAGGCGTGATCACGATTAGAAGGTAAATGCCGATGGCATGAAGCATTAAAACACTCGGATATGAAATTTACAACGTAAAGCCTACAAAAGCTCCGTTTGGGCCGGATTGTGTAATATTTAAATCAATTATCTCAATAACCATTTTTATTCTTATAGAAAAATTATGAGGTTGAGAAAATTTTTGAAATTAATTTTGACTTCCAAAGTCCTTCAAGTTAAATCATATTAGACTTTGACCTTTTTAAAGATAAGCGTATGAAAGCTTCAGAGTGATTTTACCAAAATCCAAAATCCAAATTCACCGTCGAAATTCGGTCAAAAAAGAGAGGAAAAAATGGGTGCTTGAAATTACAATGTGGCCATGTACTTATCAATCATAAAAAAGTTATTGAAATATTTTCATTTAAGAAAGAACATTTAGACATGTTAATTAATTTATAAAATCAATGTACGAGATAATTTTCAGTCTATTTGGCAATCCTCAAAGTATGCGCGCCTCCAATACTTCTCAAACACCAATCCAAAACCTAGTTGCAAACCCGAGCGTTATGACTACCATTCAGAGCACCACCTCCCTTCTTCATTGGTATCTTCGTACAGATTTTGGAGTCCGGTCATTCATGGCTAGGTTCGACACTTGCAATGTGAAGAGATACCGCCAGTGAACTTGTTTTCTTGCAGCCCAGGAATTTGTAGAGGCCGAAAACTCGGTCCTGATCCAATTCGGAACCCCTCCGGAGAATTTGTTGTAGATCCGTCAAAGACAACAAGCTACCTAAAGGTGGCGGAATGATCCATTCAACTGATTATTTGAAAAATGGAGCGATACCAAATTTTGCAATTTTCCCAACTTAGGAACTGGAACGATATGGAATTCCTAAAAAACCATAAATGTTTTAAGTTCCTCAAGTTCACTAACCAATTCAGCGACCCATCCAGTTGATTACTCGAAATATATGCATATGGCGTATCTAATAATTCCAGGAAAATGGCACCATCGCTGTACATCTCAATTGTAAAATGGAATGGAAAGCTACAAGTTTTCTTCAATTAAAGTTTTGTGAACTGAAGGTCTGCAAAAGCTCCAAGTTAACTCAACGTTTATGGCTCTTTGCATAATCTCTCATCTCATCCTCGTTATAGTATAAAATGACTTGGGTCTACACTCATCTGGTTGCATTTCTTTTGGATGAATGCGAATTCTAACAGGATTTTATGGATGCTGTAGGATCATTCCCTGTAATGAATAGGAGGAAAAGGCTGAATTTTTTACCTTACAGCAATTTCATTCAGCTCATACTGTTCATATTACTGGCCTTTCACATTGTAGTACGTTTGCAGGATGTACATATGGAGGAACTATTGGAGAAGTCATTATACTTTGGCCAAGAGCAAACAAGATTTTAGACCCCTAAAGATGTTCTAAATAAAGAGATTGCAAAATGATGAAATTCGCTAGAGGAAAAAGAAGAACTATGTTGCAAAATCACGCAATATCGTCTAACTTTCGGGATATAATATGAAATTCTTTTTTTAAAAAAAGAAAAAAATGACATTATCTCATCATAATTTGATAAGTTTATGGACAAAATTGAAGTGTAAGATTTCAATGTAGAATGTGATCGTAATTACAAAGATTAGAGAAAGAGAATCAAGAAAAAGGAATGTTTAAAGAGGAAATAATAAGAAAATAATGAAATTATAAATATACGGCATGTGCTTAATACATTACAAAGGAATATAGTAGATTGTGTTGGGTAAAATAGACTAACGATTCACTGTAGCTTCAATAAAATAAGACACTAACCCATAAGGCGCAAAAAGAATGGAAGAAGATAATTGACACCATTAAACTAAAAAAATTAAAGATAATTATATCGTATAATCGAAATGAAAAAACGAAGAGAAAAGGTGTAGGGAGTGACACGGAAGAGATCTTTAGTATATTAGAAAAGGAAAAGAGAAAAGAGGAGCAAAGGATATATGTCCTCTCAAAACCCTCGTTTAATATAAAGGATACTGGGCAAACTACTATGAACTCAATTCACATAATATGCACGCCCTACACAATTCTTCTTTGATATTAGTAAAACCTATTAAATGTTCAAAGGTCACTTTTACATTATGTATTATTGATTATAAGCACCAGAAACAAACTTGCCATACTTAACTCGCATGATATTGAGAAGAAACTACATTTAATTCACTATTTCCTGATAAGAAGCCACTACAGTTTGCAGTGCTAAACTGCAACATGGGATCTTAGAAAAAAAAAACACCCGGGATCGTTCTTTTTATCATTTTCATCACCTCATTAGTGAATAATAGCCATCTAATAGATTGTGCATGCAGAGAAACAAAACGAAAGCCTATGTTAATACATAATTCCAATCACAACAACTAAGATGAACAAGAAGCAAAGAGCTACAGAGAAAGGCTAGATGAAGCTACAAAAAGACCGTAATCTTTCCTCGATAGCCTGGTCTTGCCACCCCAATGAAGACCACCATGATTGCTCAGCATCAATGGATCTTAAATTGATAGCATTTATCTCGGTAAAAGGAAGTTTCAACAAGGATGGACATGAAGCTATATCCAGTCTCTCTAGAGAAGGCCAAATCAATAAATCATTTGGAGCAATGCTTCTTAATTTCGGAAGATCATGAACTACTAGCTTTTTAAGACTCGGAAGTGTTCTCGGGTCCAAGCAAGGATTCTCAGTTTCAACGATGATCTCCTCAATTTCGTGGCACTCTTCGACACTCAAATGCTTTAGTTCAGATAGTTGCTCAATCAATCCATTTGAGAATATCTTCTTGAGCTTGGGGCAATTGTACAAGGTCAAACTAGTCATTTGGCCTAAACTTCCCATGGGCATGGGACCCTCTCAAATACAATGCAAACTTGGGGCATTGTTTATAACCATTCTCTCTAGCCATTCAAATGCACAAGGTGGTGCTACATTACCGTCGATGATGCATATGATGTCCTCGTAGCCCTCCACTAAACAAGCTTTGAGTTTACTCAAGTTCTCAGTCCCAAAATCTAATAAGCTCAGTATATTCTTATGATCAATCAGTTCAAATACTTTGGTCTCAGTGAGTACTTCTGAGATCACAGGATTTGTGCCTTCATCGTTTGCATACTTCAAGCGCTTGCACAATTGATAATCAAAATAATCGAGAATATGATGCTTGACCGAATTGCAAATACCGACCAAAAACTGAAATGTGAAGCGTAGGTCCTTCCATAGAGGGCTTGATCTGATGAAGATTTCAAGGCACTCTACTTTAGGAACGGAAAATGTCAGTGAAGTCAACCGTGTCAAGGTAGAAACCTCCTCCGTGATTGTCCTCATGACCTGATCAGACCACAAAGTGTGTTTGGGTCTACATCAATCATGAGTTCTTCTAATGATGAAATGCTCGAAATCACCTTGGACATTGGGTTTCCGGCGCCAAAATTTGACAGGGACATGCGCAAACATCTCATCTGCATTAAACTTCCAACTTGAATAGGTAAAGAGATGATTCCAATGCGTCGAATGTCAAGCACCTCTAGATGCACCAATGCCTCTATGCTTGAAGGTAGTTCTATTAAGCCCTCGCATGAATTCAAGTAGAGTGCCCTGAGATGAGTCAAGCAAGGCAAAGAAGGTGGAAGGGATGTTATTGCTGTAGCATGTAAGTCCAAGACTCAAAGTCTTTGCATAGACAAGAAGAAGCTCTCTTGGATCATCATTAAATTCTTGTTTCTTGCAAGTAAAGGCAAAAGATTTGTGCAATTTGAAGTTGCCGATAAACTGCACAAGTCATTATCCATCAAAGAAATTCGACTTGCAGATGTCCATTCTTCTTCCTTTGGCGGCTTTTTTAGCCCCTCTGTTAGAGTTTAAATGTGCGCAGAAGCATGTTTTGGTATTAGTTATAGTTTTTGATTAGTGATGTGTGCAAGTGCATGGTATATTTTGTAGAGGATGGACAAGGGACAAGGTAGGATAATTGAAGGACAAAGAACATGGGATATGAGAAATAGTTTCATTAGTTGGATAAAATAGTTTTACAATAGTTGAAGGAAGTGTTGGTGAGGGAGCTGGTTTTTATGCTTAGCTCCCACACAAAACATGGAGCACTTGCTCCTTTATATATAGGCTGCCAAAGTAGGTGGAGGAAGTCTCTAGACTTCTCTACAAATAGCTACTATTATTTTATAGTAACATAAGATTGAAACTTCTAGAATACATAAGAGATGGCAGCTTGTAGACTCTTCTAGAATTTTTCTTGAATTTTCTAGGTCAAATCTATCTTGAAGTTTCTAGAATTGGATCACAAATTCCAACACCCTCACATGGTCTTGCCAGGATCTTATGGTCTGAGACTCCTTATGAAATTTTAAGGGCCATATTGCAAATAAAAATCAATACACAATAGTGGCTCTTTATGGTATGCATGATAATCATCTAATGTACTTGCCCTATAATTTTGAGCATGTAAAGTTGGTGCCATTGGCATTTTGTTCATTGCACCCGAGCCACCATCTTGTTGAAAGAGTTCACTAAGCGAGATTTTTGTGCAGTTAATTCTTTTACTATCATCTTCCTTTTGTTAACACCTAAATTTTTCTTTTTTCACTTAGAACTTAGTCGCGTAGAAAATAAAGAATTGGTCTCTAAAAAAAGAAGAGTAAACTAAATAATTTTTATTAACATGCATTGTGTTTTCATTAAATTGCATCACATATAAACATTAGGAGCATTAGCATTACTAGTATTAAAAAAAAAAAAAAGGCATCCGGGCGGGGCTAGGGCCAGCCTTAGCCCAGTACCTCCTTCATTTCCCTTTTCTTTTCCCCCACGTGAGCTGGCCCAGCCCACTTCTTCTTTATATTTCTCCCCGGCCCGGCTCTCTCCTCTTCTCTTCTCCTTCCCTGCCGTCGGCCGCTTGCTTCCCGACAAACAGGAAGAAAAGGACAGAAAGACAGAGGCGAGGACGGACGGACGGAAGTGAGGCTGCACGCGACGCTCGACCGAGAATGTCGTTCGGTGCGGGTCTGCGAAAGACAGCTGTCGTCGCTAAAAAAACAAGGGGGGGTAAATTAAGGGTCTGCTTAGTCGAGACGGTTCTTTCCGAGTCTTTAAGGGTTGGATTGAAGAAAATGGGACTGCTCCTGCGGGGCCTGGCACTGGGCTGACTGTCGCTGTTAAGATTTTCGAGCGTCATGGGCAGCTGGCTCACGAAGAATGGCTGGTAATATCTCATGTGATGATCTTTTCTTTCTGGATTAATGCATGTTTGACAGTTAGTATGACTTTTGAACTCTTGCACTTTCCACGTGCCAGGCTGAAGTGAGTATTCTTGGTCATCTAGTGCATTCAAATTTGGTAAAGTTAATTGGATATTGCGTGGAAGGCAACCAAAGGCTGCTTATATATGAGTATATGCAACGAGGGAGCTTGAAAGATCACCTCTTTGAAAGTATGCACACTTGTCCTTTAACATGTGCTTGGTGCCCTTAATGACATGTCCTACATTATGTTCGTACTATATAAGTACTCACGGTAAAACGACCCACCTGTAACAGGATAAGGAAGTCATGTCTCCCAAGAAAACTATTTGATTGCTACTAGAATCTGGATAATAATTTTAAGGAGGAAAAAATGTCACTTGTCCTTATTATGGACGTCTTTCCAGAAGATTGTAGGGTTCGCAACCATAATTTCCTAAATAATTTACAATGTTCATACTCTGTTGAATGTTCTTCTGCCTGAAATTTTTTTTATGTAAATTGCTTTTTTGATGTTGGTGCCACCAACCAAACGGATGCAATACCAGAGACTTTCAGTGTTATCATATACTCAGAGGACATTATAGTTCGATGCCAGGGAAAAAAAAAAGATATAGCGGAAGATCATGTGATATGGTCATGAAATGTCACTTTCTAGCAGCTTCATCCGTGTGTGATTTTAGTAACGTTTTATCATCTTTGTCTCTCAGTAGTACATCTTAGGGAATCCTAAGACTTAATTCTCTCTAACTTGGTCATTTAGGTGCAAGAACACCACAGTTGCACCGTATTGAGGATGAAAACTTAGTACAAAGCTTGCAAGTAGTAATGATATTTAATGGAAGGGACATGCTTGCCAATTGAACAACTCTTGAAAGATACTAAATGTTTTTAATAGCAGGGCATATTCGTTTGCATAAGCGTTATTTTCATTTCCACGAGAAAAGAAAGGGAATCCTGCTGTAGTTTCTACTATATCCTTGTCCTGCCTACTAATTCTCAGCAGTTATTTTCCAAAAGTTGGTATCAGTTTTAACCAAACTATCTTTGACTATGGTGGCTTCAGAAAGGGAATATTAATTTATCTGTGATGACAAACATTTTATTAGTTAATTCTTGTTTTCTTTTGTGGGTTGTGTAGGGAAATTGCCTCTTACTTGGTCTACCAGGATGAAAATAGCGCTGGATGCTGCAAAGTGTCTTGCTTTTCTTCATGGGGAGGCAGAACCGCCAATGATATTTCGTAATTTTAATCCTTCCAAGATCCTATTATATGCCGTATGTAGCAAAAGCTGTGGTGACAGTCCTTTTTCCTTTTTAATCATGATGTTTGATTTTTTCACTACTCGTCTCTTTTAGGACTACAATGCCAAGCTTACTGGTTTTGGACTCGCGATTGTTCTCGAGGGAGAAGAGTCTCTCTCCACCCCTATCAGGAGAACAATTGGCTATGTTGCCCCGGAATGGATGATGAGGGGTATGTGTATGTTTCTACGAGCAATTTGTGGATGAGAAATGTCCAAATAACCTGCACAAAAGTGGTTGAGTAAGATTTTTGACATGTCAAATTATCCTATAGTATAGAAAAGGAGAACAGCCCCAATCTACACACTCATTCACGGCATGTGCACCAATAATGATAAGGAACTGAATTGAATTAGGTAGATATCAATTGTGACCATAGACAAGAGAATTACAGGGACCGTCATATACTGATATGACCTCATTTTCTCTTTGTGCATCCTGTCTCTGCTCTGTCCTCATATATTGTCACGATTTGCAGGAATGGTATGATCAGCTGTAGCTCTTGCACATCATGCTTAAGTTACTTTTTCTTTTCTGTTTTAGTCCTGCATGTGGTCTCCCAAATGATGCTATTCCCTTACTTTCAGTCCACCAGATATCTAATCATCGGATGGATTATACTGCACATTTATTGCTGGAACTTTTGGAACATTATGCGCAGCATAGGTTGTGGAATGACTGATTGGTGCTCACTACCTGCATTCTTTTTCTTTGTTAGAAGCATCTCTCAATTGTTGTTTCCTCCGAGTACAATGTCTGGTGTCTTTCTCATATATTTTTGCCTGGGAGGAACCTGGAAAATTTGCTGGACCGTCATGAACTAGTGTTCCTAGGTGATCTGGATTTACTTTTCTGCGGTACGCACAGGCTTTGTTAATGATAATTACTGATTACAAATACATAAAAGTTGGATCTTGAAGGTGCAAATCAGGCAAGTTCATAATCCGCGTTAATCACGCGTTGCTGGCGAGTGATTTTTTGTTTTGTTTTACTCTCTCTCTCTCTCTCTCTCTCTCTCACTCTCGGTCAGTATTATTCTTTTCAACGCACAATGGAATGTCTGCTTCGCCCTTCGAACTCCTGATTAATCGGTGCTTTTTGATATGATGCACAACCAGCGATTACTGAAACACGGATTTTAAAGTTCTTTTTGGATGTGTTTTTACGTACTTAAATGCTACATGTCCAAAGGATTCTTGGTTCGGATTGGAGTATCTAGGTTTCTTCATGTAGCTAGTTAATTTCCAAGAAGTGTGTTGGTCGTCCGTCCCACACGCACTGCATTATTACCAAAAAAACGTAAATCTAAACTAGGTATTATTTGTTCCTTTGTTTTGCGTGGTTTAGAGCTACATGTAGTAATCATGATTTGTGTATTTTTTTCGTTTTACTTTCCCATTTATCATTTAAGAATAGCACAATTTTACGCTGAAATCATTAAAAAGGCAGTGGTTTTATCTTATACATCTATTGATTAAGAGTTGAATTTTTTTTTTTTTTTTTTTTTTTGGCATACGTCCTTATAAATTTCAGTGAAGGCAATGCATTGAGAATCATTCACTATGTTATCATTAATTTTAATGATTATGACTTGACAATTTCTAATAAATGGCATCATTCTGAATTGATAGATTAATTAGTCAGTTCATATTTATCATGCTATAAAGTACTACTTCACATAAGCAAATACCTGGACATGGCCGTCCATGAATGAAGTATATTATTATGACAAGATCCAATAGTGTATTTTGTAATTGCCATCATCGATAATATCACAATTTGGGCTTTAGTACACTCCTATGCCGCCAATTGCTTTGATAATTTCACTAATACTCAATTGGGTGCTTGACTAGTATAATCATAATAAAAAAAAGGAGTGGTGGAAGGACAGAACAAAGTTATTGTCTCAACCTTACTTGTTTTTGATTCTAGAGGTGGTTGAGATATTTGGCGGGTACTCCATGCATTGAATTGATATCCAATTAGGATCAACTGGTACTTATTCTAGGTATTCCTGACTACTGATTGCACATATATTATTGCAGGGCACTTCACAATAAAAAGTGATGTCTATGGTTTTGGTGTGGTCCTTTTCGAAATCCTGACCAGAAGAAAACCCTATGACTTCACTGATGATGAACTTTTTCTTTCTGATGGACTTCTCCATGTTGACTACGTTCGGTCACATCTGGAAGAGGAAAGAAGTTTGTACGAATTGATAGATTCAAGGCTTGGAAATCAATTCTCAGGAAAAGGTGCCCAGATTGCTTTGCAGTTGGCCGTTCGCTACCTTGAAATGGATCCAGATGCTCGTCCCTTGATGAGTGAAGTTGTCGAAGTTTTTTTGAAAACTATCCAAGATCTTCCATACACGGCAAGTCCATCAAATATTCAGGACAAGACAGGAAGCGCTAGCACTAGCAGTGGAATGGCATCCAAACTCAAACTACGGTGAATTCAAGGAATGCAAGTTCTTCAATTCCGGATGGGACCAATGCATATCCATGACACCACGCCACCAATCTTTGGAAGCCAGTGATAAACTGTGGCAATGTGCCGATAAATAGCCGGCATTCAACCCCATTTGTCTCCTTTTCTCCTCTTTCCTTTTTTGGTGTCAGAGCTCTCGCTTCCATAAAAACATTCACTCTTGATTATTGAAATCTTGACCAAGAAAAATATACTGTGAGTTATACTACGTTTATAAAGTCATCCATCGAGAGGTGGTCAGGTGAAGCCCAAAATTGAGAAGTACGCTTAGGCATTGATACCTTTTCTCTACTCTACAACATCTTAATGATAATGATTACCTTTGATGATGTCTATTTGATGTACATTTTCCTGTGAAATTTATTATGTATCGAGCTTTTCCACATTGTGGCATGTCTTTGAGACATGTTTTCATTCTTGATAATCATCTCTTTGTATTCTATTTCTCACATAACTTAGGTGTTCATTCATTTGAATTTGCTAATTCATTTGCTATGTAAAAATATACTGTTGTTCTCTTTCAGATATCAGCCATGATAATTGTTGGAAATTCTTTTGGGCCAGCACATATTGTTGAAGCCGGTATTGAATTTTCTTTATTAAAGACCATACATTCAACGTAGGCGAATTTTATTTTTTAAATTTGAGCCTATGCGACCCAACATGAAAAAGTTTTGTCATGGGCCGGGGCCCGGCCCGAGTGGGTGACTGGCCCGTTGACCGCGGGTTGGAATGCTGGTGCCGTGGCGCCTCCAAGCTTTTCTCTTTGAGTTTTTTTTTTCTTCTTCATAAAAACTATAAAGGGTATTCTTTTTATAAAATTTCTGTTTCTTTTTTTTCTTTTTCTTTTTCTTCTGCTCCTTTTGTTTTACTTTAAATCTAATCATAGATATTCTTGCTTTTTTCATGTAAGAATACCTTTTCCTTTTGTATTTTACAATCAATCTATTCATATAGTTGGACTTGATCAAATCCAATTATATATTAATTCACTTTAATTTTTCCAAACCTAATTATTGCCTTGAAATCAAATTTAGGGCTCAAAATCGACAACGCTTTTATACTACAATCAAAATGCATAATACAAGAGGATGTGCATTATTTTACTAACTTTGATATCAATAAGATCTCAACAAAGATATTCAAGAAAAAATAACGATACTCATGTAATTTTGAAGATTATGAGCGTGCTAGAAAAAAACGAAACTTTTTTTTTCTCGTGACATTGCCAAAGGTTTCTTTTCTCTGCACTCCCTCAGTTGCTCCCTTTTCCATGTCTCCGTTCACTCCTTCACTTTGGCCTCTCCACAATCCGATGCACCCTATTGGCATTGATTTTGAAAATTACGATTCAGGAGGATAGATAGATGAAGCGATGCCTCTTGACTAATGATTCCGGAACATCAATCCAACAAAGAGGAAAAAAATGTTCAACTTACGGTAACAGTTTCAATTCCAAAAAATTGGTAGCTGCAAAAAACACACTCAGTGATTCTCTCGTTCTCTTTCATTTACTTGGCATAGACAATTATCCCATGTTTCCAAGGCTGGAAATATAAAACTTGAAATAATTCACGAGGAAATGGTGGGGTAGACATAATTATCCGGGCAGAATTCCACCTTCGGACAGTGATTTTTCATTAAAGCCTCGGCTGTGTCCATTACTGACAAAGTCCTTAGTCTTCCCCAAAAATTGCCGCTTATCTTCCTTCCTTGCAAGCTCTTGTAATCTTACGTATCTTGCATAGGGTCACTCTCAACTCCGACATAGCCTCTGCAATCTGCATCCCTACTTGTGTACTCTCCGGCAAAGTATTTATATGAATTTCAGATGTGACAACAGGAAAGATTATGTCTGGCTTCCTGAAGAGGCAAAATGGTAAACCAGGTCACTCATGGCAGTTAATGGAGATATCCTTCCTTAAACATGAACTAGCAATCAGGTCAACCGAGAACTCAGGAGCCGTAATAATCAACAGAGCATGTGTAATAGTATGATGTTGTGAAACTTGCTTAAGATTATGAAACAAATAGAAAAAACAACCCACAGGCTATTCTTGCTACTGCAACAGCTTTTACAGCAAAAAACAACTTCCTTGATCAATTTGAAGAATGACTGACTACGCATCTAAAATGTCTACCTTTTCTCGATCTCAAAGAAAATGCAAAGAAGAATATTTAGCTTGATCAGTGACTATCAGGAATAGCAACCAACTTCCTTTTCTTTTTTAATTTCAGTTAGGTCAGACCCTAGTCACAGAAATTTTATAGTTACTAACGACATCTGGAAAATTGGAGGGAGAAACGGAGATACCAGAAGCCTAGAGAAATCAAGCCGTCCTCTCGTATTATTCCACCATCCAGTGATACAGCACCGTGATCTATGCAGACAGAGGCCTGCTTCATGTGTTCTCTGGTGTCATAAACCTGCAACTTGCCAAAAAGCCGATAAAATAGTGTTTCTCGTAGACCAAGGCCTTCAGTTGTTCTTGTTGCCAAATGATCAAAGTCTATGTCGACCATGTTAACTGCATATCCCATGAAGCCTGGAGGGATTTCTCCACTAGGTAAGGTAGGATGAGGAAAAGCCAGTTTCCTTTGAGGATCACAGCCTTCAATCTCTCCTCTGTATGGGCTACCAAAGGTTTATTGCAAATGAATGAGGAAATGCTTTCAAGAACTCGATTAAGTTGGTCAAGGAATATGATCTTCCATAACAGTAAATGCTATAAAATTATAAAAATACCACTTATGTACCTTATTTCCTCAAGACATATGACACGAAATTCACCACTAATAGACTTGCCAAGTTCAGCTGCTTTTGCATAAACAGCATTTTGGAGATCAACTTCTCCGTTTTTGTCATATGTCTCGAGACTAAATGCTGTCTCGGAGTTTGTGCACACGATCCCGAGCATTTGATCTTCACCCAGATACTTGGCTAAGATCCTCCAAAATGGAAAATGCAGCTCTAAGTATCAATTTGTCTAAAAGGTGAAAAGGGTATTCGCAACATTGAACAAGTGGGTCAAATAGAAGGGTCAGTGATAGTTTACCTGCTAAGCTCAATATTGCAAATTGTTCCAAGAAGTGCAACCACACCAATGATGCCATCTCTAGATCCTCCATGTGGTCCTTCTGAAGCAAAATTTCTGATCAGTTCACAGAGAATGGAAGCCGCCGAGCCATCTCTGTTTTCTATCATGTCTGTCATTTCCTCTTTGGCAAAAAGCAGTCCACAATGTTCAAAGGGGAAGGCCCTGCATAAACTGCAAAAGTTGGTCATCCCCATAGACCTAACTTAGTGATGTAGGTCCTACTTGTCACAACTGGATTTGCTAGGCAAAGTGAATAATCATACCCCAGGTGATTTTGGTGAAAAGCAACCATTAACTGAGCAATCATTTTCGTCCTAACTTGATTCAGATCTATATATATTGTATGTTGGAGTAAATGGCAAATCGTTTTTTCAAAAAGCATCACATTTCTTCATCTAGAGACAAAGATGATAATATGATGAGAGAGTCATAATATGACAATCAAAACATGGATTTATATTCTTTAAACTTCCCAAACTAAGTAGCCATAGGTCACTGATATTGACAAGACCACAAGGACAAAGAAATGCGCGTCATTGCAAAACAGTGTTGCATGCATTTATAAAAACCAATTATTATTCAGTAATAGAATTAACCAAGACAAATCACCTCCTAACTCCACCAAAGATTGCTCTATTTCAACCTTCCGGTCATGCAGCAACTTCAGTACCCTTTCTCGATGTTCAATGCGCGAACCAGTTTCCTCAAGAACCTGTGAGAGGCAGTAAGTGTAAGTCACAAGGCACAACTGACCACATAAGTATGTGAGAATGATGGGCATTAGCTGCAACTAACTGACCTCATTAGAACATGAAAGAAGCTTAAATTTAGAATCTTAAAGCCAGGTACTTAAAGAATAATTACGACTTCAAGATTACAATAGGAATTTACCCTTTCCCGATGTTCAATGCACAAAGCAGTTTCCTCAAGAACCAGTGAGGAGCAGTAATTGTAAGTCACAAGGCACAACTGACCATATAAGTATGTGAGGATGATGGGCATTAGCTTTGACTGACCTCATTAGAACATGAGAAGCTTAAATTTAGAATCTTAAAGCCAGGTACTCAAAGAATAGTTACGACTTCAAGATTACAATAGGAATTTACAAACCACAAATAACCAGATTTATGAGAGGGATGTAATGTGCAATAAAGATCTAACACAATACCTCATTCTTGATGATGGAAAGTACATTCCCTATATTATTAGGGGTTGATTTGTCCTGTAGCATCATTATATTCGTATTTGGACATAAGGTTTGAATCTCATGCTGCAAATCTGAAGAAGGCTGAATGCCAATCTGTGTATACAAATCAAGTTCAGTAAATGTACCACTGCAAATTACCAAAACATTACCAGAAATAAAACGTTGCGACCTTGATGCTCAAAGATAACTCTCGGTGACAAGAATGAACAGCAGAGAAGCTAAAGCAACCAGCATCTCGAGGGACAGTAAGTGAAGGAATAGTGCATCGCCCCTTTCGGAAAGCATATAAAGTGGTTGTTTTTGTAACGGATGAGTCCAGTTTTATGGAAAGTGTATGAAAATGGCCATTTTCCTCATCATTGTGGATATTCTCATCGAGATTACCCTCTGTATCCACAATTTCGAAGACGAAATTCTCTAGTTGGGAACCAGCCGCACAAAGCTGAGGCACCTGTAAATCATGCCAACATTAAAACAAGTTTCTGAAATTGAAATCATTGTGCAACTAGAAGCAGAAGACTATACTAACTGGTTCTGCAACTCTGAGCTCCCTTTTTTCTGTTTGGAGCTCTTCCTTGAATATTTCTTCACCGCTGGTTGTAACAGACAGCGATACTGTATGCAGGTAATGAATGTAGTTATCCCCAGACAGTCAGTAGTTGCTATAAGTTTGAAACTTAAAACACTTGATAGTACAAATATTGAAGGTTCACTTTCAGCACAGCTGCTACGTGATGACCATATGGAATCTATTGGAGTTTCCTTCAATATAGTGAAATGTGAATTCATACCCTCCAATGAACTTAACGAAATAGATAGTTGTTGGTAAAGAAATTGCACCTTTTCTAGATGCCTGGTACTTCTAATCCTTATTATAATAGTTTAAAATTATGAGAACATTTTCTTACACATACAGAAATATAGACTTTGACAAAAGATTTGGAATCACTATTATTAAGGGAACATTACATTCTCAGATCCTTACTCATCTCCCTACCCACAAATCTGATTACTGACTCCATATTAAATCTTTAGCAAAATTATTATGATAGATGCTGTGTGAACATGAAATACAAACACCATAATTTTAGTTCCTAGCAATAAATATCATCAACTGATATGTCCCAGAAGCAAGATTAAAATAAAACACCTTTTAAATAAAACTGTGTGATTTTGAGTGCACACCACAGAAAGCCTGCACTCCAAGAAAAAGGACTCTTATTTACCTCATAAATTGGGAGTACCCAAATCTTTGTTTATAGGTGTCGCGTTAAGCTTCAATCGATCAACGCTACAATGAATAACTAAAGTTGATCGACCTGGAGTGTAAACTATACAAATTGAATAAACTGTATGGTCAATTCATAAGTTGAAGAAATAAAAGGTGACTCAATGTAATTATTTTAAAATATTGATTCATCGAGTCTACTAGTTGTATTATGGTAAATTGAAACTCAAACTTTGTTGTGATTACAGTAAACATCAATATGTGTCGATGATGCTACCTCTAATGTTTCTTATGTTTTACATAATCGCTAAATTCTTCCCATTCCCAATTCAAGCAAGGTTAAAGTAATTTCATCAAGAGATACACGAAAAATTTCCAAAAAAAAAGATGAACAAGTTTTAGGTTTATACTAGCAGGATTTTTTTAACCCTCATCAAGGAAAAGGAATTAGTTTGAAAGAATGAAAACAGGTATAGATTAGTTTAGAATAAGGATGAAACTTTTCAGTAATAAAAGGTAATAATGATAGGCTGAGTATGTTTTTCTTTTACTATAGAATTTCTGAGTTATTTGCTTCTTGTAACTTTCTTTATTATATTGAGAGTGATAAGTCCACCCTTGGTTCAAAATAAACTGCATTGATTTAATGGCAATGTAGGAACTAAGAAGTTAGTTGTGATAATCAAAATTTAGCAATTTTCAAGAGATAAATGAACTTTGCGTAGAAAAGAAAATGCCCTATCGATGATGAATCCCATAATAGTTTACGAAGTGATTTTAATGGTAGAAGGTTGGGATTATAATTAACACCATGAATGGGCCGCATTTTCGAATGGCCATAGGCCTAGTAGTAGCATTCTTGGTTGGAGGCTCAATCAGCAAATTAATATGTAATAATGAGCTGAGCTACAAAACTGCAAAAAGAGAAGGAAATATGCCTGAAAGTAAGTCTTAGCATACCTCCTGCCCCCTAAATGGTGAATACATGATCACTCTACCATGTTCATTAAATTTAGATATAGCTTGTGAAAGTTATTGCAAGAATTTGAGCTATACTCTACTCCACTTTACTTGATGTTCTTTTGTAAACACAGTTTCCTTCAACTAAAGATTACCCAGAAAACGTTTGAAGAGATCAAAGTAAAAGTCCAAGCTACAAACTCAAGGTTCATACCATTTTGATTGTAACCTGCAGTAACTTTCAACATGCCGCTGAGATGAACAAATCCATCACGATCCACCTGAACAAGGAATTTATTCCTTCTCTTAAATAATTTTCGACAGAGGCTAAACCATCAGCAATGCATATGCTGTTCCAAATATGGTATGAATACACAATACACCTCTACAATGCGCCAAATCTTTTTGGGCCACCGACATGCTATTTCATCGCTTGAACAGTTTATGCCCTATATCTAAAATGTCAGCAGGGTCATTCCCAATAATAACAACAGAAATGTAGGTAAATGTGGGAGCAAAAACACCACAAGGTTCCTGTTGCTTCAGTTAAAAGCTCTCATGCACCTATGCAACTATGGAAAGATAAATGCCCTGACTAACATGCTGAATCGGTGTCAACAAAGGCCATCTTTGAAGCTTTGTCTGGGAGAGTGGAGGGAAGAAAATTTAGGTGTAACTAAACAAAACTTTGAATTTTCCTTCCAAACTCTCACAAAATCCGAATTCTTACCTACCCACTTTCCGCCCAAATTTTCATTTCCCCCATTTTCCTTCATCTCCCAAACATAGAATAAGAGAACAAATAATTAATTACAGAATTTACGCAATAGCACCACAGGGAATCTGGGAAAGCACATCACCTTGTGCTTTTTACCCATCTGATCTTTACTGGAAAATCCCTCAACCTTCAAAAGAACTTCAGAGCCCTTCAAAGCATGATTTCCATAAGCATCAAACATCTGAAGGAAATGAATCAAACGAAAGACATAAGCAAGAGTGGCAAAAAATTTCTTCTGCAAATATACAGCGAATTATTGGCTAAACATAATGATATTCCAGTTTGGACCAGGTTATCTTACACTGCTTTTTCTGTCGTATGGTGAAGTTCTACAAGGTACGCAATTAAAAGGTTCAAAGAAGTTCTGTCTCAGATACTTGTTATTTTTCAATTGAAAAGAGAAAGACCAGGCCTCAATTTCCATCCAATAAAATACCTTATGAAAGACTAAGAACTATACATGGCAAGTAAAATAATTGCCATTGCGGTCAGGAAAATGTACTGAGGACCACGACTATGCAATATGTGCACGCTAGTAACAGTCTGCACATGATTGAGTATTTTCTCGTACAAATAGTGCTAGAAACTTCATTCACAATTGGGCTTAAGCACAAGGCTTGAGAGGATGTGCTTTTACCTCCAATTTGAGTTCTTGTACTATGCACCCAGGAAGCATTTGGATACTTCGCATGGATGGATGTGCCAACACTCGCCGCACATGTCCAGGAATAACTATGAGAATGTTGAGAAAATAATTTCCAGGCATATCAATAGCTAAACAATTAACAAATCTCACGCTCATGCTTGTAAAGGAATTTAATTCGGAATGCGATACCTTTACATGGTATAGAAATGGACAAAGATTCATCCGGTGGACATAAAAGCATTGTGCCCTCATAGTTTGGCCGGATGATGTCTAAATCCCCACTTTCTATTAGTATGTCCTACACAATCAGAAAATCTGAGTTACCACAACAATGCTTGAGATACTACTGTATCTCGATAGAGTTAAATTTTAGTAAAGCATGCAAATCTGAGATGGGCTGGACATATTAAATAGATGCGCATGGCACCTTAATTCTTAGAGTCCTTTTGTCAGATGAAAGGCCTGCCTTCATTTTCTTTACACAAATCAACATGCCGTTACCCATCTTGAATTGCAAATTGACTTTTGGAGTTGATGGGAATGGAATGAGGTTCCCATATTTGTCATAACATGCAACATCTAAAGGTGGAAAGCATGATCCAACCCTGTCAAAATAGCCAACAAATTACATTACAAACCTGGAGCTCCACATATACAACAAAAGAGTAAAAAGTTGGTACTATCAAAAACTTCTTACCATCCTTACCTGACTCTAAGATGCTCATTCTTATCATAGCCCAAAAGTTGCCACCTTCCAACCTCAGCAGATGCAAGAACTGTCACTTCTTTTTCATAGTTTTTACAGCTTGTCTCATCCTGATCAAAAGTACATGTCAACAAAATAATGTTTGAGAGGTATTACACAATAAAAAGAGCATTTGGTGATAAAGTTTGTCCCTGTTTCTTTAGCTGGCAGAAAAGAGTTAAAGATGCTTGCTTACCATATGCAACAGAAATTTATATATACCGGATTTCTGAAATAGTTCATGAGACTTGTGCTGCAAGGAAAAGATGTATAGACCATGATATCCTCTATAATAAGATGGTGTCACGCGAGATGAATAAAGATGATTTTCTCGGCCAATATCAGAATCGCCACTGAATTTGACTTCCATTGACATTTCCATTTTATTTTTGACAATGTACTTCTGATCCAAGTTCTTCGGAGCAGTGGAGTAACTGAAATTTGCTGGCCGAACAACGGCTACAATTTCCTTTGGAGGGTCTTGTCCAGCAGGAATGGGTGCATGAACTGGTAACGCCTGAAAACAAAAAGACAAAAAAGAAAATATGAATAGGCTAGTAATATAGACGGAGGACAGATAAATCTCAATAGTATTCTCAGGTCAGCAGTTATTCTAAGGAGAAGGAACACAATATATAACATCATGCAAAAAATCTCCTTAGCTCTTAAACCTTTCAGACCAACAGATTTCACCTAGATGCTATAAAATGCTCGAACAAGGTTATATAGGATGCTTCAAGAACTACTTTCTGCAGTCACCTGTGAATTGAAGATCGATTTACAAAACCCTAATTAGACACGTACCTCATGAATTCCTAACTCTTCACATTGGTTGGCATCTAGCAAGTCAATCGAAGATGGAGCTTTCAAGCGCTGCTTCTCCAACTGGCACTCCCACTCGGATTTCCCAACAGCTATTAACTGGATTTGGAAGCTCAAGGTTGAGTAGAGACCACAAAGAATCGTGATTTTGGACATTATATGACATAAAGAAGTAAAATGACATTCAAATAATCAAATAGATACCTCTCCAGAGTCAATTACTCCAATAGGTATAGATACAGAACTCTGAACCTCCAAGCAAACGTTTCCATCGTGCTTATTGAGGATGCAGCCTTTCTCATCAGGCACCCCTAGTGGCCTTTCACGCAAAATAATGCAGGGACAGCTTGTTAGCAGAATCTTGAGGTATCCAATCAGTTGATGAAAACTGAAAACACTCCAACCACAGAAAATCGAAAAGTGACTCACCTGCATATGATTCGTGCTTCCCCTGCAGAGAGAAGACGGTCAGATCAATTGACCAATACACTTCATTGAATAGAATAGAGAAACATCGTCACAATGTATAAACTGTTTTCTCAATCAAGTTGAGGGATCTTCTGATCTGGAAATCCCCTATGAGCAGATAGACGGTTAAAACTTGATCCCAAGATTTTTCTCCGAATTAATACATGATCTAATTCTTTCATTTCAATCCTAGCGAACATAAGTACTGACTGATGGTTTGAATGCAAAATGCTTCCACTGATCAATGTGGGACACTTCTAAGGAACCTCCTTTTCTGTCCAAGTCTCCTTGGAAAACATAAATAAAATAAAGTCATTGATGGTGAAATAAATTGTCTGAAAAATCATTTGACTACTATGGAATAGGCACCAGTTTGAAACTTAGAGTTACCATAGAAGCTACAATGTCTGTACATATTAGATGCAGAGTATCTCTTTATGCTTCGAATCGCATGCTCAAATAAAAATTTCATTCTGTTTAAGTATAAACGTTATCTGTTAGACATACTGAGATAATCTAACATGCCCACAATAAAAGTATCTTTTCGCAGAAAGCTCGAAGTAAAAGCAATTAAATAAACGCAGGTATATCATTTCTTACCACCTCCATCTCCTTGAAGTCCTTCAAGCAAAAAATATTCCAGAGTAGCATAGACATTCTTCTTGTGCACTCCGGCACATGCTCCTTTGAGAATTTTGATTTTCTGGCCAGATCTCCAAGACACTCCCTTCCTTTTCATCCGACGGTGCACTCTCACAACTAAGATATAAATTTTTATATTAACTAATTGCACCATGAGCAGCAAAGCAAAAAAATAATAGGTAAAACAGGAAGTAGTGTGGTCAAAGAATTTCAAATAATATCAAACATTTTGCGCAAGACAGGAAAAGACTGAATAGCGAACCACTATCATGTGACATAGCAGAACTTCACCGGTAATCCACCAGATTATGATATATATCACTTCTACATACCGTTAGATGATACACCAAGTGCCTTCTTGTTTCCAGGGTTGATTATGAAAACAGCTTGGTCCTCGCCGCTGTCAACCTCTTCATCATAACGATCATGCATTTGGATAATCCAATCAGAATACTCCTTTTCCAGTTGCAAAGGAGTCAACAACTTCTCTTCTCTGTAGATTTTAACATTTATTCCTAGATAATGGACAAAAATTCATTAAGGACTTTGGAGTGAAATCCACGTAAGTTTAAGTAGAAGATAGTGGAAATATGTACAAGCATGACCTTTTACTCCATCAAGAGGCCTGCCAATTTTTCTAAGAGCACTTTGTAAATGGGCCGTCTTTGGGCCAGATCTGTCTGTCAAAAGAATGGAGCATTGAGCATCTCTATATGAAAAGTTCCACAAGAAGATGAGCGATTTACATTTCTCAAGCAATTTAGATGATGACTATATGTCATTCAACCTATTTTTGGTCCTTTGATTTGACAGAATATTGAAATATCAAAACATGCATTCATCTACTAGCTTAAGCTTTCAGAACAGTTGATAGTGATCTTATAAAATCTCACATGGTATCAGAATAGGAGGTCCTAACTCCGAATCTTTTCAAACCCCTATTTGCCTTCCAATGAAATTTTTTCATGCTTAATACTTGGCAAAAAAGACCAAACTAAGCATGATGGTGAGTGATAGGATATTAAAATATTAAAACACGCATTTATCTACTAGCTTAAGCTTTTAGAACAATTGGTGGTGGCAGTCTTACAAAATCTCACACATAAACTCTTTTGCTAAAGCAAAGTATTTCAAGTAATGAACCACTTACATAAGATAGACATGTTTCGGTTTCAATGTTTTCCAAAAGTACATTATTTACTTATCAAACAAAGAGTCAGTTCAACATATACTAGACAAATGAAGAACCAAAAGAAAAGGAAGTGAAGAAGACCTATCTTTGAAATGTTGATCATCAAACTTTTGTCATTTCCCATTAATTGAATTTAAAAAATTTATTAAATTATTTTAAGATGTCATAGAAAAGGTACTCATCCTAAAATCTACAAATGGCAGCTCAAAAACCTTTAAATTTTAGTAAGAACAATATTTTACTGCAAAGGCTTACAGCTACTGTGTATGCATACTTCTAACCTCCTCTCCACCTAGGTAACAGCGATGAGAAAGATTGGAAACATCACTGTCAACTGACAAATAACAGACGAATGACAACATGTTTTGCCCTGAGATATAACACTTAAAGGAACTAATAAAACACTGAATTCATATGTGCTAATATGGCAACATAAAGAGGTCTCAACTCTGATCAAACTTATGACAGCCACATTCAAAATGCTACCATTTTATCCATGAAGAAGCCACATTCCTACCAACACACATCAAGAAATTTCAGAAGAATCCCTCTGGCAACATTCAAAATGCTACCATTTTATCCATAAAGAAGGCACATTCCTACCAACATACATCAAGAAATTTCAGAAGAATCCCTATGGAAAGACATGAATTATCTGGAGACATTTTTTTTTTTTTTTTTTGTGTTCCTGCTCTGGTTTGCACCTCCAAAACCACACACTCTGTTTGGTCTTGCTACGAGAAATCTCTAGTTCCTAGTCCATATGTTTTCAGTAGATCGAAGCATTTGAAAGTCTTAAGTTACATAAAAATGTCAGAACTGGGACCACTAAGTATTCTAATAATGAAAGCCTGATGGCCCATGAATAGGCAGTAGAGTTCCCCTCACCTTGGAAGGTGTTGGAGAAAATCCAGCATCAGTCTCTGCATCATCAAAATATAAGTAAGACATCTCATGATGTATAGAATTAAAGAAAATGCAGTCCCACTAGATAAGAAAGGTCCTAATAATCAGTGATAACCATACCAATAAAACATTTAACTCTAAAGAAAGATCTCCTGAATAAGTGAGCTTTATCTCCTTTCTTATGTCTCTCCATGAATGGAAGCAAACCCTGTAGTAGAAAGCAACTATGAGAACATTACTTACCACAGTTAAAGAGAGACAGTGGACGCATCAAATACTTTACAATGACGCTTGATTTAACCCAAAATTTTCAATTAGATCAAGTTTCTCAGACAGGACCTTCTCAATGTGCACATGAAATTTTTATAAGATAAGCCACAATATGTTTAGTATTTGTGTTTTCTTGCGAATCTTGTCAGAAATTCCTTCATTTTGGAAGAAATCTTAAGTTTGATGATATTTCACAATATACGAAATGAATTACAAAAAACCTTGACTGTTAATAGAGTGAAAATCGAGAAAAATACAGGTATAAGCATGTTTCTTGCAAAATGGTTCTTATTAGCTGACTCACTAGCTTGGAGAAGATGATGTCAACATTTGCATATATGCACTAAAAGGGAAGATAAGAAATGATCAAAATGCAATTGACGTGGGCAAAGATCTGAAACAAGAAAAGTTCATTTTGGTGGTTGTCATAGACATAATGGGTTGCCACGGGCATTTGCTGGATGTAAAAGCACATAGACATAGACTATAAGTTTTGGGCAAGATTGCTTACCAAGGAAAGAGGAAGAGCATGATTTGGTGGGGTTACCATTTGAAAAATTTACTAGAGTTGATAACATGAGTTGCACTGAAGCACAACAGCAAAGAAGTTTTGAAATGTCAGGATGTCATTTCACCATTGTTCTAACATGCAACGCACACAACCGGTTACATGATGTCTTCTATTCCCAGCACAGCAGCCACAACATAGAGGTAAGAAAATGGTCTCATCAAACCTATAAACCAGCCTGGCCAAAAATAAAAAACTTATAAACCAGCCTAAGAAGTTATACTTAATACCAGCTTTAAACATGACCGGGTTTGCTTAAAATTCATGCGAGAAATGAGCAACGACTGTTTGACCTTTCATATTAGGGCAACTAGAGGCAAGAAATATGGATCACACAAACTCCACCTGTTGAATATTTTAATCAGACTTTTTCCAGGTTTGCAGAATGCTTGCTTTCTTGATGTATCCATTAGATGAGCAGTTGCAGTCATAATCGTCCAACTTCCGAAAGGATAACCATGGGGCCAGGTGTCTAAACCTTGCTTCTTGGATGGTTTGTGGAAAATGGATTATGCAAGACTACTGGGCCACTAGATCTAGATAGCGACAAAAGAGAGGTTTAAATATCCATCTGTTAACTGGGGGCTGTATACAAAAGGATAAAGGCTTGAAGATGTGTGATCAATAACAATGTAAGCGGTACTATTTTGGAGCAGCATAAGTTTTAAGGACCGTTAAATGTGTTATTGCTTCTAGGCATTTAAGCCTGCAACTCACTATCCTTATCTTATGTAATGCAAGGGAGATGCCTGGGCTTTTCGTTTCATCAGCTTTTCTTAGTTTGATTATAATATCCAAAAAGATCCACAACTCACCCAGCAAGCATCTGGAAGCAGTCGGCCAAGACGTCGGATTGACACTCGACTGAAAGATTCATAGCTTTCAGCCAGTCTGCATCCATCAGCTTCTAACTTCTCTAAGATTCTCTCAATGTTTTCCTTCCCCTGGAGTACTTATATTAAGAACTTCCTCCGCAGGAATTTGAAAAGAAAAGAAACTATAAGAATATACTGCCATACCTGAACAACAGGAAAGTAGACACACTTCAGGCAAGCATTAGCCTCGTGAATTGCTGTGGAACCTGAAAAGTATTGCAGCTTTTTATATTAGAGAAAAGCACAATCTAAGTGGCATTCTCAGGTAAAACTAGTACTAAATGCATTGATGCCAACAGATGAAAGAAGGGCCTAAGAAAGATAAAAGGTGGACAACCTAGAATAAAAGATGATATAACTCTGTCTCCTCTTCTATAAAGAATGGGATAGAGAACTACAGATACTTACCGAGTATTCTATTTGCATCAGTGTCCTCTGTGATGGAAAAATGAACTTGAATTATAAAATCAGGACCATTGCATGAATGCAAGTTGGTAATTGCAACCTCCCCTCCTTCAATTTCAGCTAAATCAATACCATTAACCTGACAAAGCACAAACTTATTTCACGGTGCAAAAAGCTTACTTTGAGATCCCATTAAGCCATAATGGGTACTATTTTTTCAACAAACCATACACTATGACACGCTCATATCATAAGCGTCTAAATAGCAAACCTTCTCAAATTAGTTTATATATTTGTAGGCATAGCAAGAACACAAAATCCGAAATTGTTCATAAATCTAAACGACCTAGTTACAAGCTGGATTGTGCCTTTTCTATCCCAATATTAAGAATGTACAAAACTGCCTGTTCATAGTGGATAAAAAAGACAAAAGCAATAATGCGTACTATTCTTTCTGCAAACCATACACTATAAATAGCAAGCCTTCTCAAATTACTTAATATATTTGTAGGCATAGCAAGAACAAGGAAATCTGAAATTGTTTGTAAAGCTGAACAACATAGTTACATAGCTTAATTGAGGCTAGCTAAAAAGTAAAAGCATTATGTGGCCAAAGGAGTTAATATTAGAGTCCACCGTACTAACGGTGCATTCCATACCTCGAAATGGACTGGTCTGATAGTCCTCCTCAAATTCGACAAATCATCACACTGCAAACATTCAAATTAATTAGATATAAATCAAATTCAGGCATCCTATGTAATCCTTACAAAGAAGAAGCAAACTTGCATAACTCTGAAAAACCATTTTATCTACTACTTGCTATCTTAGACATTGCTCTACCTTGATATCCCCAGTAATCCAGAAAGTCAGTAACAGTTATGAATTCACCAGAAGGGAGAACTCATTAGCATAGTTTTAAATCATAGCCAGGAGTAATACTCTCAAAAATATTGACCAAAGCCATACCCCACATTGGCCACAATGCTAACTGAACCCAACTTTGTGGTCAGTAGCAGCATTTATGAACATTGTGCAGTGATGGCATTATAGCATTATTGCATGTGCCATAGCAGTTACTTTTCATAGGAGCAACACAGTAATTATGATACCGTATTGATATTCTATTTGGCAAAATCAACAGCAGTGTTTGATTTACTCCAATTTCTGCAGTACTTAAACTTTCCACCACCACAAGTCCAGGCAACGAAGATGACATAACGCAGATCTGTCTGAAAAATCTAGCAAAACTCTTTAAAATGTTAGAAAATTGAGACATCATTTTAAATTTCAAAAAAGTGATATGACTCTCCCAAATTTAGCTGATGAACCCCATAAAACCAAGAGAAAAAGACCAGCATGACTTTCTCCACTTGTAATGAAATAACATCTCTATAAAAGTCTTGTCGAAGAGTGCCCCAAGGCACTTACTAAGCATACTTGTATGAAATGTTTCAATTTCTAAAGCATTAACTACACATAACAAAAGTAAAACAGTGCATAAAGAATGGTGAACTTTCCTCAATCTGTGGCTTAACAAGAGCCCTGCAGACACTCTTTAACAAAACCCTAAGCAAAAATAGATATGATTTCAGCAAACCTGAACGTATGGGAAATAGATGTCCTTCAGCTTGCACGAGAGTTGATATAGATTCACGTTTTTCATTCTAGGCTTGAAAATCTCAACCTGTACAGATTTTATACGACAAGAATGCATGAAAACATCACAATGTATTGTCTAGGTATCAAGAATTCACAATATTTACCACCTTGTGACAAATCAAGAAATACCTGAAAATTTTACCAGCAGAATGTATTTAGAATAATACATATAAGCCATTAACTACATATATATATGCCCAAGGCAGTACACAAAAGAAATAAAATATTTGCTTCAAACTACATAGTAGAGGCTTTCCCCCATCAACAGATGCCGACATGCATGAAGAGGTGTTCTATCGATCTTTATCAACTTCAAACTGCTCGAATAATTATGTCTTAACTCACAGTAGCCGCCAGTTTATGTGTTTCATAATCCTTGTGAGGGTGTTTCATCTCTCGCTCACGTATAGTTCTCAACTCGCCTCACATCTTATAGACTTTAAATTCTCCCTATCTCCTCCCACTGCCTAACGTCTTCTTTAAATATTTCAATCCTATATCTCGAAAAAAATATCTATTTTATCGCCACTATATTAAAGTGACATAATAGACAATCTAAAGCCTAGGATTCCCTCAAGAAGATTGACTTTGCCTTGAGAACAAAGTAAAGACATGACCTGAGGAAGTCTTCGACTGGCATAATCGGAGAATCTAGAGCCTAATAGTCACTCAAGACGGCTGACCTATGACTACTTCCAAGTCCTGTGCCGTGGCCAAGCCAAAAACAAATTTATAGAGCAATGGAGGTTACGTAAAAAGACATGCTTTCAATGGATGATGCCCGGGTCAGAGCATGACAGATAACATCCTAGACAATGGTTTTTACCAGGTTTGTAGAGATTAGCTGAGTAAAACCTTCCCAGGAAAAAAAAAAAACACACACACACACATAGGCAAAAATTTAGTTGCAAATATAAAAAGAAAAGACGTGCATATGCACCATGAAATGTCCAATGAGTCAATGCGATTGACACTGAAATACCACAATAGAAAGAATTTATTAAAAGAAGTCTACCTTCGTGAAGCTTCCTTGAGGTGCTCTTGCACTTTCATTTTCTAAAGGAACCCTGACGCCACCATCAGTCTGAATAAAGGACAAAGAAAATGATGACAGATTAAATAAATCTATGTATGGAACCTAAGGGAGTCCAGTCGAGAGAAAAATATGACAACAATGAAGAAATCAGTGATCTTGCATACTTTCCAAGAGTGTTGAGAACCAGATCTGCTCAATAGAGCTTCTCTCTTCAGATGTAACGTGTATACTCTTTTAGATTGCATAGTCTTGGAAGAAACCATGGCATGCCTGTAACTCGTTAAAGGTAAAGAGGTGTAAATTACCTCCACAAAATATAATGGACTACCAGTTTCTACAACTACAATACTCTGGAATGTACCTTCCCAAATGCATAGAGGCAATTGGTCCTCCAAATCCAAACAAGCCAAAGAAAGGCTGCACCACGCTCAACAAATTATCCAGAAAATAGAAGCAATTTAAACTTTTAGAGATTCAACACAGTTTAATTTTCCCCATTCAAATCCAAGTCCAGGACGTGGAAAGGTGAATTGTCAGCTAGTTAGGAACATACTGTTGACTTCTCTCATATAATTCCGACTCATTGAAAACAGAAGTTTGTGTTTGCTTTTTATTGGGGGAGGATAGGGAAAAAATGTTTTTTTTTTTTTCAACGAAGCTAATGCTGCATGGCGCAATGTTGCTTTGAAAATTAATTCCGCCTAGGAGAAGTGGAAGGTATCGGCAACATTTTCGGGAAGAGGAAGTTGATTCTTTAAGAACATTGATTATGCAAGGACATACTTGACAGTGTATGAATATGGCAGCGGAAAAATTGATTCACTCCTAATATATTGCAGTCAACCAATCGTTCACATGTGATATTAGCTTGCATCAATTTACATCTCCTGGAAATACCAATGGATTCCTGCTACTAGCAAAAGGACATTTTGCATGTCTTTTTCATGCAGAGACTACAATATTCAATTAATGTCACGTGTTTAAAGAGAAATTACCATTAGATACGGAGGTTTTCCACCTACTGCCTTAACTTTATACTTTCTGTGAAGTGAGGCACCCATCTTTCCCCTAGACAAAAAGAATGAACACAAATCCACGAAAGGTTACAAAAAGAGAATGAAATCAGAAACCAAGGCTTGCTAGTGGATGGAATTTAATCTTGTAGTTAAGCATATCTGTTTCTAAAAAAAAAAAAGTTCTGTCCTATCAAGTATATTTCTATTAGAAATAACTGGAAAGGATACAATCAGTTTTCTCCATGAAGAATCCATCATTTTGCATTTAAGTAGCACCGGCCTCTTTCTGGAAATAGATAATTGACTCAAGTAATCATCTGAAGACGATGTAACTCCAAATTATCAAAGCATGTTCAAAAAGTCATGTCGCCAATGTTATTTCTTTGTTTTCAACTAGATAACCAAAATTTACCCAAAGCACAGAATTCTCTCCTAAAATTCTGTCCCCTCAAGCCAAGATACGGTTTATGGTGTAAGTTGCCATGGACAAGTGAGTGTGTGGGTGCGTGTGTGGGTTCGGGTTAAATAGGGAAGAAAAAATTGCTTTAGAGTACTCAATACCACTTTGCTATAGAGTTCTCATCACTGTCATCCATTCCAGGGCCAGTGTCAAAGATGGAGATCTTTTCATCAGATATATCCAAGCTGCAATTTCAAAACAATAGCGAGTCAGGCTCCAAAGTTCAAACCCAACAAAATTTCAATAAGAATGCAACTAGCAGAAGCATCAAGATGAAAGATTAAAATATAGTTAGCCCATGATCATATGGCATCAAACACCCATCATGTTGAAGTAAATGCAACAATCTCCATGTGAAACTTATGATTCATAATATATGGCTGAAAGATGTCTGCATCGATGAAGTCCTACATGGTTCAGACTTAAAGAAGAGTTTTGTTGGCAATTAGCAAACTGGCAGTGATACTTCCAAACAAAGGAAAAGCTTCAATGTTGTTTTCCATTACTCTCATTTATTGTTCACTAATTTAGTTGAGACAACAAGAATGCATGTTTACAATTGTTCATATTTATCCAGTAAACAAGTCATCAATCACCTCCTGTAGATTTGCTTAGTATAAAATTTCTATTTGAAAAGAAAAGGTTCCTTTTATAGGAGAAGTTCTAAGATGCACCCAGTTCAACAACTAGATCAACGCAAAGAAGCATCATCCTTCGTACAGCTTCCACCATAAGCCACAATATGGATTCTAATGTTCCACAAATTCTCAGCCTTAAGCCACAAAAGGGTTGATGTTCCAATCCTAATGGTAACGTGACAAGATCAAGAAATCACCTAATCAATCTTTTAGATTTCAGGGGATTAGCCCATACAGCTTGCAAGGAATTATCCTGGCGAAAGGAGCAGCAGTCAGTTTGGCATCAAACAGGGATTATAACTTGCAAAATCATCAGGACAACTTACTATCAAATCTGCAAGAGCAGTTTCAAAAGTATAGTCTTCAGGTAGCTCCTTCAACAATTCCGTGTCAGGCGTTAAATCCCACATATTCTGTGAGAGATTTCACGCATATATCAATGCAATCGCTTGAAGAAGCACAGAGAACTAGAGAAACTCTATCATAGCATGCGTCATGTGTTCAAAGGCCATGATACACGTCCCCCCCCCAAAGGGTACTATCAAAATCCGCAACAAGAGAACTCCTAAAAGGCAAGTGAAAGTGATACCCATTATGCAGAAAGGAATAAAATACTAACCTCAAAAGTATCAGTTGTGTTGCCAGAGCCATCCTAATTGGAAAAAGATAATGCATACAAAAGAACACTAAAATAAGTAGAGCCATTAAAGTGAATATGCACGCTCTCAGTAAATTAGAAGACAGAGCAAGCGAACAACATATGACTTTTGCCCAATACTCACGTGAAGACGCAAGATGTGGCGCTTGTGAGGCTTAAAGTTGTGGAAAATAATTCGACTTTTGATCCGGTTGCCATTTGCATCTTCGAGATGCAACTCATCACTCTCCCATGCGATGGGACGCTTGGACCTTAGCGATGGATCTTGCGCTTTGGCTCGATCGTACCTTTCTTTGGCCATCAGCATGAAATCTCCGGAGGCCATCGTCGGGTTGGGTTCCCTTAACGCGATTCCCACGGTAGTCCCATTAGGCAACAATATGGTGAATCTATATATCCTGTCGATATCACCATCATTCATCGCCTGCTCCGCAGGCCTCTTCCTGATGCTCCCGCAATTCTGGCTTGGCTCCATCCTTTAGCCAGCCCGAAACCTGTCATGGTGCAAAGAAGAGCGGTAACAAAAATATCACACATTTGACTGTAGAGGTTCAAAACTGCATGCACGATTTCAGAAAAGATCATATTCTTCGTGATTTTCATTTTCCCCTACTAACATTCTTTCCCGTCTTTTCGTTATCCCACAAAACCAAACGAACACGCGTCACCAGGATATTGTAAACACGAGAACATTACCCGCGAATTAGCTGATAAAATGATCGCTCAAGCAGGGCTCGAACGCGGGTCGGCAGAAGCGGGTAACGTCCTCGCCAACCGACTCCCAGCTCCAGCTCCGGCGATAGGAGAAAGTAGTTAAACCCTGGGCACACGTCAGGATCAACGAGCAAACACCGGCTGCCGATCGAAGCTCAACCGACACGTTCCCCGCAAGAACGTCGGAAAAGCCAAAAGGCGGGGAAGGTTGCCTGAGGGAGCGTAGGCAATGCAGCATAACAGAGGTAGAGCCCCGCTCTCCCGCCTCCTCACCCCGGCGGCAGCTACAACCGTCGTCCTGCGCTATCCTCGACGTCTCTCGAGGGTGTCCAGGAAGGACGGAGGAGGAAGAGAGAGAGAGAGAGAGAGAGAGAGAGAGTCGCGGCGCTGCGGGAGACGAAGAAGACGAAGAAGACGAAGAAGATGGAGACGAAGACGACGAAGCGCGACGTTCTCTGCACTCCCCTGCAAGGCTGCAACCGAATGGTCGTACCTGACTGGTGTTGCTGCTGCCGCGCCGATGGAGGACAGGCCCTTTGAGATCGCGCCCGTGGACGTGGCAACAGCGACGGCTTGATGGCATTGAAGCTTTCCTCCTGCAAATTTGCCGCTAATGTAACCAGATCAATTACCTTTTAGTTATGATTATTGGATTCTTTTTTATCATTTTTATTGTGAAATATTCGAAATATCAAAATAATAATTTAAAATAGATATTGTTTTAAATAAAAATATATATTAATTTCAAAAATGAACTAATGTGATTATAGATGTTTCAAATAAGAATCCAACATTATTAACCAGCAAAATATTTTAGCTGATTGGGCCTAAGGCCGAGAGGGTTGCCGACGCCTAAACAACGACGTTCTCTAGTTGGTGAAAGTCACCAACTTTTGCCGCCACCCCACCAGCAATGGGGTGGTGACTCTATGTTTCTCCTTTTTGCAATATTTTTTTCAAGAAAATAAAAAAGGAAAAAAGATAAAATTTCAAAAGACAAAATTCCCTTTCATAGCCAATGAGTTCAAACCTTTCTTTGAAATCGATATGCACTTCAATCTTATTTGATAAAATAAGGGCATTGGAGCATCTTTATTTGAAATAATGTCCGCTTCTATATCTTATTTTAAATTAATATGAGCACTTTGAATCATTATTTGAGAAAACGATAACACTTTGGGCCATTGATTAAAAAAATACCCACTTCAAACCCTTATTTGAAAAAAAAAAAAAAAAAAAATGACATTTTAGGTCATTGTTGAGAATTTTCCCTTTTTATCGTGATATAAATTATATATTTTTGTTTTTCTATTAGTTCGGGTTAGTTTGATGGAAGATAAAAACAAATAGATATTACCTTTGAACACATTAATATATTAGTTCGCTTTTATGATCGCGCTTTAATTGCAACCCAATAGTGCAATCATTCGCCTTCTTATTCGCTTTCTTAAGGAGCGACTGGAGTTGGACCACATGCGACATACTGCATTGTAAGTGGAGAGTCAATGTCGTGACTGTTTCGTACAAAAATAAAGTTAAATGTTTTTGATTTTTTTTGCTGAATTTTTTTACGTAGAAAACAAAAGTCGCCTGTTGGTAAAATCCATCCGTAACACCTTTATCTCAAGAGAATTTTGTTATACAAAAAATGTCAAATTTATACGAAGGTGATGTGGACTCCGCATTACACTTTTTTTTTTTTTTTTGGTCAAATACCTGCATTACACATTTATCTTAAATTTTTGGGTTAATATCCTGAAAAATCCCAAATTGGTACACATTTGACAAATTTACCCCGACTAACCATAAAAAACCCTAAACTTGTACATTTATAATAAGTTTACCCCAAAACTAATTTATTCACCGCAAAAAAAACCGGTAAATTTGTGACAAATATACTCTCTGCTAAATTGGAGTAATAAAAAAAATACAAAAATTGTAAACCGGTGACAAACGGAGCGTGTGTCCCAAATTTGTATATTAATCAATTGTCACGTATCATTTAACTTAATAATTTGACAATAAAATTTAATAAAACTAACAGAGAGTAAATTTGTCACAAATGTACCAGTTTGGGGTAAATTTGTCAAATGTATACTAGTTTGGGGTTTTTGGTGGTCAAAAAAATAGTTTGAAGTAAATTTGTCATAAGCTACTAGTTTGGGGTTTTTCGGTGATATCGAATTCTAAATTTTTTTGTGATACAAAAATTTTCAAACTTATATTCATACAACACATTTATCCAAACATTAATTTAACTATGTTGAAAATCCCAACATTAAACTCACGCCACACATTTACTCTTCATCAATTTTTTTCTTCACGCCGCTACCCTTATCATCGCCATTGCACCATCCCCGCTAAAACCAAGGAATAAAACGAAGGAGGAAGTTTTAAAAACAAAACAAAAAAATAAGACGGCGTGGGTTGACATATTGCTATCATGTGAACGTCACATTTGTATCTTTTGCTTTCCATCGCTCAATATATAATAATCAGTAGCGAGATTTCATTCCTTGGCTGTTATTTCCAATATTTTCATTGAGACATGATTAAAGGCTCTAAGCATGCTCAAAAATGCAAAATGCAGGTAGCCGCATAATTTGTTAACTTAATTAATTTAGGATATATGTTTGATACCAAAATAAGCTTTGGGTTTATGATTTAATGGAAGAAAATTCAAAGTAAATGTACTGCAGTGAACATAATTTAAAGTACTTTGTAGCATTTTTAGCTATTCAATATGATGCATTAATGGAGATCCGTGCAAATATTGTCTCTAGGGGGAGGCGACTACTCTGACAGATGCATGATTTGAAGACTATTCATTTGAAAATGGTCATTGAACTTTACGAAATATTGAAGCACATGGTATGTTAACAATTAATTTTCCGTCACAAATCAAATTTATTAATCACGTACGAATGTCAAGTCACTGAAAAAACCCCAAACTTCTCAAATTGTGATACATTTACCCAATTAAGGGCATTTTTATCTTTTTTATCTATTTTTTTTTTCTTTTTTTTTCTTTTTTTTCTTCTTCTTCCTCTTCCGTTCGGCCATGGCGGAGCCGGCGGAGGAAGCCGCCGCTCTGCGAGGGTGCGCCTTGGCTCGAGGGTGCCTCGCCAAATCTGGGCAAGGGCACAAGGGGAGGCCCTCGCTGACCCAATCGGCCATGGTGGAGCCGGCACGTGGAAGTTGGCGCGAGCAAGGGTCGTCTCGCCCGGCTAAAGCTGCCGCCCTCACCCGTCGGGCAAGGGCCTCCCCTTCCCTCGACCCAACCGAGGGCCGCCTCTAGCCAGCCCAAGCGAGGGCGACCGCGCCGACGTCGCCGAGGGCAGCCCTCATTGGACGCCGGCTCCACCATGGCTCGTGTGGGGAAGAGAGAAGAATAAGAAAAAAGAAAAAAAATTAAAAAGTAAAAAGACCAAAATGTCCTTATAGTTTAAGATAAATGTGTCACACGACAAAAGTTCACGATTTTTTGTATCACAAAAAAAGTTTGAGATAAATGTGTCACGGTTAGACAAAATTCAAGATTTTCATATCATAAAAAAAGTTTGGAACAAATCTATCACTTTGGGCAAAGTTTAAGGTTTTTCATGATTTTTTCTCTTATTTATATATATAGGACTTATCAATTAGGTGAATATGTTGCTAGATACACATAGACTTCTATTTTCCAATTGAGAAAGTTACTGACTATATAAGCAAATTACCGACAAGATTATCATTAAAGTTGCTTTTTTTTTTTTTACATGTGGAAGCTTGCTAGAGCTGGCAAAATGGGTCATAACCCATATTATGACCCATTTTTAGTTAAATTGGTCATATATGGGTCAAGTGAAAGAAATATTATCAAAATGGGTTTGAGAAAATAAAGCACAAAAAGAAATGGGTCTAAATGGGGTTTGAGAAAATAACCCATATTATGACCCACTTTGAATCCATGGGCCATGACCTTCTTTTAATTTTATAAAATATTTTTTTTAAAGAAAAATCGAATTTTAATTGATTTCATATTTCAATTTTTGTCTTGTTTCTTTCTTTTTCTTCCTTCCTTAGCTAATGGACGGCAGGGTGACGGCCGGCAACAGACTAGGGTAAGGCTCGAAGCTCGTCGGGCCGAAAGTGGGCCTCACCTCACCGTGATTGGCGAGATTGAGCCCCACTGATGCCGGTGAGCTCGAGCCTCGTCTTGGGCCGACTGTCGTTGTGGTTGTGGCAGCAAAATGCTGTCGTGGCCGGCAGCCGTCAGAAGAAAAAAAGAAAATAAAAAAGAAAAAATAATTATTAAAAATTAAAAAATTATATTTTTAAAAATAAAAATAATTAAAAATTATATTCTAAAAAAATTAAAAATGCGATTTAAAAAAAATTATATTTATAATAATTATAAAAAAAATTCATTTAATTTTTATTGCATAAAATTGTTTAAAAAATTTATATTGCATAAAAATGTTTTAACAATACTTTTTTAATAATCATAAAAATGAGTTTTTTTTTAAGTTTAGTTAAAAAAATTTCATGTCACAGTTTTTAGTTATTCAATGGTATGTTCACTAAATAAGGGAAGTGTGTATAGTCTAATTTTTATAAATATTTCAATTTATAGGTTTTTTTTTTAACTTTTTTATATTATTTATTTACTATTTTTAATTTAATTTGAAGTTTTAATCCAATTAGGGTATAGTAGAAGTGAGTTTTCCTAGAATATTAATATGTTTTAGCAATACGGTTGAGTCGGGCTTATGGGTATCGGTATAGTTACTTGATTTACCCTACATGAATATGGATCGAAACGGGTTAAATGAGTCCAATATGAGTTGATCCATATTCGACCCAACCCACCCATTTGCCACCCCTAAAGCTTGCTAATGGTGAGAGAAGTAGATGTGATGACCAGGCGTTGTTGAGGGTTGGGCTCAACATGTCACACATCTCGTAAATGCCCGATGAAAAATACATGTTGAATCTTCGTATTAGACTCAAATTACTTACCTTTTTCGATTTGGAAAATTTCCTTGCACACGTGCGATAATGGTGCAATCAAATTTATTTCGTATGGGTTACTATTTAAATGAAGACCATTTTTCGCCAAGTTAATATTTACTTATTACAATGAAACTAATCCATCGATAGTTGTTGTCGTTGATAATGACCGAGTACCCACTACGTTATTAAATGAAAAGCTCAGCCACGAGACAAAATAACTAATGTCGTGTAATTTGAGGATTACTTTTTCTGGAGCTAACTAATATTCTCAATAAACTACCAAGAACGGATGGACGTACAATCTTTTTTTCTAATGCATAATTTCATTAATCAGAATCAAAAAGTTACTTAGTAATTTTTTTATGGAGATAATGATACAAATGATCCATAAAATTTTTGACCAAATGTGTAATGTAGTATCTGAACTTTTAATTTATTGCTTTAGTTCGATGTTCAATATGGCTCATAAACTTTTAGTTTGTTTAATATAACCCATAAACTTTTTACACATGTTCAATGTGCCTTGAATTATATGAAAATGTTTGATGTAATCCTTCTATTATTTCAAAATTGAGATGATATCATAAATTTTCATATTGTCCAAAGACTAAATTAAATACGTATAAAAAGTTCAAAGATAACCGTGAACAAATAAAAATTGCTAGCATGAATTTCTCACGAACTAACTCTTGAGATAATTAGCGATAAGGAATTATACACGTTTGATTGCAAGATTGGATGTCGATTTCAACCTCGGCGAGATACGAAAATTTCTTAACGAGTAATCGCGAGATATCGAGTCGATTGCTTTTTTCGTGATTGTGCAAATTAGTTGAGTAATTTGTACAATCGGATTGTGGGGAGATTTGCAGTGCGCTTTGTCATGTGCTTTCATGCCTGAAAGCTGCCGATCTATTCATTTCTTCCAGTGGCAATTTCTAGTTGTCGCGCGCCACCGTCGGGATATCAATTTTCAGGGGCGATGGGCGGGCAGGAAATGAATTTACTCAAAACGCACGTTTCGAAAGAGGCATTTTCCAAAAAAAAAAAGAAAAAGAGAGAGGCATTTATCTCCTGTCAGTCAAAAATGTTTTGAGTGATTGTGATGTCCCCTCACTGCCGATAGTGGGCACGTGATGAAATTTGTACATTGTACTAGACCTTGTGTTTTATGGAGGATATTAGCTTTTGCTTTGGGTGTTTGATGAATTAGTAATTTTTTTTTTTTTTGTGAGTTGCTAATTCCATTTATTAATTTATGTGCATCTTCTTATTTTTTATATTACTTTTTAATTTGATCCAAAATTTTATCTAAATAACACATTCACATAAGAGCTTAAAGTGGGCCAAGTGGATGGATATGGATTTTCATAGGTTGATAATATGAATGTATGAGTGGGTATGGGTTTGATATGAGCTATTAAATTTGCCTTGCATGAAAATGAGGAATTTAGATCGAATCCTTTCGATCTAACCTGATCTACTTGTTTGACTTTTTTACCCCAACATGGCCTATATCTAAAATGCAAATACCACATATTATCTAGTGTTGTTCATACACAATTCTTCACCAAAAATTAGAGATGATCGTAGAGAGGCAAAAGCATATGCAAATTCCCAGCAAAAATTCCTCCTAAGTAAATGAATGACAAATGAAAATCCCTGAACATAAACACAATAGCGGGGTATTTTTGCTATTTATTCCCTAACAAATCTAACTTGTCGAAGCTCCCTTTGCAAAAGTTCCTACAGCATCAGCATCTGCAACTTCTTGCTATTTACACCAACTTCGCCGCAGATAGTGTCTAGAACCAAGGGCACTCAAGTTAGATACAGTTCAAGACATTGAGCCTTTTGCCGCATTGATGAGGCTGTAAAGGCATGCCCGCATCTAAGTGATGTGGGTCCTCACCTAGGTCGACAAAGCTTTTATTGGGTCATGATAGGCAATGGTGGCAGCTGCTTGTTTCTTTTTATTCTTTCTTTCTAGTTTGTTTTTCTGTAATTATTTTAGCTTTTTTAAGCTTTTAAATTGTTATTTAATAAATTTTAAAGGAAAAATTTAATAAAATGCCACATAAGAGTTACAAATGAATTTAAAAATGCTACGTTAGCATTTCTATTAGACAAATTGATGGTGTTAACGGAAGAACTCCCGAGTGTATTAATTTGATAAGTTTGAGAACTTGATTGATTTTTTTAAAAATTTTGTGAACTAAATGGTAAATTTTGCAACAAGTTTAGACTAGTGGTGCACATGTCCTTTTTTTTTTTTTTTTTTTTTGTAGAAGAAAGATCCACCTCATTAAAGTTAAATAAGGTCACTTTTGCTACTTAATAAAAATTTCAAACTTTTATTTGGTTAAAAAGAAGGTTTCTCTCATTAATATGTCCAAAAGCCTACTTTTAGTACAATTTATTAGAAAGGTTGGATCAGAATGTTACTCACGAATAAATAAATAATTATTTTTCCAGTACGAAAAAGTTAGTGAAGATGGTGGGTAGCATCCATATGTCAACAATCATCACTTTGTAGATCTTC
>CM029522.1:3311029-3586753 GCA_017140615.1 Eucalyptus cladocalyx
GCAAGCCCTAAGGATGATTTTCCTTTGCTGCACATTGATGTCTTAGTTGACAGTACTACGGGATTCGAACTATTCTCCTTCATGGATGGATTCTCCGGTTATAACCAAATCCAAATGAAAGAGGAAGACAAGACGAAGACTTCTTTCATCACTCAATGGGGAACATTTTGCTACAAAGTTATGCCCTTTGGCTTAAAGAACGCAAGGGTAACATATCAAAAAGCCATGGTGACACTATTTCATGACATGATGCATAAGGAGATTGAAGTTTATGTTGATGACATGATTGCAAAGTCAAGACAAAGTGAAGATCATGTTGAAATCTTAAGAAGATTATTTGACTATTAAGAAAATTCAAGTTGAGGCTTAACCCCGCAAAATGCATATTTGAGGCAAAGTCTGGGAAGCTTCTGGAATTTATGGTTAGTAACAAGGGTATTGAGATCGATCCCTCTAAGGCGAAGGCCATATGCGACTTGAAACCTCCTTCTACTGTTAAGGAAGTCCGAAGCTTATTAGGAAGATTGAATTATGTTGCAAGATTTATCTCTCAATTGTCAGAAACCACTAAGCTATTCTTTAAGCTATTAAAAAAGAACGCCAAGGTCAACTAGGATGAAGAATGTTAGAAATCATTTGAAGAACTAAAGCAATATCTTTTGCAATCTCCTGTACTTGTACCACCTATCCAAGGCGTGCCTTTGATCTTGTATCTCACCATTCATGAGGAGTCTTTAGGAGCCATGTTAGCACAAAAAGGACCAAGGGATGGAATAGAACGTGCCATATATTACCTCAATAAGAAGTTTACTACTTCCGAGATTCGATATCCTAAGGTGGAAAAGACTTGTGTAGCCTTGATTTGGGTTTTACACCGACTGAGACAATATACTCTGCATCATCACATCCTTTTGGTAACTAAAATGACCCGATCAAGTATCTTTTGGAAAAGCCTGCATTGGTTGGAAGGCTCGCTAAATGACAAATATTACTCTCTGAGTTTGATATTCAAAGCATGACACAAAAGTCCGTCAAAGGGCGAGCTATAGCTGATATGTTAGCCGAAAATCCCGGGAAATCTAATGATTGGGATGAAATCGATGAACAGATTTATTTGGTCTCGCCTGATAAGTGGACCATGTACTTTGATGGTACAGTTAACCTTTCTGGTTCTGGCACTGGGGCAGTTTTAATATCCTTGGAAGGTCAACATTATCCAGTAGCTGCAAAGTTGGTATTCCCTTGTACCAACAATATTTCTGAATATGAAGCGTGCATCCTTGGCTTGCAATTAGCCATCGATATGAAAGTCAGAAAGCTTCAAGTTTATGGTGATTCTGCACTCATCATTCTCCAGATGGAAGGTGAATGGCAAACACGGGATGTAAAATTAATCCCTTACCATGAATATCTTAAAGACTTGGTCAAGGAATTTGACGATATCTCTTTTGATTATCTGCCGAGATCACAAAATCAGTTTGCTGATGCCTTGGCAACTTTATCTTCGATGTTGCAAGTAATTGATGGTTTGAGCGTTGATCCTTTGCAAATCGACGTTTTGAAAAAGCCTGCTTATTGCCTGATGATAGAAGAAGAACCTGATGGTCAACCCTGATATTATGACATCATGAATTACCTTCGAGAAGGCAAATTCCCCCAAGGTAGTCAAACCAATGATCGAAAATTCTTGATGAAGTTGGCATCCAAATTCTTCCTCAGTGGAGGAGCCCTCTATAAAAGGTCTTTTGATTCAGTTTTATTGAAATGTGTGGACACACAAGAAACTAGACTCCTGATGAAAGAAATACATGAAGGAGAGTGTGGTCCACATATGAATGGTCATCTCTTGGCTAGAAAAATTATTAGGCTCGGTTATTATTGGTTGACCATGGAAGCCGATTGTATTCAACATGTGAGGTGTTGTTATCAATGCCAAGTCTATGGAGACAAAATCAATGCTCCTCCTAATGAGCTACATCAAATGTCCAAGTCTTGGCCTTTTTCAATGTGGGGCATCGACATCATCGGACCAATTAATCCTAAAGCATCGAATGGACATCATTTTATCTTGGTAGCCATTGTTGATTACTTCACCAAATGGATTAGAGCCAATTCTTATACTCATGTTACTGCAAAAAGCATAGCAAAGTTCATCATCCATCGTGATATCATCGTCCGATATGGAGTTCCTAAAGCGATCATCACAGACAATGGATCAAACCTAAACAATAAAGTGGTGGATGATTTACTTGGAGAATTCCACATTCACCACTCGAATTCTTCTCCTTACCGCCCACAAATGGATGGAGCTATGGAAGTGGCAAATAAAAACATCAAGAAGATTTTAGCCAAAACAGTGGAAAATTATCGTGATTGGCATGATCAGTTGCCATATACTTGTTTGCCTATCGAACTTCAATTCGCACCTCAACTGGGGCAACACCTTTCTCATTAGTTTATGGGATGGAAGCTGTATTACCCGTGGAAGTGGAAATTCCTTCACTAAGGGTACTTTCTCAAATCAAGCTCTCTGAAGCTGAATGGGTTCAACAAAGATTTGAACAACTTAATATGATTGATGAAAAGAGGGTAAAAGCCTTATGCCATGGACAAAGCTATCAAAAGAGAGTAGCTAGGTCATTTAACCGCAAGGTTAGACCAAGGCATTTCGAGATTAACGATCTTGTCTTGAGAAAGGTTTTATCTATCATTCCAGATCCTCGTGGGAAGTTTACTCCAAACTATGAAGGTCCATATATTGTAAAGAAAGTGCTACCTGGTGGAGCACTAATCCTTGTAGAAATAGATGGTCAAGAATTGCCAAGACCTGTAAATACTGATGCTGTCAAATCCATGAATAAAGTGAAAGGCCTTTGAGCCATTTTTGGATTGAATCTGAGCCATTTTAGGATGTTTGCATCATGCATTTTCATGCATACATATTGCATCTGCATGTTTGTTCATTTTGCAGGATCTCTGATGAAGATTCTACCTGTCCGCAAGAGGTTCATCTCAAGAGTGCAAAACTTTCAAAAGTGTCCATTCTTCTTTAGAACTTAGAAGTGACCTTATCCTTTAGAATGCCAAAAGAGTCGGTTAGAACTCTAGAAGTACAGCTAGAACTCTAGAAGTGAACCCATGTGCTAGGCAAAGCATGTTCTATCTACAAATTTTATCCAACCTTACTTCCAAAAATCTCCCTAGTAGGGTCAAGGAAACATGTCCTTTCAAACAAAATTTCATTACATTTTCATTCCCCAAGGAGCTGAATTTAACTAAAGTGGGTTTTGGAAAACCTGAAAATGATTGTTAAATATGCCAGGTGGTAGTGCCTAAAATGATGAGAGGCGACCTCTTTACCAAAACGTCCTTATACACTCCTTGAGAGAATTGAGTGGAAAGAACCATGTCTTAGGGCATAGGATTCATTCACAGTGAATACATGATTTGAAATGATAAAGGCATTTCATTTCTCAATCCCAAACACTATTGATATCCATTGCAAGCCACTTTGAGCCAAATAGGGAGCATTTCCAAAATAACCCTATCAAGAACAACCCCACATTGGGGCAAAATATGGGGTCTTGGTTGAAAATTATGGAGCAAAAGATTAAGAAAGATTTTATTGTTTTCACTTGTATCAATCTTCTTGTGCTAGCTTCAGGTGATTTCTTATCAAAACTCGAAGCATCCCAAAGTGACGAAGAGCATTCCGTTCACTACCACAAACACAATTATCCTTTGCTTAGCCAATTTGAGCCTTATACAATTCTTTCATAACCCCAGGTGATGATTATCTCCCCACACTAGGGCAAGGCACATGATTTACCAACAAAATTGAGAATATTGGTAATGTTTGTAAATGCCACTTGAGAGTCCTAGATACTCAAAAGAGAATGAAAACTAAGGGGCATGAAAAAAACAATGTGCCTAGTAAAAGTAAAGTCAATGCCCATGAAAAAAATGCAAAGAAAAGAAAAAATGGAAAAAAAAGAGCAAAATCAATGGTCATGCAAAAGACCATTCATTGAAAAACAAAAGAAATGCCTTGCAAGATAAAACATGTATTGCAAGCAATATCATTAGAATAAAGAGCGAAGCTCTCATGTCTCAAGACAAATTACCAAAAGGACTCTCGAGATAGGTTAAATTTCAAGAGTCGAATTTTTGAGAAGTCGTGTGATGGTAATGATGCCAAGATAATCACTCATTTTTAACCCTTTGATATTTGAAAAAATTTCAAGCCTTTTTAAGCCTCACCTGAACCAACATTACAACCCTTATCCGAAGTCTCTTCCGATTGGGATGGTTCGAGTTGAAATGAGAGTATCACATAGGAGCTACCGCTAAAAGGAGTGGAAGCAATCCTATCTTATCTTATCTTCAAGGTTCTTGACTTGTAAACCTGATGAAGATATTGATTGAATATTCATTTCTTGGCCTCAAAGTGCATACCCTTTGTGTAAGCCCATGACCAAGCCATCATTACGGTCCCTTTAAAAGACCTTTTGATCAATGGATTGTATTCACTGTGAACGTTTCCGAAAAACTTAGATATAGATTGAGTGAGAGTCCTCCAGTGAGATTTAAACAGTTTTCCCATATCAATGGTTGGGAATAAAAGCCTTTTTTGAGAGCTAGTGTGAAAGACCTCTTTTGATTAGAATATTTCCACTTGGCATATTTGATTTAACCCTTAGATGGTTAATCAAATCTCATTTTGTTAAAATCTTCTCTGAAAGAATTTGGCAATTAATGTTATTGTGCAAGTTTGGTTCTCCAACAATTTCGAAACTCATAACCGGTCGAAAGGACCTCTTCTCGGTCAAAATCCGTTTTTACACGGTAAGACCCTTTTCCCAGTCAAAGCTCGTTTTTACACAGTAAGACCCTCTTCCCAGTCGAAACCCGTTTTTACACGGTGAGACATCACATCCAGTTGAAACCTGTTTTTACACGGTGAGACATTACATCCAGTCGAAACCCGTTTTTACATGTTGAGACATCACATCCAGACGAAACCTGTTTTTACACGGTGAGACTATCGCATCTAGTCAAAACACATTTGACATCACATCCAAGTGAGACAACTTTCTCCCGGTCAAAACCCATTTGTATATCCGAGATCCTTTCTCTCAATAAAACCCGTTTACACGGTGAGACATCACATCCAATCGAAAACCCGTTTACACGGTGAGACATCACATCCCAATCGAAACCATTTTTACACGGTGAGACATTTCTCTCAATCGAAACCCATTTGTACATGGTGAGACTATCGCATCCAGTCAAAATCCGTTTTTACACGGTGAGACTTTTTTTCCAGTCTAAACCATAGGGTTTGTGGGTCCATCCTTAAACCATACGGTTCCAGGTTATCCTTAAACCTTGTCTTTTAGGTTCTAGGTTATCCTTAAACCTTGTCTTTAGGTTAGTGGTTATCCTTAAACCATTCCTTTTCCATTTAGTGATTTCATTGTCTTCATTCCATTCCACGAGAGAGAGAAACAGAGATAGAGCGAATAAACCCCAACAAGAGTTTAGATACTCTGACTGAGCAAAGGTAAGTATCAGGTACGTCCCTAACCAACCATCATTGCTTTTGTCATTTTCTATTTTTCAAAGTCGAGTCGACTAAAAATTTCAGGTATCAATTTTGTCTTTGAGTGGAACCTCTTTGAGCTCCCACCCAAAAAGAGGGGTAGTTTATTGACACTCCGAAATTTTTGTCGACATTTTAAATATCCATTTTTTGCAAAAATAAAAAAAAAAAAAATGAAAATGAAAATAAAAAAAAAAAAGAAAAGAAAAAAAAAAAAAAAGAAAACAAAACCAAAAAAAATTAAAAAATGATGAGTGCGCGAGTTCTCTCTGACGGGTTCTTTCTGGGGAATCTCTCTCTCAATCACGGACTCTCGCTTGATCAGTTCTCGAAGACGAAGCAGCTGCCGGTGGAGACATCGGTGGTTACAACGATGATGACAGGGGGTTCGATCGGCTAGGGTTTTTCCTCCATTGGCGAGGGATCGAAGATCAGAGGCCGAATCTCTTCGATCGGCTGGGGTTTCTTCTCTCGGACCTCCCTCTCTTGATTCTCTACTCTCCGGATTCGACTCCCTAGATCTGATTGGTAATATCCGCGACATCGACGGAGATTATGTTGGTGGGAAGAGGTTCAGATCTGAAGCGGACTGGCGATAACGACAGCGACTCTTGACCGATTTCTTCTCGCTGGATTTTTTGCTCGATCGGTGAGCTCTTTTTCCATCCTCCTCGATCTGTTAGGGTTTTCGATTTCTGTTCTCTATTTGCATCCGTTTGGGTCGTGGATTCTGACCTCTCTATCCCTCCTTCGGACGCTCACTCGCTTAATCAATCCGACGCCTTCGTTGCGGATCACACCCTTCCGGAGCTCGAGATACAGGGGTTTAGGTTCGCGCCGAGTAGGAAGTCTCGGCATAGCTCCAAAATTGATCAGCGACAGCGGCTTTCTGTCCCTAGCTTGATCAGGTTTTTCTCTATCTCTCTCTTAATTGTTTTGTTTCATGCACGAACTGTCGCGCTTTCTCTCTTGAATTGTTCTCTGACTCGATTGCGCCTCTCTTTTTCTCGCTCACCAATGGTATATTCGAAAGCTACTTTGTAATTAGAAAAATTGGCCTAGAAATATTGATTTCTGTCTAAGAGTCAAGACACTTGGGATGCTTTCATTCACTATCTGTTTCATCATATAAAAAAAACCTGCTCGAAGGTGTGACAAGTATTACCCTTGCCCGTGCACTTGATATGCCTCTGGATCCATGCACCATAACTAAACACGGATTAATCTACAGTGAGAACCATCTGGTGTTCTGTTAAGGGTAGCTTGGGTTTTTGCAGTTTAATATTAGATTATGTTGGCTTTTCTCTGTTTTGTATGATGGCTTCAATTTTTATTTATTATTATTATTATTTTTTTTTTTATAATTGGTTGCTTATCCATTGGATAAGGTCTTCTTGATTTAGGTTTTGCTGTACCGTGCTGGGAATAAACTTTGAATATCGTGAGCCTTTATTTTTCTGTCTTCTTATCATTTTTGTTGTCTTGTTGTTTCTTCAGGTTAAAAGTTAATGTGAGTTTAGTCTTTTCCTGGTTTCATGTCTATTTTTGGGTCAAGGTTGTCCTTCACATAAAAACTGCAAAAAATGGTTGTATGTTTGCCTTGCTGCCCTGTTCGACTTTTGATAGACCTTGATCTCTTCCAGGATTTTGTAAATTCACGTGCTTTTAGTTACAATATATAATGAAATGCTGTCTTTGATTTTTGAAGTTGATTCGATTATAGAAATGCTGCCTTTTCTATGGCTAGTTGCTTTTAGTCTTAAGACGAGATAGTAGATTTGTCCAAATTGCTTTCAATATGTTGTAGAATGACGGTATGACATGCTATTATGATCTATTATTGATTAACTTGTTCATGTTCTTGAACTTTTAAGAAATTCACGTGTTAAAAATTTTGAGAAGCTTCCTCGTGAAATTTGTTCCTATGATGCTGATTTCACATGACTTGCATATTAATTGAACTCAACTTTTCTTCTGATTCGCATGATATAAATCTGTCATAACAAATGAAATTCATAACCCCGTTTTTTTCCTTGTTAAAGCTGACCTCGTTTTTTTTTTTTTTTTTTTAATGATTTTCTTGTTAAGGAATTGTAAGATGGGATCCTTAACAAAAGTTGTTTGTCTCTCTGTTTGCGCTATGGTAAAATTTCGTTTTCTTCAAATTTTCTTTTTAGGTCAAATCACTATTAATGTGTCATGACATCCTAATATTTTGCTGCAATTCCGATGTGATGTTGTGCATTCTTGAATTTTCTTTAACTTCTGTGTAGCTCACGTTAAAGAAAAACTTTTGCCATGAAAGTTGTTATCACGATTGGGTGTGCATTTGATTCTAACTTGAGGTTAATTTGGTTATTAATTGATGCCATTTTGATCAAGAAAATTCATACATGCTTGTGGTAAGATATGGCTTCAATTTCATGGCGATTTGTCATCAAACAATTACAATTTATAGTCTTACGTGCTCTGTTACAATTGTGATTGCATGCTGTAAGTTGTGGATTAAGCATTGATTAGATGGACATACATGTAGCATGAACACGCTCGCTAATGCATATTGTTTGGTGAATGATCTTTTGTCAGCTAATTCACTTGTTTGGTTAATTGAGAACCAATGTTATATGGCTTGGATGCCTGCCATATTATATGCTTTGTATGTGATCATTTGATAAATGATTTTGATGCGATGCATATCAATGTTGAACTTTAGGATATTACTCGAAACTTGACTTTCACATTGTACTTCTTTTAAGCAATTAATTTTGATATGATGTATTGTTTTCTTTTTGGTTGTTTGATGTGTTTGATTGTTTCTTTCATGTGTATGCACCTAGTTATAGTTTTTTTTTTTTTTTTTTTTTTAAGGCTAGGATTAGATTAGAATTCCAAAGGTGGAGAAGACATGAAGATGGTGTAGGTCGATGTCCACTCCGACCGTCATTATGTAATATTCATTTCTCTCCCGACATATGTTTCGGGCTCCATTAGATTGTATAAAACCCGACGAGTTGCGGGTTTTCTTTTTTCTTTTTCTTTTTAATTGTTTTCTCTTTTATCTTTTTTTTTTAAGAACTGCCTGATAGATTTACTGCATTTCCTTGATTGCTTACTTAATGTCTCGCAATTTCAATTTCATTCGTTATTTTCCTTTCTATTTTTTTTTTAGAAATAGAATAGCATGAAAATGATTAACCGCATGATCACTTAGTATAAGTGATAAAATTTCATTTCTCGATTTCTCTGTTTCTAACGTTTAGAACGGTTTGGAAACAATCCGTTTAATAACGATCGATTTCTCTATTTAAAACAGATTTCTATTCCGAAATATAAATCGAAGAAATCGTTTCTAAATTTTAAAACTTTCTCAGTTTAAAAGAAATAGAAATTTTTTTTCTCAACTTTTCAATTTAGTCCAAAATATTTTAGATCACTAATATTGAAATAGAAATAGAAATAGAAATAGTTAATTTAGTCCAAAATATTTTAATAATTTTTTAATATAATCATTTCAATCAATATTGATTGAAAATCTTAACCATTGGTAAATGGTGGGAATTGAATGGACAAGGCCATTTGTTGCGACGCAAGAGATTTCACGCATGGTAATAGTCAACTTGCGTTCATATCTAACGAGTCTTTCTTCACCTACTTTCTTCCGTAAACGCCATTAAACGGCTCTATCTAGCTAACTATTTTTTTATTCATAAACTTCATAGTAAGACGGTAAAAGGGGTCAAATCATTAGGGTTTCATCCGATTTTTCTTTTATAAGGAAAAGAGATCTAATAAGGAATCTGTTGTTCTTGTAAGAGTGTTAATGAAAATACAGATTTTGATAATAAATTTTTAAATAATCCTAGTGTTGATAATTTTGAAAAAAATTGGTGACGATTTTTGAACATGGTGAGGATTTTTTTAACAAAATTTGGAAAGAAATTGGAATTAGACTTGAAGTTAGGACTTTTTTAGGAGATTAGACTATTATAATCATGGCTATCATTAGACTTATTTGATTAATGTGAAATCAATTTCGGCAAAAACATAACGACATATTCACTACAATTGAATTTCAATTGATTTTTTTTTTTTTGCGTCGTTTATTTTTCGAAAGAAAATATTACATAATCTGAAACGTAAACACATGTAATAGGAAATTCCATGAAATTGTATTTTCAACTTTTGTAATGTATTAGTATTATTTCGACTATTATTTTGTATTTGAGGATTTCCTATGTTGTTTTAGTATTATTTTGACTATTATTTTGTATTTGAGGATTTCCTGTGTTGTCATCTAATCAATTTCATTCCTAAAATTAAAATTTTATTCGTTATCAAACGGTTTACGCTTTGAAAATAGAAATTTTGAGTCGTTATCAAACGGGTTTTCTTAAACTTGTCCTATCAAAATAGAAATTGAGAAATTGATTTCGTGTAATCAATTTCATTTTCAAATTTTACTACGCACGCCCTTAGTCTAGGAATTGATGATCTCGAAAATGTAAAAAGAAACGCATGGACATGTTAGGAAAACACAACAAGATCTGCAAAGGGCGCTAATATCAATATTAGCGTAATCCAGGTCTCCGAACCTAAATATCTGGTTGCGTAGGAATCGAGGGAACACTCCCGACCCTCGATTGGGTTTCTAGCCGACCCCCAAAAAATGAGGTTAGTGGCGACTCCTGTATATTTTTAGGTTGTTAAATACCTAGATCGTTTAAATAAATCCACTGTCACGCAGGGTATGAGCTTGGGAGAGCTCGTGATCTCGTGAGGAAACTCTCGTGATCAAAATACCCCTAAACCCGACCTTTCCCATCCTTGGACACATTTTCGAGGGGCGGCGAGATCGGGTCGCGACAACAATATCTAAAATCCAACTACATTCCTCATAAACTATTTGATTGCTCTCCATATTTTTTGCGGCACAAATGTTCTTCAAAGCTAGATTAAGGGTGTGCACCACATAAGGCGTCCACATAATGGATGGAAATTCTTGCTCAATGAGTTGTCCCGCGCCCTTACAATTTGAAGCATTATCTGTAATTACTTGGACCACATTCTCATGCCCAATTTCATTGATAACTCATTTCAACAAGTTAAAAATGAAATGCATATCTTTTGTTTCTCCTGAGCAATCAACCGAGTTTATAAACATTGGTTCTCCATCCGATACCGCCATGAAATTAATAAATGGTCGTGAGTCGCTCCATCCATCACTCACAATACTTACACCTTTCTCCTTCCACATGATTTTGATAGGTGTACACAACTTATAAATATTTGTCTTCTCCTTTTGCAACAGAGTGGTCCTCAACAAATTATATTTCGGTGGTATATAACCCGCAATATTATGATTAGCAGTATAAGTGAAAGCGGATTGAAAATAAGGATTTCTTGCTAGGTTAAACGGCAAGCCCGCCGAATAAAACATCATAGCAATCTCATAATCTAGACGTTCCCGTTGAGTCATATTAAATACATTTTCAATTGATTTTCCACTCCCACTTTCACCTTTCCTTTTTTTGGAGTTCAATGATAAACCCATTCCATCACCACCATCACCACTAAGTGAATAACTAGCAGGAGGCAAAGGTACATTTCCAGGTGCAATACTCATTAACTTAGTATTGACCTCTTCCTCTAATCTTTCCATCTCCAAAAGATCTTTTTTTTCTACTTTTGTGCACTTTCCAATTCCTTTTCAACTTATCATCATCAAATGGCACCTCACTCTTGTATATGAACTCTTAAAATCTTTTTTCACAAAAGTTGCATCTCCAAGACAAATTTCCCCCCGTATCAGTATGATTAACTAACTTAGTAACATACCTCCATAGTGGTTGTTTTACAACTTCATTGCTAGAGGTAGCTTGTGTACTTGAAGTACTACAAGCCATGTTTGAACTTGAAGACATTCTGCCAAAAAAAAAAGGAAAAAATATACATGTTAATATCAATTGCTATAAGGTTTCAAGTCGGAAGCAAGTGAACTAACATCAACGCCAATCAAACACCAAGAAGAAAAAAATCAGAACAGAGCACAATCCATATCGCCTTAAAAATCGAGCTAATATGGTTGAAATCTCAACAGGATAAGACTCATGAACTTGAGACTCTACGCTTGAGCTCGGGTGGAATATTTTATTTTGTGGCGGATTCATGGATCAGTGCTGATCAAGCCAGTACATCCCATAGTTCTGTTATGTTTTGGTTCAAATTTCGTTTATTTTGACGTAGCCATTTGACAGTCACCAAGCTTCATTAAAATCTCATTAGGAAATTGAAGAATAACTAACTTCAATCGCAGATTTCGCAAAGTGAATTTCGATGGCAAAGTGAGATTATGGACATGAACATGTTGTAACTATTAAAGCAAGTCTAGAGATGCAGCAAGCCGCTGTTTCTACTAAACCCCGAAAGCCATATACAAGCAAAAGAAGAGGATCCCAAATGGAGTCCCCACTCGACAAGGAGAGATTAACCAACATATAGTTAGAGACAACAAAATCCATCCAAACCCTACTGAGAAGCTTTCTCTTTCGATATTTCTTCCAGCAAAAATCTAGACTTTGCAACGAAATCAACAGGAGCAATTCCTCTCACTGTTAGCCTTTGCCTCTTTTCGCAACCCCAAAACTGAAACACAAGTGCAAAAGACGAGTACCCACCTCGGAATCAATACTTCGAATTCGAAAGGCAGCTCAGATTTATGGCGACGATCGTGATGGTAGAGAGAGTTTCCAAGCAGCAATCGACGTAAAAGACAATTCACGGAAAATCTCACAATCAAGTGAAAAAACAGAACGGACGGAGCACCAAAATTTGAAAAAAAGAAAGAGAACGCGAAGCATCAGTCAGCGAGTAGTCTACCGAACAAAAACAACCACCCAGGGAGCGAAATCAGCAAAAGAACGGCACAAGAGCGCCGAAGATAGAGAGACGGAAAGAGGGTCCGAAAATCCCCCTATCCCCGAACTAGGGTTTGCCAAAAAAATCCCAAATCGCAAGACGCTAACCTAAGGAGCGGGGACTACGGTGAGTCGGCGACTAGAGGGGTGGGCCGCGCGGCCGGCAAAGCAACACCGGCGACACTCACGGCGAAGAAGACAACCAAAGTGGTCTGCTCACTCCTCGGGCTCGTTCGCTGTGACTGAAGAAGACAGAGAAGACTGAAGTGAAGATGAAGAATTCGTGTGTGCGAGTGCAAATGTGAAATGACGTTTTAACTTTTATTTTATTTTTCTACTTGTTTCATATATTTATATTTAGAGCCCAAAACTTTTGAAAATTTATAAAAATAACCCCATGTGTGTCGGAGTCACGAGTTGGAATTTTTGACTTGCGTGTCGAAGAAAGTTGATCGCATGTTGGTTTTCCGAACACGCATTGACCGCGTGTCGGAGCATGTCAGACACGTGTCGGAGTGTCGGACACGACATGAAGGGTCCCGGAGAGTGTCCGTGCTTCATAGATCACCATAATGTTCTCAAAGGCCAAAAGCACAAACCAGACTATGGAGTATCTCATGAAATCCCTTGAAGTAGGTTCCGACATCATGAAGCGAAGAAGAAAATTTTCAAAAAAAAAAAAGAAAGCGAGAACTTTGCAAGGCCATATCCAATGGGTATGGCTGCGCAATCCTTTACATCCCTGAAACCCAGAAAAACTGTGCGATTACTTCTGAAGCTGGAGTATCTTCCTATACCAAAGTGTAGCTTGAGATGGAATGTCTGATTGAGGCAAAGCGTGGATGAGCACAAAACCAGAGGACACAGATCACCACAACCTCCTCCTTCCCCACCACCCATCGCCATCGACCTCGCCATCCTCATCGACGTGTCCACCCCTTCCCTCCAACCTCCTCATCCATCTTTCTGCATGACGCCTCCATCACCTTCCTCCACTCGCTCTCTCCACCTCCGTCGTTGACTTGTTGCACGTGTCGGTCCACCCCTCCATCTCCTTCACCAGCAGCTTGTGCAGCCGGTCATGGCAAGCATTCGCCGAATCAACTCTGTTATACCGACAAAAAAAAAAAAAAAATATGAGCAGCGAACGTAGCAGATTCGAAGACGAATTGAAGAGAGTTGAAACTTCTTTATCGCCTAGAGTCTGCGACTTATAGCAAGAACATTCCTCGCTGCCTTGCGTTGGGAAACCACACCGGAGCAAGGCGAAGAAGGAACACAACGACGCAGGCCAAAAAGCAACGAGCTTTGGGGCCGAGAGCGAAGATGAGCGAGCGCCGGAGCAAGGTAGAGGAGCAATGTGCTTTGGGCCAGAGAGTAGAGTTGACCCAGCCCCGGAGTAGGCCGAAGAAGCAACGCAACGTAAAGAGCGAATTCTCACCCAAAATTTTGAATTGAGAAAGAAAGAAAGGAGGGAAGGGAAGATGTATGCGTAAGAGCATCTGTTCTTCAGAAAGGAGGAGAGGGAAAGCGCCATTAATGCGTGCAGGCCTATTTTAAAAAAGAGGAGAGAGAAAAAAGCAGCAACAGGTCTATCATGACAATAAATTTTTAAATAGAATAGGAAAAATAACATATTTTCTGAAGGAAGAAAAGCCAATGGGGCTGCTCATGCTCATTTGGAGCCACGCGTGAAAAATAATAAAAATTAAAAAAAAAATTGCAAAAATTGCAAAAATCCATTTTTTTTTTTGGAAAATTCGAAAATTATTTTTAATAAATTGGGAAAATTCGAAATTTCATTTTTTTTTCATAAAAAATTGAAAAATTCGAAAATAATTTAAATTCCCTTGAAAAGGTTAAAATTGACCTTGAAGTAATTTTCTCCCGAAAATAGGAAGCCTTTCAATTTGGAATTATGCTCAAGGTGCCCTTAGGGCTCTAATTTAGAGTTTCAATTGTCCTTAAGGACAAATGCCTTTGAATGTACAGTATTGACACATTGAGTTTGGCTTCCCTTAAGTCTAGTTAAGATTAGTACTTATATTTTCCTTAATGATATGGATTTAATGCTTTCCTTGATTATCAATTATTATGTTGATAACTGTGCACCTTCATGATCATTTCACGTTTTAGTTGATAGGCCTAAAATCAATCTAGACTGCATGGCAAGAAAAAGCTTTTTTTTTAATAAAAAAAACAAGATTAGGTACCAAAATAGTACTAATTAAGGTTAATTATAGTGTAATCAAGTCCCAATCCTAAATTCTTTGGTTTGTGTAGGAAGTGAGATATACTCTCATACTCATTTGGTTTTTAGCTGACTACATTAGGCTAATGGCAACTCATTCTTTAGAAAATTTTCCTACATTCAACTTGCCCAATGTCGTGTAAGGTATGGGCTTAAGCGGACCCGTGCCTAATCATGAGCCATAGGCCCATCTTTTAGGCAATATCCCTAAATTATTCCCTCCCTCGAAGGATAAGGTGTGACAATATATATATATATATATAATTGAGTCCAATGCATGCTTGATGGACAAACATTGAACCAAACAATTGCAAGCATTGGCCCAACGTCGCCTAAAATGGGGCAAAAGGAGAGGGACTTGCTATAGAGGAAAACAGGAGCGGTCGCAGCAATAGCCCTACCCAACTCGATGGCAACATATGGAGGGCGAGCTCAATAGATCAAACTACATCCAATCACCTCACTTGCCTCTAAACTGGGATCCTTGGGAATTCGATGCAACTCAACATAAAATAAAAAGAAACACACGAGATCTGCCGTAGAGAGAGGCGCACACCAACGAGGGTAGAACGATTGAGTTCTAAGCATGCTAGCTATTGGAGCCTTTCACTCACGGCCTCACTCTTCACTCTCACTCTCAATCTCACTATTGTTGTTTCTCTCTCTCACGATCCCTCCCCAACGAGTGAGCCCTTCCCTCACCTTTTAAGCCATTTGATGCGCGTGGCCTCTTGCAACACTAGCTGTTGCTATTGGTCTACCCCCAACCACCAACTTTGGTGCGACGCTCGCCTTGTTTCCTCCACCACTATTTGGTAGCTTGTCCTCTATCCTTCCTTCCCTATTTGTCATCGAGCCAATGGACAAAGTGGAGAGAAGGAGAAGAGAAGAGGGCCAGGTTGAGCCGAGGAAAAAGGAAAAGAAGAAGTAGGCTGGGCTAGCCAAGCCTAGCCCAATTGCTTCTTCTTTTTTCTCTTTTTTTAGATTAAATAATGCAAACGTTCCTAATGTTTATATGTGATGCATTTTAATGAAAATTATTTACTTTACTTTATTTTTTAGACTAATTCCTAATTTTCTATACAATTAAATCCTAGATAAAAGTGACAAAATTTAGGTGCTAACAACAACTGATGACCACATTTGACATCCCAAGTCAATACCTACATCTCCATTTATTAGGCCACATAGAACCAAGCACCTGTTGCAATTCCAATGCTATTCGGAACCGTGACATAGAATTGACAAGCGTAAATTTCATTTGCATTGAAAGCAAAAGCTACATAGGCCTCAAAGGCTTCAAAAAAACCCAAGAACTCCAAAGAATGCTCTAGTGATGGTGAAAATTTCAGCTTCCCTTCCAATTCAACGGCCTGTTGCACTACAACTTCCCTTTATTGAGGCTGAATCTCCATTGAAGATCGTAAGAAATTCTCCAATGGGAAATTACAATTTCTTCAAATAACTTCAATATCTAGTAACCCACAATTCCTTCTAATCACCCCAATATCTAATACCCATAATTATTCCCTGAATTCTGGGGGTAAAACCCTTCCATGGCATTAAACACCAACTTTGTGACATAAGTTGCTATTTGAATTATCTCCTGCACCTTAGGCACCCTATGTTGAGCTCATGAAAATGTTGATATATGAACTACATTTTCTTTCCATCGAAAGCAATTGTGGATCAAGCATTTAGACATGAAGCTAGAACACTTGCATTTAGGTATTTCCAATTTTGCGCCATCACCCCAAAATGGCTACTAGTCCTCTCTCTCAACTCCATTTTCCTGAAGCGCTTCTTACTTGACTTTTCAATTGATTCAAGTTATTGTCGCCCACAATTCTAGCTTCATATATTGCTCATTACATTCTTTCCTTTCAATTTAAACTAGTTGAGAGTGTTCTCTAATTGACACATCAAGTTTATAAACTCGATTTTCTTCAAGTTCAGGATCTGCTAAGCATCCCTACTTCTCTTATGAATGGAACCCACTTGCCCTATTTTAGATTCAAGCTCTTGCGAGCATTTTGTGATGGATTTTTGCATCAAATTGCATTGTTTCTTTTTGGACTCAGGGGCCTTGGCACATTCAAGAGTTAAGATTTGAATGTAAGCAAACTCTTGCTCTTTCAGACAAAGTTGCTCCGCACACGTGGAATATCAATTTGAATGGACTTAGCTGTCTCTTGTTAAATGCAAGTTCAAGATTTCAATATTTGTAGATTTTAAGAGCTTTGACAACCTCTTCTAATTCTGCCTGGACCAAGATAAGATTTTCCTTCCTTGACTTAGTTTCTTTACCAACTTCATTGTATTTTCCAGTTTACCTTCCTTGGATTTAAGCTCTTTGGAGAACATTGCAATAGATGTTTTAACAAACCCTAGTTCCCTATCTTTCAAAGCAAGTGCCGTCAAATGCTCATTATCGATCTGCTCATTTTCTCAATCTCTCTCTGTTTTTTTTTTTTTTTTTTTTTGGGATCTGAGCTCCTATCTATGCTGTTCGATTGATATGTTGATGGAATGGAGTTGACTTTTGTTAGATTTAAGCTCCTTGGAGCAATCTTTGATGGATTTATGAATTCTCACGAGTTTCTTTCACTTTGAAATCAACTTAACAATCATTTATCTTATCTTCCAGAGACTACAATTCTTTGGCTTTCATGGCGATCTCCTCATCGCACCCTTTGATCATGCACTCCATAACCCTTGGTCTCTTCTCACTCTTCACACTCCTCCGAACAATGGTCAAGCAAACTATGCACCCCTCTAAATTCCTCTCTTTTGATTTCAAAACTTGACAAGAGAACGCTTGATCGAACCCAACTTATTTGATTTCAAATAGACTTCCCAGGTATTTTCCTTGAGCAAACTTTGCAATGACCCAACTTTCTTCTCCTTTTAAGTCCAATTCCTATTGTAGTACCTCTAGCTTCTCGTTCAAACCATAATCCCTACAATATTCCTTAGTCACTTGCATCAAAGAGCACAACTCATTCTCCTTGTTTCAAAACCAATTCACCTTCCTTCTCCTATGTTCTTCCTTGCATTTCTCAAGCAGCATGCATCTCCACTAACCTTAGGTCCATCTTTCTCTAAACCTTCTCCTCACACTCCTCGACCCTCTACCACACCAACCATAGCCAATCTTCCCGCCGTGTGACGTCACAAGCTTGCTCCACAAGCGATTATAACTCATTGATCAGGGACAAGGAAAATGGATCATGCTCTGCAAACAACTAAGAAATATCATAGGGTTTATGATTTGAAGAAGAAGGAGGTGGAGGTGTCGTGATAGAAATTGGAATTGAAAGAGAAGATAGTCAGGTTGGTGCAAAGTTTGAATCAAGGAAAATGCTTGGGAAGTCAATGCAAAAGTAGAGGAGATGGATTCAATGAAGCATTCTTGAATGAGTGGTCGTTTAAAATTAAAAGAGAGAAATTGGTTGCACAATCTACTTAACCATAGTTTGGAGAAGCATGAAGAATGAAAAGAGGCTGAGGGCTGTGGAGCATATGATTAAAGATTTCCATAAGGAAGTCGCCATGAAAGCAAAGACTCTCAAAGATATGATAAATGACTGTCCAGATGAATTTAAAGCAAAAATGGAGGAACTCAGGGGAATCCATAAATCCATCGAACATTGCTCCGAGGAGGTTAAATCTAAAAAGAGTCGACTCCATTGCATTAATATGACGATCGAAGAGCCCAAAAAAATAATAATTCAAATCCCCCAAAAAAAAAGGAGATTGAGGAAATGGTTGATGACACTTGCTTTGAAAGATAGGGAGTCAGGTCCATTGAAACATCTATTGCAAAGCTTTCCAAAAAGCTTAAATCCAAGGAAGGTGAATTAGAAAATATGATTAAGTAGGTGAAGTAATGTAAATATGAAACTGAGTTAAAAGAAACAAATCTTGTATCGGACCAGGCAAAACTAGAAAGGTTGCCAAGCTCTTGAGTCGAAAAAATTGGAAATTCAATATTGTCCAAAAATCTATCAAAGATCAAAATCTTGAACTCGACATTTGAAAAGAGACAGCTAGAGTTCATCCAAATTGATATCACACAACATAGAGAGCAATTTCGTTCATACAAGCAAAGAGTGTTCTTTCATTCAAACCTCAACTCTTGAATGCGCCAAGCACTTGAGTCCAATGGGAAAAAAAAAAACAACACGATCTGATGCAAAAATCAATCACAAAATGCTCTCGAGAGCTTGAATCTAAAACAAGGCAGTTGGATTCCATTCAGAAGAGAAGCAGGGAATGCTTCGTAGATCTTAAACGTAAAAAAGACAAATTTATAACCATGACGTGTCAAATTGGAGAACCTCCTAAAATGAAAAAGATTGTAATGAGCCTTGTATAGAGCTAAAATTGTGATGGTTTTGGCTTGATTCAATTGAAAAGTCAATTGAAATGTGCTTTGTAGACATAGATTTGAGAGAGAGGACTAAATTGAAAATACTCACATATGGACTTGTGTCATGGCCTACCTTTTCTACCTAGAGGGGAAAAGACATAAGTTTAGGGATATTGCCTAAAAGTATAGGCCCCTGAACCTTGATTAGGCACAAACTCTCCCCAACCCATACCTCACATATCATTGGGGTATTCAATGTTAGACTTCAATTGACGAGGAGCCGATACTAATCTATTGGGGTTAGTTAGAAACCAATTGAGTATACCCCATTTCCTATACAACTAGAGATCTATGATCGGATACTTAATTACACTAATTAATTAACAAGTGCTCTTTCAATACTTAATCTTATTAATTTCAAGAACTTTGTCAAGCAATCTGTATTGATTTTAAACCTATCCACCAATATGTAAGGCGATAATGCGGTTGCCTAGTCATTAAATTAACAATCAACAATCAATGAAACATTAACCAAATTCTAAGGCATAGCAAGAATCTAATGCTAAGAAATAAGAATTAGTACCACTTCTAACTAAGCCAAAAATAAAATAAAAAACCATCGTTAACATATCAAAAGTGCGCAATCGCATAATAGTCGAAATGGGAATGTGCAAACGACGACCTAGCATTTGTTCATAAAAACACTCAAACCCTATTATAAAGCCTTAACATCTTGTTTAATTTTAAACAATTTTTTATCAAGGATTTTCACACATTTTAAGAGAAAGAAACTAAAAAAATAATTTTTAAGCTTTTTCCTAACTTTTAGAAAAAAAAAATTCTGAAAATTTTTAATTTTTTAAAATTTTAATATAAAAATATTATATATATTTAAATAGGATTTTTTAAATCCGAAAATAGGGATTTGGGTTGGATCTCCGAACTGGTCTGGGTTGGGATTGACCCGGGCGTTGATCTGGGTAACAAAGCCCCAACCTGGTCTAGCTTAAAATCAAGCCCTCACCGGACACGCTAGCCCATCTACTCTTCATTTTGGCAAGCCCAGCCTAAACTAAATGAAGCCCGAGCAACCCAAAACCCAATCAAGCCTAAAACTCTAAGGATGCATTCAAGCCCCTTAAGAAAATTTGGCCCGACTGTCACTAATGTTATAGGATGGCTAAGCCCATTACGGGCTCTCTTTCCATCGATTCCTCCAGCCGAACGGAGCACAAGCCGAAGCTCACCTCCCTGGAGCGTGAAAAACTATCCTCACGGTCAACCAATACGCCCATCGCCGATAACTTTTAATCATCGGTCCACCATCCATCAATGTCCATCATCGACATACACCGCTGCCACATTAATGGCCGCCGCTAACTATCCTTCCTAATGCTAACCATTTGACATTCAAGATTGCAATATTATAAGCACACACGAGAACTAGGCAAGAAACTCACTCAAGACCATGAATTTCTAGATACTAAATATGGCATTCCTCACAAATAAATTTTTTAACGATTTTCCGAATTTTCTGATTTTTGAATTTTTAAAGTTTTTTAGTATTTTAATTTTAATTTTTTCAAAAATTATTATTATATTCGGAAAAAGGGGTTTGGATCAGGTAACCCGATCCAGTCTATTGACCCTACCCATCTACCTGGATTCGACCTGAGTCGGATTAAAACCAATTTTTTAATACTTTCTTATTATTTTAATTTTTTTTTTCTGATTTTCTGATTTCTTTTCTTTTTCTTCTCTCTCTTGTCTTTTTGCTATTTTGTCTTTTTCTGCCTATCTTCTTCAACCTCCGGTCATTCTTCCCCGAAGCCTTTAGCGATGATTTTTTTTTTTTTTAAAAAACAAAATCTTTTTTAACGGAACAAATACCATTACCGACGAGATTATCACCGGAACTTGGTTCACCGCCGAACTATCTTCACCCACCTGTCATCTATTCCGACCGACGGTGACCAACTCCGGCCGCCCACTCCATCTATTGCAAAACCATCCTACTGAACCCGCACTCTTAACAGAAGTAACTCCAGCAAATTAATCGAGCAAAAGTATATTATAATGAAGTGAGATTGGCTAACTAGCATGTCTTCGAACTGCCAACTTCGTTGGTGCGGGAGGGGTCCCCGGTGAAAGAGTGTGCGTGGCCGACGTCAACGGTTGAAACATATAACATGATACCGACAAAAAAACACAAAGAAAACGAGTATGTCAGACGTGAATCAACAAATAAGGACTCAAACATGGATCGATTTTGAGTTTAAACAAATTGCTCTTAGGTTTTCTTTCAAGCATTTTGTCGAACAATTTTACGCGGTTCAAAAAGTGAAATCCGAAATGGATTTTAAGGCGATTATCGGCCTGAACATGCTACAAATAGCTCTAGATTGCCATTATCTCTCACAGACAGCTGAAATTTACCATCGGATTTCAACACTCTACGCTTCAATGAGGAAGAGGAAAATAAGTCGTTCGGGGCATTACCTGGTTCGGGGATGAGGCTGCAGGGGACATGGCAAACGCGAACAGCCTCCTTAACTTTGTCTCTTGCTGGTGAGCCTTTCTGGGTTCTCGATCTCAGAACGTCGAGCCCACTCGACACCTTCTTCTTCTTCCTCTCGGTGGAGCACACCTCACGCTCACGCCAAGCCTCTGCGGCTCGCCTCTTCAATGGCCGTCTTCTCCAAAAAACCGACGACGTCCCTCCTCCTTGTATGAGCAACAATGGCCGAACCTCTCTCTCCCCTTCTCACGCGAATGTCTTTTCTTGTATTTCCTTCAAGCTCTCCCTCTTCTGTGAAAGTTCCAGGCGGTGGAAGAATGTTCTACTCTCACCAACTTTTCTGATCCTTTCGTTTATCTCCAGTTTCTCTCGGCAACAACCTCTCTATAAGTGAAAATCCTTCGTTCGTCCCCCCTCTTTACGGGTTTTGTCTCCACAAGAAAGAAAAGATTCATCCTCCTTCTCATGCGAGCGAACGTCGCTCACCCTCCTCGCCTGCTCCCCCCCAAATCTTTTATCATTTTCTTTACCTGCGCTTCTCACGTCACGCGCTTTGCTTTCCTTTCCTTGTTCCCTTTCTTTTTTCATATTTTTTCTGGTCACCGTCAGCATCCTCCGGAGAAAAGAGCAGCGCACGAAGGAATGGGGGAAAAATATGGGGCGGGGCCTTTGCTTTCTGCACCAGCAGAGAAACCAAACGATGCCGGAGTAAAGAAGGGGCAGGCTGAAAATTCTACACGAGCGGAGATGCCAAACCTGTTGATATTTGCCCTCTGATAAAGCTATCTGATCGCCGAAGTCCAAACCAGATTCATTTGTCGTTTTCCTCACCAGCAAAGGACCATAAGTTCACAATTCCCCAAAGTAATCGGTTCATAACAAGGCGGTAACTCAATCAAAATCACATGTCCACACGACATAGTAGGCAATTCACGTAGATCACAATCCACACCTTAGTTCCAATATTTGTTTATGAGTTCAATCCCCTAGCTATCTCCTATAATTTGCTGGGCTTTTTGTACCAGCATATGCTTCGAATCTTCCCCCCTAGAAAATGATGATCATGTTTTAAAAAATTTTCTAACATTAGAGGTGAGTTGAAAACAAAGTTTGAAAGATAAGAACTAAGTAGTGACAATGTTGATGTGGCACTTACTTGGTCCTTGTAATATTTATAGATCAAACCGACTTTAGATGGAAGCAACTTTAAGAATTCCAAAGCCAACATCTGAAATGGCATCAGAGGAGAAGTCAGTTTCCATGACTCCTCCAAATTTCTCAACAACCATATTCCATATAGGTTTTCACAAATGATCACACTAGTTGATAGAATAGACAAAGTCAAACACACATATATGGTCAATGCAAAAGAAGGAACGAGAAAGAACAATTTGATTAACTCACAAATAACGAAGGGCCCTAAAGCTAATAACATGCTCTGGCAACACATAAGTGTTCATGTGGGCGCTCCAAACAATTTATCTTGTTGGAGATGACAAGTTGTTGATGCCCAAATTATACTATCCTAAGCTGGGATAAGATTGGTGAGAGACAAAATTGACAAGTTCTAGTTTCCTCCATATGACTTGGCAAAGCAACACATCCCTGAGGCTGTCATGATCCATCGGGGCAATCCTTAATACTACCCAGCATTACCAAGAGACTTTCTAAGACCATGATGATCACATACACAATTTGTTAACATGACTTCCGCCGATAAGATCTTTGTGATTGACCAGCCAGCTGGGTTGGTTTGGCTATTCAGTTCTATTGAAAATGAGTCAGCTGTCTGCGCGAGTCACCTTCTTCTAGGCTGTGTTGGACGATATGACATTCTCATTCAAATATAGGTCAAACAACATGATCATAGATTAAAAAGGAAATATAATTATGTGCTAAATTGACATCTTTGTAATCGAACCCCTTTTCTAAAGGGTATATCTCGATCATATATTCAATTTACGGGTAAGATTTAAGGCTGCCAGTCATAGATTAGATATACTCTTTTCTACTAGATTTAATTGATCATACGTTAAAAAAGAAACAACTTGTGATAAGCTATTGATTATCTATGCAATTAATAGAGTGAATCTAACGCTGCCAAAGTGTTACCAATAAATTATCCAAGACCAATATCATCACATATAATGACGCAAGTCCAGAAACACCATGACAACATATGCATTGACATATCTTCTAGATCATTCCCACTTTTCAAACAGCATCTCTTAATTATTTAGGCAATTCAGAGTGAAAAAGAAAAGAAAAGAAATTTCGTACCTCTCTAGAAGATGAGATTCAGGAGCAAAATAAAGTCTACAACCATACAGGCTACTGTTCTGAGGTTTCTCCCTGCAGCCAAAGCCATCAGAGAAGATCTCGGAGACCCCTTCTCTCGAGGTTGCATACCTTGCGTACCTCACGTTGGCGTCGCTGCTGTTGCCTTTCTTCCGCACTGCCTACAAGCAATCTTGAAACGCTTGGGCCCGTGCTTTGGCGGGGAAGCTGGAGTGTTAGTTCTGGTGGATTGCCACGCTTGGGTTTTTGCTTGACGAAGATACAGAAGGGGATTTGAGTTGCAAGAGGAGGATTTTATAGAAGAGGCAAAGGAACCGCTCTTGGTTCCCATTTTCCCTGGATATAATTAAATAATTCAACATAAAATGTTCTACTTGAAGTAAATATTGGCATTTTGTCGACAAATGTTCAGGAATGCTTGTTAATCATCAAAATACATGAATTTATCATTTTCAAAATATAGTCTTCCTTTTGGGATGCATTATTAGGACGCCAAACGTGAAAATACGTTTTTACTATGTATAATTACGAAAAACCCTAAAAAGCGTCAATTAACAAGATCTGGTTAATGATCGGTGTAAAATTTATCGATGAAACATAAAAGGTAAAATATTTATGCAAAAGAACACGATAACGCGAGCGGGGAGGATAAATTGCACCTTCGAAGTTTGGATATCCCATCATAAACAGAGATTCTATTGGCAAGGGGTAGAGTGATAATAAGCAATAAAGCAATAAAAAATCGTTTCTGGTTATATGTAGTTAGTGCATTGTAATGGAAAAATCTACATATTAAGTACACCTTAAGCATGAGAACGCGATGATTGCTCATTCCTGGAATTAATTGAACTCGTGCGCGAAATTAGTTGGACCTTTGGAAGTTTGAAGATCCTCTAATAAATAGAATCTATTGGTAGGTGCCGAGTGATGCAAGGAACAAATGAGAAAATATTATTAAATGTTATGGAAGTTAGTACACCAAAATTGAAAAAATTACAAATTAAGTACGCCTTAATAAGATTATCCAAATGAATAAAATAGAAAAGTGCAAAATAGAGGCGGTGAGGGATGAGATGTTTTGACCAGTGTGAAAAGATAAGCCTTGAAACTGTCCTTACCCCAGAAAATTCGTCATTATCTTTATTTGCATTTTTTTTTTCTATCTATTGGTAAGGTACAGGCCAAACAAAGAGGATAGGAAAGAGATTTTCGTGATATCTTTTTAATCACATGCCCAACGGAGAGGATAAGGAGAGAGATTTTCGTGATATCTTTTTTGATTTTTTTTATTTATTTATTGGTTAAATTATTAATTACAAACTAGATAGGGAGGATACGGATAGAGATTTTTTTAATTTGGTAAAATTTTTAATCACATGCCCAACGGAGAGGATAAGGAGAGAGATTTTCGTGATATTTTTTTTGAATTTTTTAATTTATTGGTTAAATTATTAATTACAAACTAGATAGGGAGGATACGGATAGAGATTTTCTTTTTTATTTGGTAAAATGTTTAATCACATGCCCAACGGAGAGGATGAGGAAAGAGATTTTCGTGATATCTTTTTTGAATTTTTTTATTTATTGGTTAAATTATTAATTACAAACTATATAGGGAGGATACGGATAGAGATTTTTTTTATTTGGTAAAATTTTTAATCACATGCCCAACGGAGAGGATGAGGAGAGAGATTTTCGTGATATCTTTTTTGAATTTTTTTTTATTTATTGGTTAAATTATTAATTACAAACTAGATAGGAGGATACGGATAGAGATTTTCTTAACACCTTCTTCGGTATTTTTCTGTTTATTTGGCAAAATTATTAATTACAGACAAAAAGGTGAGAATAGAGAAGACATTTTGGTGACACATTTTTTGGCTTTTTTAAATTTAATAGTAGAATTATTAATTACAGACCAAATGAAGAGGATAGGATAGAGATTTTGGTGATACCTTTTCTGGCATTTTTCAATCGCTGTATTTAATTTGTTTAAGAGGTACTGAAATTTGGGCTCATGGTGAGTACAAATGCAATTACATTGATTTAGCTGGAGTTTGTGAACCTAATTCAGTGGTCGGTGAAATTTGGACGGATGAGATTGAGACGAGATCAACAGTATTTTATCTATTCTCTTATTTATTTATTTTTGTCCATGTGATATTTTTGGTGTGCATTGAACATGTGCAATTGGCAGGCATGAATTCTTGCATGGGCTCATTCACGACACGTCAAAATTAAAGAGAGGCCAAGATTGCCACTTAGGTTATAAATTACACAAAAGCTACCTGTGAAACTCTAATGAATACTTTAATAGGTGCATCAAGTGCTTTAGATTTTTCTGGCTAAATCGCTTTATAACTAGTTATTTGCTAATTACGTGTCAATATCTTTAGTATCATTGGCCTCCTTGGGTGTGCATGGACATCTAACTAGTTAGCTATGAGGAGAGAACACACAATTTCTATATGACAAAATTAAAGTGGGAGAAGCGAAGTGGGCGGTTCAAGACAATCGACAAAAAAATTCCTAAATCTAGACGGACATCTATCCGTCTATTCGGGGGTTTCTCCTCGGACTTTTCATTTCCTGTACCAAGCCCTTGTGTTTCAGGGGGAAGGCGTTGCGGAGATCCAAGCTACCCCCTTACCCTCGTAAGGGGGTTGTGAACGGGAGGAGCAATGGGGTCAGGATCTTTTTCGAGGCCTAAACCCGCCTCTATCTGGACTTTCCCGGTGGTCAGAGCCTTTTAAGGTCCTGCTCAGGACCAACACATAATTTATATATGACAAAAGTAAAGTGGGAGAAGCGAAGTGGGCAGTTCAAGACAAACAACAAAAAATTCCTAAATCTATTATACTTATGGTCAGACTTATTACGAACTGACTTTACGTAAGATGTTGGGCCATCCATATTTCTAAATTCTTGGTACCGACAAAACCTCATTAAATGTTCAAAAGTCAAGTTTTCATGGTATATGAGTAACAAAAGTGTACCCGCATTCTCACATGAACATATAGTTAACATTTTAAGGTTTCGCCGAATCGTCCGGTAGAGGCTATTCCAACTATCGGTTAAGCGAAAGAAAGAAATTACTAATGGAGCAATTGGATACGTACATATATAAACAGAGAAACATATTTCAAGATTTGAATTTTTTTTATGATTGCTTACAGATTAAAAAGATTCAAAGTAAGATTTATATAAGATTATTAATTTATACATGTATCCATTGATAGAGTGTTAAATAAAAACAACCATCCCGGATTTAATTTGTCAAAAACCCTATAAGTAGGAAGTCCTCTTTACGTAACTTTATATAATAGTATGCCAGATCGACCGGTTTTAGCTACGTATTCATGTGATTATTAGAAATGAATGTATGATTATTAAATCACCGAGATGATATGCATGATTAAAACCCGGGGAGGCGCTAGGTGTTAAACTCATCTATTAATATATGATTATTAAACCATATATTATTTTTTGATCGCTTAGGTATATATTTCAAAAGGTTGTGTTAAAATCATAAGAATTGAAGTGTTTTCTTTTAGTTTTGTATGGGACTATGTTTTTAGACTCAAAAGCAAGTAACAACTTTAGGGGCAGATTGTATTTTGCAGATCATTTTAAAAAATTACAAGTTTAATAAATAAGCACATCAAACATCGATTCATCCACAAGTGTGCTTCCGTGATAGTTAACCATAAGGCTTAAGAGGCACAAAAAATAAAATAAAAAATTTGAGCAGAATCCAATAGAAAAACTACAATTCCCTTGTTCTTTTTATTTTTTTACATGTTTATTGTACTATAAAATAGGAATAGCTCTCAATGAGCAGGCTCGGGAGGGGATACAGGACTGAGAGCCGCAATGCAGTTGTTCCATGTCTCATTGCTCCTCCTATGGACGTCAGATACTATCCCCTTAATTGGCTTGTGGCTCGAGATGCTCAACTCCACAAATTGGTTGTGGCAGTTCTTCCCCACTTTCAAGAGCTCGTGACAACATTCATTGGTGGGTGTAAAGGTGTCGGCGAGGACTATGATTTGATAGAACCCAGCCCCGCAATCCTTACTTATTCCCTTTCCGCAATCAAGGTTTCCGACCTTGGCGAAAGTAGCCTTAGGAAGCAATGCAACAGGGACGACCAACAAGATCATGAGAGCAGACAAGTTCTTGGCCGTTGCCATTATGGTCTTTTGGGGATAGGAGGGTTAGAAAATTGTGTGAGATTGTTGATTGTTTGGTGATGCAGTTGATCCAAAGATGAGAACTTATATAGCTCGAGGGAAGTAGTTCATTAATGAAATGAATCCATCAGTTATGATTCTGAAATTTATGTAGGAAACGTGTAAAATTATTTCTCTTGCAATAAATACATTGATTGAGTTCAATCATTTGCCATACAAAAAGAAAAAGTATTAACGAGTTGTTTGGTTGAATCTGCGAATGAAAATACTTATTTTTCAATGATATTTGTTGTGCAAAAATTTTGTTCAACATCCTAGAATTTCCGCCCTCTTGTCATGATTTCCAGTCAAATATATCGTCAAATCTCCTCCTGGCTGGCCACGATCTCTTTCTTCATTTCGCCTCTTCGAATCTACTCATGTATCCTTATTTCAGATCAGGCATAATTCATCTTGGAAATTCAAACAACTATAATGCAAATGCGCGTTATGTTAATGATACCTTTTTATTTAGGGTTAGGCTCCATCCCTAATTTTTAGGATTAATGCCACAAAATTGTCAAGCAAGTACATCTACGACAAATTTATTTCAAACTAATTTTTTAACCGCCATCAATTTTCCAAAACTAATTTTTTGACCAACAAAAATCCTAACATGATATATTTGTGATGAATTTACTCTCCATTAGTTTCTATTAAATTGTATTAATACCCCGAAAAATCACAAAATCGATATACTTGTAACAAATGGAGGGTAGACCAAATACCCGTCCACTACCACACATCATCGTGTTAATGACACCTTTTATTTAGGGTTAGGCTCCTTCCCTAATTTTTAGGATTAACGCCACAAAAATTGTCAAGCAAGTACATCTATGACAAATTTATCTCAAACTAATTTTTTAACTGCCATAAATTTTCCAAAACTAATTTTTTGACCAACAAAAATCCTTACACGATATCTTTGTGATAAATTTACTCTCCATTCGTTTCTATTAAATTGTATTAATACCCCGAAAAATTGCAAAACCGATATACTTGTAATGAATGGAGGGTAGACCAAATACCCGTCCACTACCACACATCATCCATCCAACTTGGGAATTTGATAGTAAATTTTAACGGAAACTAGCACAAGATAAATTTGTCGTAAGTATACTAGTTTAGGTTGCCACAAGTGTAGTCATTCAAGGTTTTTCGTGATATTAGCCCTAATCTTTATGCAAATGATTACACTTGAAGCCAAAATTTAAGTATCAACAATTGATAAATTAAACCTTTGATCAAATAATTTTGTTTTGGTTTGTTATATTTAGCGAACTTATTTATTAACAATTAATGATTTGCCTAGATAGTTTAGTGTGAGTTTGTTCTTCAGTAAATTGATTTTGAACAACTTGTGGAAAAAAGGGTTAAATAATTAATAGGTCTCATTAATTAATGAAAATGAAACAAGTTTATATGTACAAAGTTCTGACCGGTCTTATTTTTCCTTTATATCTATAAACCAAAATTGGCTTTGGTTTTCTAGATTAATTGAGATGATTTATAAGCTGAATTTTTTTGGTCAAATTATTTATTAGCTAATTATCCTTTAACAAGATCTGGGTTTTGGTTTTCTAGATTTATTGAACTCATTAATTGATCATTTAAGCTTTGGACTAGATATTGGGGTGGGGCTATTTTTTCTTTATTAAAAATTATTAAAACTTGTGATAATTAATAGGTTGCAGTAAATGAAGAGGGGTCAAGCCGATAACAATAATCTTCGCCCATCATGTTCCGTGCCAAGAACCATACATCCATTACACTGACCAAAAATAAAAATAAAAATACATTCTTTATGTTTGGGTTGACTAAATTAAACCTACTCTTGCATAATAACATGGTCAGACTTATTACGAACTCACTTTACGTAAGATGTTGGGCCATCCATATTTCTAAATTCTTGGTACCAACAAAAACCTCCTTAAATGTTCAAAAGTCAAGTTTTCATGGTATATGAGTAGCAAAAGTGTACCCACATTCTCGCATGAACATATAGTTAACATTTTAAGGTTTCGCGATCGTCCAAAAGATAGGCTATTCCAACTATCAGTTAAGCGAAAGAAAGAAATTACTAATGGAGCAATTGGATACATACATATATAAATAGAGAAACATATTTCGAGATTTGAATTTTTTTATGATTGCTTACGAGATTAAAAAGATTCAAAGTAAGATTTATATAAGATTATTAATTTATACATGTATCCATTAATAGAGTGTTAAAGAAAAACAACTATCCCAGATTTAATTTGTCAGAAAACCTTATAAGTAAGAAGTCGTGTTGACATAACGTTATATAATAGTATGCTAGATTGACCAGTTTTAGCTACGTATTCATGTGATTTTTAGACATGAATGTATGATTATTAAACCATCTATTAATTTTTTGATCGCTTAGGTATTTATTTCAAAAGGTTGTGTTAAAATCATAAGAATTAAAGTGGCATTTTCTTTATAGTTTTGTATGGGACTATGTTTTTAGACTCGAAAGCTAGTAACAACTTTAGGGGCAAATTGTATTTTGCAGATCATTTTAGAAAATTACAAGTTTAATAAGCACATCAAACACCGATTCATCCACAAGTGTGCTTCGGTGATAGTTAATCATAAGGCTTAATAGGCACAAAAAATATAATAAAAAAATGGGCAAAATCCAATAGAAAAACAATAATTCTTTCGTTCTTTTTATTTTTATTTTACACGTTTATTGCACTATAAAATAGGAATAGCTCTCAATGAGCAGGCTCGGGAGGGGATACAGGACTGAGAGCCGCAATGCAGTTGTTCCATGTCTCATTGCTCCTCCTATGGACGTTAGATATTGTCCACTAAATCGGCTTGTGGCTCGAGACGCTCAACTCCACAAATTGGTTATGGCAGTTCTTCCCTGCTTTCAAGAGCTCGTGACAACATTCATTGGTGGGTGTAGAGGTGTCGGCGAGGACTATGATTTGATAGAATCCAGACCCGCAATCCTTACTTATTCGCTTTCCGCAATCAAGGCTTCCGACCTTGCCGGAAGTAGCCTTAGGAAGCAACGCAACGGGGACGACCAACATGATCATGAGAGCTGACAAGTTCCTGGCCGTTGCCATTATGGTCTTTTGGGGATAGGAGGGTTAGAAAATCGTGTGAGATTGTCGATAGTTTGGTGATGCAGTTGATCTAGAGATGAGAACTTATATAGCTCGAGGGAAGTAGTTCATTAATGAAATGAATTCATCAATTGTGATTATGAAATTTATGTAGGAAACATGTAAAATTATTTCTCTTGTAATAAATACATTGATTGAGGGCCTTGTCATCTCACTATGGTTCCAGTTCAATCATTTGCCATACAAAAAGAAAAAGTATTAATGAGTTGTTTGGTTGAATCTGTGAATGGAAATACTTATTTTTCAATGATATTTGTTGTGCAAAAATTTTGTTCAACATCCTAGAATTCCACCCTCTTGTCATGATTTCCAATCAAATATATCGTCAAATCTCCTCCCGGGTGGCCACGATCTCTTTCTTCATTTCGTCTCTTCAAATCTACTCGTGGATCCTTATTTCAGATCGGGCATAATTCGTCTTAGAAATTCAAACATCTATAATGCAAATGCGCATCGTGTTAATGATACCTTTTATTTAGGGTTAGGCTCCATCCCTAATTTTTAGGATTAACGCCACAAAAATTGTCAAGCAAGTACATCTATGACAAATTAATCTCAAACTAATTTTTTCACCGCCATCAATTTTCCAAAACTAATTTTTTGACCAACAAAAGCTTACATGATATATTTGTGATAACTTTACTCTCCATTAGTTTCTATTAAATTGCATTAATACCCAAAAAAATCGCAAAACCGATATACTTGTAACAAATGGAGGGTAAACCAAATACCAGTCCACTCCCACACATCATCCATCCAACTTGGGAATTTGATAGTAAATTTTAATGGAAACTAGCACAAGATAAATTTGTCGTAAGTATACCGGTCTAGGTTGTCACAAGTGTACTCATTTAGGGTTTTTCGTGATATTAGCCCTAATCTTTATGCAAATGATTACACTTGAAGCCAAAATTTAAGTATCAACAATTGATAAATTAAACCTTTGATCAAATAATTTTGTTTTGGTTTGTTATATTTAGCGAACTTATTTATTAACAATTAATGATTTGCCTAGATATTTTAGCGTGATTTTGTTCTTCATTAGATTAATTTTCAACAACTTGTGGAAACAAAAAAAAGTTAAATAATTAATAGGTCTCATTAATTAATGAAAATGAGCCAAGTTTATATGTACAAAGTTCTGACCGGTCTCATTTTTCCTTTATATCTATAAACCAAAACTGGCTTTGGTTTTCTAGATTAATTGAGATGATTTATAAGCTGAATGTTTTTGGTCAAATTATTTATTAGCTAACTATCCTTTAACAAGATCTGGGTTTTGGTTTTCCAGATTTATTGAACTCATTAACTGATCATTTAAGCTTTGGACTAGATATTGGGGTGGGACCATTTTTTCTTTATTAAAAATTATTAAAACTTGTGATAATTAATAGGTTGCAGTAAATGAAGAGGGGCCAAGCCGATAACAATGATCTTCGCCCGTCATGTTCCGTGCCAAGCAACATACATCCATTACACCGACCAAAAATAAAAATAAAAATACGTTCTTTACGTTTGGGTTGATTAAATTAAACCTACTCTTGCATAATAACATGGTCAAACTTATTACGAACTCAGTTTACGTAAGATGTTGGGCCATCCATATTTCTAAATTCTTGGTACCGACAAAACCTCATTAAATGTTCAAAAGTCAAGTTTTCTTGGTATATGAGTAGCAAAAGTGTACTCGCATTCTCGCATGAACATATAGTTAACATTTTAAGGTTTCACCAACTCGTCCGGTAGAGGCTATTCCAACTGTCAGTTAAGTGAAAGAAAGAAATTACTAATGGAGCAATTGGATACGTACATATATAAACAGAGAAACATATTTTGAGATTTGATTTTTTTTTTAATTGATTGCTTACGAGATTAAAAAGATTCAAAGTAAGATTTATATATGATTATTAATTTATACATGTATCCATTGATAGAGTGTTAAATAAAAACAACTATCCCGGATTTAATTTGTCAAAAAACCTTATAAGTAAGAAGTCCTCTTGACATAACGTTATATAATAGTATGCTAGATCGACCAGTTTTATCTACATATTCATGTGATTATTAGAGATGAATGTATGATTATTAAACCATCTATTAATTTTTTGATCGCTTAGCTATTTATTTCAAAAGGTTGTGTTAAAATCATAAGAATTAAAGTGACATTTTCTTTGTAGTTTTGTATGGGACTACATTTTTAGACTCGGAAGCTAGTAACAACTTTAGGGGCAGATTGTATTTTGCAGATCATTTTAAAAAATTACAAGTTTAATAAGCACATCAAACATTGATTCATCCACAAGTGTGCTTCCGTGATAGTTAACCATAAGGCTTAAGAGGCACAAAAAAAAAAAAAAAATTTGAGCAGAATCCAATAGAAAAACTATAATTCTCTCATTCTTTTTATTTTACATGTTTATTGTACTATAAAATAGGAATAGCTCTCAATGAGCAGGGTCGAGAGGGGATACAGGACTGAGAGCCACAACGCAGTTGGTCCATGTCTCATTGCTTCTCCTATGGACGTCAGATACTGTCCCCTTAATCGGCTTGTGGCTCGAGACGCTCAACTCTACAAATTGGTTGTGGCAGTTCTTCCCCGCTTTCAAGAGCTCGTGACAACATTCATCGGTGGCTGAAGAGGTGTCGGCGAGGACTATGATTTGATAGAATCTAGCCCCGCAATCCTTACTTATTCCCTTTCCGCAATCAATGTTTCCAACCTTGGCGAAAGTAGCCTTAGGAAGCAATGCAATAGGGATGACCAACAAGATCATGAGAGCAGACAAGTTCTTGGCCGTTGCCATTATGGTCTTTTGGGGATCGGAGGGTTAGAAAATTGTGTGAGATTGTTGATTGTTTGGTGATGCAATTGATCCAGAGATGAGAACTTATATAGCTCGAGGAAAGTAGTTCATTAATGAAATGAATTCATCAGTTATGATTCTGAAATTTATGTAGGAAACGTGTAAAATTATTTTTCTTGCAATAAATACATTGATTGAGTTCATCTCACTTTGGTTCCATTTACAAAAAAGGAAAAAGTATTAATGAGTTGTTTGGTTGAATCTGTGAATGGAAATACTTATTTTTCAATGATATTTGTTGTGCAAAAATTTTGTTCAACATCTTAGAATTTCCGCCCTCTTGTCATGATTTCCAGTCAAATATATCATCAAATCTCCTCTTGGTTGGCCACGATCTCTTTCTTCATTTCGCCTCTTCAAATCTACTCATGGATCCTTATTTCAGATCGGGCATAATTTGTCTTAGAAATTCAAACATCCATAGTGCAAATGCGCGTCGTGTTAATGATAACTTTTATTTAGGCTTAGGCTCCATCCCTAATTTTTAGGATTAACGCCACAAAATTGTCAAGCAAGTACATCTATGACAAATTTATCTCAAACTAATGTTTTAACCGCCATAAATATTCCAAAACTAATTTTTGGACCAACAAAAATCCTAACATGATATATTTTTGATAAATTTACTCTCCGTTAGTTTCTATTAAATTGTATTAATACCCCGAAAAGTCGCAAAACCGATATACTTGTAACAAATGGAGGGTAAACCAAATACCCGTCCACTCCCACACATCATCCATCCAACTTGGGAATTTGATAGTAAATTTTAACAGAAACTAGCACAAGATAAATTTGTCGTAAGTATACCAGTTTAGGTTGTCACAAGTGTACTCATTCAGGGTTTTTCGTGATATTAGCCCTAATCTTTATGCAAATGATTACACTTGAAGTCAAAATTTAAGTATCAACAATTGATAAATTAAACCTTTGATCAAATAATTTTGTTTTGGTTTGTTATATTTAGCGAACTTATTTATTAACAATTAATGATTTGCCTAGATATTTTAGCGTGATTTTGTTCTTCATTAGATTAATTTTCAACAACTTGTGGAAACAAAACAATTTAAATAATTAATAGGTCTCATTAATTAATGAAAGTGAGACAAGTTTATATGTACAAAGTTCTGACCGGTCTCATTTTTCCTTTATATCTATAAACCAAAATTGGCTTGGGTTTTCTAGCTTAATTGAGATGATTTATAAGCTGAATTTTTTTGGTCAAATTATTTATTAGCTAACTGTCCTTTAACAAGATTTGGGTTTTGGTTTTCCAGATTTATTGAACTCATTAACTGATAATTTAAGCTTTGGACTAGATATTGGGGTGGGACTATTTTTTCTTTATTAAAAATTATTAAAACTTGTGATAATTAATAGGTTGCAGTAAATGAAGAGGGGCCAAGCCGATAACAATAATCTTCACCCGTCATGTTCCGTGCCAAGCAACATACATCCATTACACCGACCAAAAATAAAAATAAAAATACATTCTTTACGTTTGGGTTGATTAAATTAAACCTTCTCTTGCATTATAACATGGTCAGACTTATTACCAACTCAGTTTACGTAAGATGTTGGGCCATCCATATTTCTAAATTATTGGTACTGACAAAACCTCATTAAATGTTCAAAAGTCAAGTTTTCATGGTATATGAGTAGCAAAAGTGTACCCGCATTCTCGCATGAACATATAGTTAACATTTTAAGGTTTCGCCAAATGGTCCAGTAGGAGCCAAATACAACGAAAATTTTCAATTTTATAAATCTTAAAAAATTTGACTGATCCTTGATTTGGGCAATTCTTCTTGGGTTTAAACAAAAATCCCGAGAATAGGAGCACGGCTTCTTCACTGTACAAAATGTTGGCACACAAAGTTTTTTTTTTTTTTTTTTTTTTTTTTGGATACTCAGGACTCCACTTGTCAGGCTATCGACATTGCCGACCACCTGGCTTCGCTAGGCTATCGACCAATGTCGGCCGACCATCCAACGCAATGGCTATATCTTGGGGAAGTTAACACATGACCCCACCACCATGGCCCCCCACTTAAGATGTGTTAGTAGCTACAAAGTTTTGAACCTTGTGACCTTTGTGATGAAGCTCCAAAGCTGAACCAACTCATTACCCACCAGTGGGTCTTGTCACATAAAGTTAATCTACACTAAACTTCGAAAGCTTGATGTGCCACTGAATAAAGAATCTCATTGCCGACACATTCTTAATCTGCTCAAGACTTGGGGAGGTGAAGAAGCTTTAAAGGCCTTTGAGCTTGGGAAGAACACCGACTTCTGATGTGAATATCGGCTTCACTCGATCTATGGTCGGTCAACTTTGACTTGCCTCCCGTGTAAGGATGCTGCTTCAATCCTTTTTTGTATCATATTATCCTATCACACCTATATACCTCGTGAATGACATGATTTAGATTGAGAAAAGCATGGTATAGTACACGTACATATACCAAGTTTCATGTATATATACAGGGTTCATGTTACAAATGAACCAAAGTAGAAGGGCGTCTAAGCAAAAACATTCCAAAGTAGAATAAATCAATAAATGAATGACACAAAATGAAGAGACAACATTGTAAAGAAAGAGATGCTAATCGAAATTGAAATTGAAATGATGAGGAAATTAGAACAGACACAATCACCGCCCTTAACGGCACAGTTGGCTTGGGCTCTCTCCCCCTCACGAAGGGGAGAAGTTCAAATTCTAGAGGCGTCATTAGGGATTCTTACTTGGAGTATTGTGGTGGTGAGTCTTGCAGTTGCTCCCCCAAGATTTGCTCGACAGCTGTCGGCTTACGGAGTTCCTGGTTTACCAAAAATTTTTGTAAAAAAAAAATAAAGAATTAGAAGAGATACAAAATTAACAAAGGTGAGTCTTATTTCATCTAGATTGCAGCATAAGAGTTCACCACATCGTCTTTCTCCATCGTACATTAATATAAGAGGTTTTCCCCCTAACTGTGAAGAAGGATTACAAGGATCACATTTTGTGTAACCTCCATCCTTCCTAGTGAACAAATAAGGACCACTGGGCGAGATCTTCCAAAGACACTTGTAGCATTGCTTATCATCCTTGGGTTGGTCATATATGTTGAAAAAATGAAATTGACTAGGCCATGCAAATCTGCAAAAGAAACTTTTGCAGATTTGCATGGCCTAGTCAATTTCATTTTTCAACATATGAGAATCCCAACTCCTTGTAATATCATGAAATTTGAGATCATCCTGTCTTGATTTGCAATGAACTCTTAGAGTAGTTCCATCAGTTAGATTGTTCTTTTATGTCGACATAGTTCTCTCTCCAAATCCTTCCGAACAGCTAGTTACAAATAGAGAACAAATGAATATGAGTGTAACTAATGTCTTCATTGTGGTGTACATTGCTCCGATATCAACACAATTCAGCTATTTAATGATGAAGAATGGGGCGTACCAGATCTTTAACCCTTTGTTTTTCTTGTTTTTTATTTGGGGACAAGAATTGCGACATTATTATTTTTTTCCTTTTTTTTTCTATTTATCGAAGTTTCCTTTTTTGCAGACACCACTATGGGAAAAAATTGCTATATTACCTCTTTTTTCTTTCCTTTTTATATAGTCTGGGATAAGAATTCCCATATTACATTTTCCGTTTCCATATTACCTTTTATGTTCTTTCCTTTTTACTTTTGTACGAGACTTGCCATTTCTTCTTTTTAAATTTTAGATAAGAATTGCCACATAAGATCAGCTAAAAATCAAGTATAACAAATTTAAGAAAACGTGAACGTAATTTGAAAAGTACAACAAATCTAAGAAAAGATAATTTGCAGGATTGGAGATTAAATTAACTCGTGAATTGTGATTTTATTTCTCATCATGGTAATCTACCATCACAATTCACCATGGCTTTTTTAACGAAATTTAGCGGGAGAAATTTGATGTTGAAATCCTATCACACCTATATACCTCGTGAATGACACGATTTAGATTAAGAAACTATGGTATAATACACGTACATAGACCAAGTTTCATGTTTATATACAGCATTCATGTTACAAATGAACCAAAGTAGAAGGGTATCTAAGCAAAAACATTCCAAAGTAGAATAAATCAATAAATGAAATGACACAAAATGAAGAGATAACACCATAACGAAACAGATGCAAATCGAAATCCAAATAGAAATGATGAGGAAATTAGAAGAGACATAAAATTAACAAATGTGAATCTTATTCCATCTAGATTGCAACATATGAGTTCACCACATCATTTTCTCCATCATACATTCATATGAGAGGTTTTCCCCCTAACTGTGAAGGAGGACTCCAAGGATAACATTTTGTGTAACCTCCATCCTTCCCATTGTACAAACAAGGACCACTGGGTGAGATCTTCCAAATACACTTGAAGCATTGCTTATCGTCCCTAGGTTGGTCATATATGTCGAAATAATAAAATTGACCAGGCCATGCAAAACTGCAAAAGAACAATGTTTTCCCCAAGAAACTAGGAACGAATGAGAATCCCCAGCTTGTCATAATATCATGGAATCCGAGATCATCCTGCTTCGATTTGCAATGAACTCTTAGAGTAGTTCCATCAGTTAGATTGTTCTTTATCTCAACATGGGTCTCTCTCCAAATACCTCCACCATAGCTAGTTGCAAATAAAGAACAAGTGAATATGAGCGTAGCTAATGTCTTCATTGTGGTGTACATTGCTCCGATATCAACGCCATTAAGCTATTTAAGGATGAAGAATGGGGCGTATCAGATCTTTTACCTTCTGTTTTTCATGTTTTTTTTACTTTGGGATGAGAGTTGCGACATTATTGTTACTTTTTCCCTTTTTTTTTTTTTTTTTTTTTCCATTTATCGATGTTTCCTTTTTGGCAGACGCCACTCTGGAGAAGAATTGCTATATTACCTCTTTTTTCTTTCCTTCTTTAATAGTCTGGGATAAGAATTCCCATATTATATTTTCCGTTTCCATATTACCTTTTATATTTTTTCTTTTTACTCTTGCATGAGAATTGCCATTTCTTTTTTTTTACTTTTAGATAAGAATTGCCACATAAGATCAGCCACAAATCAAGTATAATTTCTCATGAATAGCTTAGTTAAAGGAGAGAAAACGCAAACATAATTTGGAAAGTATAACAAATTTAAGAAAATATAATTTGAAGGATCAAAGATTCAATTAACTTGTGAATTGCGATTTTATTTCTCATCCGGTAATCTGCCATTACAATTCACCATGGCTTTTTTTTTTTTTTTTTTCATGAAATTTATCGGGAGAAATTTGAGGTTGAAATCATTTTCTGATTTGATTTGCTATATAGAAAGATAAGAGTACAATTAAGAAAGGAAAGAACATTCGTTTCTCTTTTAAGACATTTTTCCTAAATTGCGAGACTTTACCGTCTACAATTAAGAAAGGAAAGAAATCATATTCCACTCAAAACATTATTGGGAAGATATTTGCCACATTCCTTGAAATTATCGAAATTTAAAAATTGGCAACCCACCTATAAAATCAATTCCCTAGAACTTGAAGAGAAGATGAAGGAATTAGAAACCAAATAAGGGCACGCATGATAACCATTTTATTTCTATTCCAGAATTTTTTTTATTTTATTCCAAACTTGTTTCTAAATAAAAATTTGTTTAGTATAATTATTTCATTTTTCTAATTTTGAAATAGATTTCTACTTCATAAATAAATTTGAAATAGAAATCAAAAGTAAAAATATTTTACTTTTCTATTTATAGAACATAAATGAGAAATAAAAACTCTTCTCATTATTTATTCTCGCTATTAGTTGGTGAGTCATTTGTTTTCACTAGCCATTGTTCATCATCCATTGTCACCACTTCCCCGCCGCTGCCATCGCACCAATCGCTGGCTACCAACCATTGCCATAATATAAAAATTTTGTGTCATTATCAAATGTATTTTTGCTTAAAACTCATCCAAGAATAGAAATAGAAAAATATATTTCTCTTCCAAAAATCAATTTTTAGTTAGAATGGTTTTTGCGCCCTAAAAGTTTCTATATATATTTTGAGTATAACAACAATATTGGAAGTCCATCTCAAGCTTTTTAGAAAAGAAAAGAATAGAATAGAATAGAATAGAATAGAATAGAGTAGACTAGAAAAGAAAAGATCGAAGGAATCACTGAATCTTTAAAATTCACAAACTGTAATGAAGAAACCTTAAACCTTGAGAAGTATATTCGGGGAGTCGCCTCCCATCCTCAGATTTTGCTGCTATTACCTTTCTGCCCTTTCGCTTTTTGTCCGAAGAAATGCTTGTCGAGTGTAAGTTCGAACTTTTAATATATAAAAAAAAATTCAATAATAAGAAAATAAAAGCAGCAAACACCAAGCCAAGCTTGGTAGTGAAGGGAACGATTTGTTCCGATTCTTGTTTGGAATCTCCCGCCCAAGGATGAAGCTAGGAGGTAATGCGCATTCTTCCGTGGTGATTGTGTCCTTGCTGTTTGGACTTTTTTTTACAGTTTTAATGCTGTTGCTTACTGTAGAAAAATCCCTCGGTAGTTCGCTGCGAGAAGGTTTATCTGCTAATGACGATGGGTGTGATTTAACTTCATTTATCTGTGATTACATTAGGAAGTAACTTGACGTAGACCCTAGGAGATCTGAACTATAATGATGATCTGGTTCGACAAAGTTATCTTCACGTGTGTGTGTGTGGTGAAAAGTTTGGAAGAGAGACTATATTGTTGTGTTGCCGGAGAACATAGAGCGTAGAATCTTAAGAAACTCGAAGTAGAAATTAGTAGTTGCGTGTCAGTTATGCTCTTAATATTGTAACCATGTCATTGCAGGGTCAAGAAGGCGAAGCTTTCGGACTTGATGCGGGTTACTAGAAGTCCTATGAGGCACATAAAACACGTAAACAATTGAAAAATGCGAGGATGTCAGCTTGATTTTAGATATGAATCTGTAGGAAGGGCTACGAGAAATTGAGCTTACTTTGCCTTTCGCAGAATGAAGGTGCTGTGCCTGCTAGAGATCGTTCCAATTAAAATGATTTGCAGAGTCCTTCCTCTGCCCCCGAGATTAGTAGCTATACATCTGGACGCTCTGAAAATTGGATGGTTTTATCAATAGCTGGGGAGAAGCCAATGCCTCGCTTCAATGTAAGATCTATCAGATTTTTAACCTTAGCTATGTGGTGCACTTTGTTGACTATGTGCAGACACTGAAGCTACCATCCATTTATATGCTTCCTTTTTTTGTTGACTTAGCGTATATGTGCAAACACTGGGGCTAACATCCATTTTTTTGTTCCCCTTTTTCGTTGACAAGCAGCACGCGGTGACAGTAATTGAGAGCAAGATGATAGCGGTAGGTGGTGAATCTGGAAACGGCCTACTGGATGATGTCCAGGTATATGATTATTTCCTTGAACAGTGCATGTTGACTTCGAACTGTGTCTCCATCGGATGATGATAACAGTATAACTTATGTAACTTTGCCGTCAACTAATTATTACAGGGAGCAATAAAGCTTCTCTTTTCCCTCTTCAGGTACTTAACTTTGACAAATTTGCTTCTCTTTTCCCTATTCGAATACTTAACTTTGACAATCGTGGACCACGACTTCTTCAAAACTTTATCCGTCACCAAGCAGTCTCCCCTTAAAAATTCCTGCACGTCGAGGTCACTCTCTGGTATGAGGAGCTCTCATACTGCCTGCTATCAATCCTTCTTTTAATTTGTAGTATTGGCACTTCTATTTTGCATTTTGTAATTTGAATCAGTTCAATAAGATTAGTTTATGTCATGTAAGAATTGCCTTTATTTACTTTATCTGGAAGCTTAAGAATAAGATTTGCAAAGAGAAAAACCTTTCTGGTAATAGAGGGATATTTTAGAACTGAACCCTCTCCAATATAGTTAATTACTGGAACTACTAGACAATTAATGAGGGCAGGTACAGGACATTTCTTGGCTTTTTCCCAAGGGGTAACTGATTAAAAATGGGAAAACAAACAAGTTCATTAAAGTGATAATGGGACTATAAGAAAAGAAAAGAATCTCTGATAGGATGTCCGAGTAGACATTTTCCGTTGTATTTTGATATGGGAATGAAAAAGCATGCAAAGTAAGAATTCAACAATGGCAAGGAAAAAGTACTAGCAAGTAAAAAATTCGGCAATTTCTGGCTCCTCTGGAAGTCTAAAACATAGCAATAAGATAGGATTACCATTTGATGATGTTTCGATAGGATTTGCCTGGGAGCTGTGGAGCTAATGAAATTTTAATTTTGTTTACCGTTTCTAGGTTTCTGGGGGGAAGAATTTGCTACTAATTGGAGGGAAAACGGAATCAGGGACTGATAGATTGTCAGGTACGATCTTGCTTTCGCTGATCACGCTCCTATTGCTTTTTCCTTTTTCTACTTGGTGCCGAATTTACTGCATCGGTCCTTCACAGTGTGAGCGTTCGACACTAAAACTGAGGGATGGTCTGTGACGAAAGCTAAAGGGGATGTACCGGTATCCTTGTTTACTTCAATAAACACTACTTTGATTGATTTCTTCTCACTTTGATGATGACGACAATGATGATGTTGGTGATTTGATTGATCACCTCTACAACACCTGAATCCATGTGCTAATGTTCATTGCTGTTGCTTGTTTTGATTTGTTTTCAAATATATCCTGGAATGAAAGCACATCACTCGATTGGGTTCTCCTTGATATGAGCTCTCATCTGAGTATAGATGACATGACATTATCAGAATCTTAATTAGCTAGCACAAACATTTTTTAGTGTCACTTAAAAAGTGCATCACATAACTTTTGTTTGCGTGGCATCTTATTTGCACAATTTGATATTCTTCGTGTTTAACGCTATTGTACCAGCAATACACAAGTGGTTTTAAATACTATGTTGCCTTGATTAGTATAGAAATTATGTACATATTGCGTAAGGAAATAGTTACTCGTGTGACTTATCTGACCTTAGAGTCTATTTTTTCCTGTTTTTACCTGATCTGTCAAAAGGGCCTCGGACATAGTAATGAAGGCCCATGATGAAAATCCAGAACAATGAATGACTTATATTCATTAGACTTTGAAACGGTGTGTTCAGTCTCATAAGTTACCATTGTCCCAAACTCAACTTATATCAGCATTCTTTTCTTTCTTCAACGGAAACTTAAGTTGCCGGCTTTTGTTTGACCTGCTTTTTGTTTAGATGATTTGGTCAAGAAACATCACTCGAGGCACCCACCCATCACCAAGAGCTGGTTGCTACGGAGTTCTGTGTGGAACAAAAAGTTATATTGTTGGGGGTGGGAGCAGGAAGAAAATGCCCATGGATATTATCGAATGTGTCCTAATTATTGGTTATGCTTAATGTATTGATATTGACATTATGTGATTTACTAATATGTAGGGGTGTGCCAAGGTGAGGTAGGATTGTACATCTTTGTGTGTTTAGGCTGCCTGTGAGACAAATTCATGTCCTGATTGAAGCTTAAGCTATTAACTCAATATGATTTTTATCTCACCCCCATTGTTGTTGATTATTTTCATGCGCTTAGTATAGAGTGCCCTGATCGTTTTGGGGTCCTCATGTCCTTAGAGTGGGATGTGACTGAGTATGTTGTGTTGGGAACCGAGATGACCATTCTAAAGCACACCGCCACCTTTTGGGTTTAACAGGGATTTAATCATCTAGTTCCCCACCGTTTCTTGGCTTGGCTCATTAAGCTCAATGGGAATCTCCTTAGTCCTTTCCTAGGATCGATGGTCTACTGTAGTGACCAATGCTAGTGTGGGAATCGTCTTTTTTGGACAGCCCTCATGGTAAAGGAATAGGTTAACCTTGACCCATCTAACCCTTTTTGTATGTTGGTCACTTAAGAAAGCGCCCTCTTGAAAAGGGCTTATAAGTGCTAAATTTCCTAGAGTTAACAGTAAATAAATAAAAGTTATGCTTTTGGAAATGTTTGTTGTGCATACTATCCCTATTCTTTGCTAGTTGACTAGGTATTTATATTAAGTGCTTTTGCTTGCATTTAATCGAAAGATAAAAAGAATGGGTTGGCAACGTGTCTTGGGAAGTCTTGATTAATTGACCGTTGAAAGATATTTGCATGCTCAGGGATTCAGGGTGTGACAATTACTTTGGTATGAATTTAACTGATAATGAGGGAATGATTGTGTTTGACTTCAAGCAGCGGAACACATGAAAAACCATTCTGATCCTGTCCAAATCAACTATGGATGTGAAAGCACCAGGGAAGAGACAGCTTTGGCATTTGAAGATGAAACCCGAGTCCCCACATTAATGGCAATGAAAGCCTTCCGCTTAACGATGATGATTTAGTATTCATGGAAACTAATTGTAAAGTTGGAGCTCCTTCCTCTACTTCAAGCATATAGCAGTTCTACCAAACAAATATAGCCTTCCTTATCTGAATAAATAAATAAATGGAATACTGGAAGGACAGTTGGCGGCTGCATTAGCATACCAAGAAGCTACAAAGAAAAGCTTCTCATCCATCGTTGCTCGAAAGACGTGTTGAAGGAAAAGCTAGCTGACTTAGAGCCTACTCAGGAAGAAGTAGACAGTTCATCCGATATTGTCCACTCTGACAATGTTAGGCTTGAACATGGCATAGCCTTTCTCAAGGTTGTTTTAGACGACACTCAAAAGGTGCACATAAATTGCAAGTTAATTGGGGCGTATTCATCTGTGAAAAATCACTTATGAAGTCATCATAGTTGTTTGTCCTAGGAGTGCACTCAACCAGAGGAGTCCTTGCAGGAGAAAGAGCTACGACTTTCCAACTTCAAGTGTGGCTCTCATTCATTTCGGAATTTGCATTAATAAGAGTGGTCCTTCTACACTTTTAGAAATTTCAGTATGCGGAGGAAGAATTGCTTTCAAAGGATTTAAATTTGTTTTGTCTTCAAATAAAAAAACAAAGTTGCCTCGTAAAAAAGGCGATCTAGCAGATTGAATCCATCGTGTAATCTTTTCACAATTACGTGGCTTTGGCTTCTACTCATGTTGGGATACAATAACTGCTGATACTGCACTCATGTCGTGTATTTGTTCTTCTCATTTTCCACTCGCAAGGTAGGTTGAATTTTTTAAGTTTTTTAAATCTCAAGCAGAGGTTGCAATCTATAGAAAATAGGGCGCCCACCCCGAGGAAACCTTTTCATGTGTAGCAGCACAGCATCCGTCAGAATAATCAATAAATCTTTCTCGGCGGTATCATAGCAAGCCGATGAACAACCTTCGGGCCATTCTGTTCTCAATTTGGCCGTGGATTCTCTTGCCTGGTAAGGAGGCAGTGGCGGACACTTATGAACATCTAGTAAAGGACCACGTCGTAAGACAATACCTTGAATTTACCTGCCCTGGGGATATACGATTCCCCACTTGTAGTGGCTCTAATAGGTAACGTGTAACATATTGTCCATCAATTCATTTACTAGGTAATTAGCGTGGGTCCGGCTAATTCTAGTGCAGGACAACAAGCTGCAATGTTTATATGACTATGTCGTATTATTTGTATGCACAAAGCCGTTGGCAAGAATCGCTTATTAATTGTCGTCATCGTGTCAGGATAGGGAAAAATGTTAAAAAAATCCTAAACCTTTTTACATTGTACCAATTCACTCATTTCCAGCCAATTTTAACCAGATTTTGCTGACTAGATGTCGGCCGGCTGATGTGGTCTGATCAATGCTAACGTTGACAACTTTTAATAATAGTTTAATATATTTATGGTTTTTTATTTTTTTATATTTTTTTTTCCTTCTCCTCCTTCTTCCTCCGAGCCGTCACCAAACCTCGATGACCAGCCGAGGCGACGGCCGGAGAGGTCGAGGTCAACCTCTCCGGACACCTTGCTAGTGGCCTTGAGGGCAGCCTCGCGCCGGGCGGGCGACGAGGCTTGACCCTCGCTAGATCTAGTGAGAGGACGGCCTTGCGCTGGGTGGCCTCGCGTCAAGCGGGCGAGGCTCACCCTCGCCGGCTGTCGCCTCTAGCTGGTCACCGAGGTCTGGTGACTAGTTGGAGGAAGAAAGAGGAGAAAGAAAAAGGAAAAAGAAAAAAATAAAGGAAATTTTTTAAAAATTCAAAAAATTAAAATATTATTAAAAGTTGTTTACATTAGCGTTGATCGGCCACGTCAGCTAGCTGACATCTAATCAGTAAAATCTGGCCAAAATTGGCTGGATATGACTGAATTGGCACAATGTAAAAAATGTTTAAGACTTAATTGGCACAAAAAAAAAGATTTAGGACTAAATTGGTACAAATGCAAAAGGTTTAGAACTTTTTAACACTTTTCCCTATCAAAACAAGATGGTTTCCCTCGCATTCACCTCATGGATTTCTTCAGCTACGAACCAGGAAAGATGTCACCAAAGTATATATTAGAGGTGAAATAGGAAATTTGTGTTCGGGGAGATTTTTCTTTTTTTTTTTAGTCGGAAACGGGTGAACGGGTGATTTTTTTCATTCATTCTTACGATAATTACAAGACAAAGGAAAACAAACTTCCGGAGATTTAATAAAACTAACTTTGGGTTTTATTCCTTCACTTCAAAATGTCTAAGAACAGGCATCGTTCTGAATTACAGATTAATTGGTTAGGTTCATGCTTATTATGCCATAAATTGATACCTATCAAATCCTTGAATGAAGGACATTATGAAGACGAGATACATACTTCAAAACTGTGATAATATCATAATTTGATTTTTAGTACGCTTTTTGGCCCTGATTACTTTGATTATTTCATGACTAATACTTTCTATCCGCAGCAACATGGGGGCTTTACCTAGTATTGTCACAAGACAAAAAAGAAGTGATGGAAAGACGGAACTAAGTTATTGTTCCAGCCTTTTAGGTAAAGCAACTGTTTTTTTACTGCCGGAGGGGGTTGAGATATTTGGAGGGTACTTCAAGGATGTTATTTACATCTAAATAGGACCATTTGCTACTTATTTTATTTACTCTTGTCTAGTGATTGCACATATATTAGTCTTAGGGTGCCCCATATTAGAGAGTGATGACTATGATTTTGGTGTGGTTCTCCGGAAATTATGATCGGAATGAGAGTCATGAAAGTTGGCCTCCGGTCAACATGACCTCGTCGATTATGTTCGACCGCGTCTAGGTAGGACAATAATGTTTTGCAAATTGATGGGTCCAGCACTTAAGAGAGTTCTCAGGAGAAATGCCCAGATTGCTTTCAAGTTTGTTGTTCGCTGCCTTAGCCTAGATCCAAAAAGCTCGTCCCCCGACGAGTGAAGCTATTGAAGTTTTGAAGGCTCTCCAAGATCTTCCATATTAGAAAAGCTATCAAATTATTCAGAACGAGAAAGGGGAGGCTGGCACTGGAATATCATTTTATATATAGCTAGGGTTGCCATCAACAATGGCTTCAATGTCCGAGCACCCTTCAATTAGGCACCCTGGTATCATGTTAATATCAATCTCGAATCATTAGAATTAGTCTTCTTTTATTTTATTCAAATACAATCTAATATACTTCTCGAATCATCATGTTGTTATTTCCTCTATAAATTATTGGGAAAAATATAAATAAGCACATGAAGTGCTTTCATTTTCTCAAATAGTAAACTTTGTGTCAAAAAAGGGGTCTCAAGTAAACATGTCAGTCTCAAATAATGGCCTAAAGTGGCCATATCAATTTCAATTGTTGGAGCTAGGGTTATTACCTAAAGGAGGTGAATAAGTAATTAAGTGGAATTTAAAAACAATTGAATTCAATATTGCAAATGACCAACGTATGAAGATTAACTGTGCAGTGATCAAATTTTACTATGTGCAATAAACTATCAAACAAAATAAACAAGAGATTAAGGGATAGAAAAAGTGGCACATAATAGTTATAGTGGTTTGGCTGATGATAACAACCTATTGGCTTCATTTCACTAAAGAATCAATCAAAGTTACAAAGTATGAGTACTCTCTGCTCTAGTATGTCTCATAGTCTCACCAACAACCTCTCAAAAATTACAAATTATGCTCACCAAGACAAGTATGTAATATCGAAACTCTCTTTGGACTTTTGAATTGTAGACTTCAAATCTTGTCATTCCTTTAGAGCGCCACAATCTCTTTTTATACTCCTCAATATCGAAGCTGATAGTTGGATAGAAACTTTGAGGATCATTCATCCAATCAGCCTAATAAACCTGAATGACATAAGATGATCTTAGTGCTTCTAGGATTGCAAGATTAGAGTCTCAATGTATGAGTCCTTTGGTCCAAACATCTGCAAATAATATAATGAATAATATATTAAGGATAGCTTGGACACCATCAAAATCACTTGAAAATATTTTCTCCAACACCTTTTTCTTCACAAATTATTCTGCCCATTTTCTTCACAGATTATTTAGCTTGGACACCTAAAGGTTTTACAGTTATCGATGGCCATTTTATGACTAGGTCTTGAAATATACTTCTTAACGCTGTGCATACTCGGTGCTTGTTATTCCAATGTTCTTCAATAATATTATAAGTACATTCCTCTAAAAGTTTGTTGCCAAAACCCATTTAGGGGGCCAATAACCGGGCGCGATTGACAAAATTTCTGTTTCTCTGTTCCCGGAACAGGTTTGGAAAATCCGTTTGATAACGTAATTTGATTTCTCTATTTTTGAAATAGAAATCTATTTCAAAAATAGAGAAATTAAAGAAATCAGAAGCTGAAATTTTTAACTTCTCAGTTTCTGAAATAGAAATCAGAAACTGAAATCAAACCATATAAAAGAACATTGCACTTTCTTGCTAACTTAATTTACTCATAACCACAACTTCACAAATTATTGCTAATTTTCTTTTTCTTATCTTGCTCGTGTGTTTTTTTTTTTTTTTTTTTTTTGCATTTTTTTCATTTTTTTTTTATAATTTCCTCTTTAGGATGAAAGGCAATCGAATGGGTCTCCAATTTTCAAAAACAACCAAAGTTCTTAAATGCTTACGTAAAAACAATGAGGCTCTTTCCTCCTAGAAAAGGCATGTGCATGACCAGTTGAAGAAAAAGTTCTTACGTAATAGATGAATAAAAAACATGCCTAGAAATTTAACCTTATTTTTTTACGGATTCAAAATTCTTGCAAAATCAAAATAATTAGATTGTTACACAATCTTGAATTTTAATTCGAAGGCAAGAGATTCAAGAGAATCGTTCCCTTTGCTATGCAAGGGCCATTAAAGGTTCATTGAGCAATAATAAAGAAATTAGGGATGAGCAACTAGACTAATTCAATTCGAGAATCAAAATAAACCGACATTCCCTCGATTGGTTCCTAACCATAAACATTACTTTAAGGTAGAATTCTCATATATTCCTTTACACCATTAATTTTATTTTGTTGATAATCTTGTATAATACTAGTTTTTGATAAAAATGACAATGCTATATAGGCGCCATTGATGGCACCCATATTCATGCTTCCGTAGTACTTATCTGAACCTAAGCAAAATGAGCTTGCAAACGATACATTGACCGAGGAGGGAAACCAAATAAATACGCTTAGGAAAACAATTACTAATAAAATGGCAAGGGAAAATAATATGCCGGAAATTCCATAAAATTGTATTTTCAACTTTTGTAATGTATTAGAATTATTTCGACTATTATTTTGTATTTGAGGATTTTCTATGTTGTTTTAGTATTATTTCAATTATTATTTTGTATTTGAGGATTTCCTATGTTGTTATCTAATCAATTTCTATTCCTAGAAGTAGAAATTTTGTTCTGTTATCAAACGGATTTATGTTTCAGAAATAGAAATTTTGAATAATTATCAAACGGGTTTCTTTGCTCAGAAACTTGTCCAGAGAATAGAAATTAAGAAATTGATTTCTAGCCAGAAATTAAGAAATTGATTTCTAGCCAGAAATTAATTTCTGTTTCAGAAATTTTATTATGCACAGCCTAACTATCCATCATCGTGTTTTAACAACTGGACATGTGGCGGTCCATTGTTACATTTCTTCCTTGTGAGAAGCATGTGATGACAAGGTTAATTTGGAGTATCAACGGATTTTCTAGGAAAACTTCAATGTGGTCAACCTTTGAATTTCTTCATTAATTTCATCTTCAGCCTCTAGCCCTCAAAAGGAAGAAAAAAAAATAATAAATATAGATTTTGAGAAAAGGAACATGATTAAATGGGGAAAAGTACCACAAAATTCATAAACCTATGTTTTCGGATAGCAATTCAGTTTTAAATATTCCAATTAAACTAGTTTAGTTCTAAACATTTTTGTATTGGTACTAATTAAGTTCATTCGGTAAATTTATGTTGGAAATTACTAACATGGATGCCGGTTATTTTACGTGATATGACTAGCATTGACGTAGATATTTTTACATAACTTTTTAATTATTTCTATCAATTTTTTTTTTTTTAAATTTCCCTTCTTCTTTTTTTTTCCTTCTTTATCTTCCTCCAATCACCTTTGGCAGGTGGAGGTTATTGGCCATAGGCAAGATTGGCCCTCACTTGGATGAGGCCCCTTGCTAACGCTAGAAGCCAGCAAGGCCACCCCTCACTAGATCTAGGAAGGGGACCCTATGACAAGGGCATCCTCACTTGAATAGTGAAGGACCTCGTCCCGGCAAGGCTAGCCCTTGTTGGAGATCAATGAGGGTTGACGAGCACTAGGAAGCCCTTGCCGCCCTCACCGACCCTTGCCTAAGTTTGGCAAAGGCTAATTCTCGCCTGTGGTTGGCAAGGGCCATCCCCGCCCTCACCTTCATCTGTGACCTCCACTAGCTGGAGGCCAAGGGCGGAAAATAAGGAAGGAAGAAAATAAAGGAAAGGAAAAAAAAAAAAGAAGGAAAAGAGAAGGAAAAAATAAAAAGAAATGGAAAAAAATAAAAAGGAAAAAATTATAAAGATTCAGAAGAATAATTAAAAATTATATAAAAATGTCTATGTTAGCATTGGTTGTATGTCCATGTCAGCAATTTCTAGTATAAATTATCCAAATGGACTTGATTGTATCAATACGAAAATGTTGAGGATTAAATTAGTTCAATTGAAAGGTCTATAGCTGAATTAATACTAATGCAATAGATTTATGGCTTTTTTGGTACCTTTCCCTAGCTAAATGTGATAATAAAGGTGGGGCATTAATGCTAATGAAGTTGACTTTCATCGATATTATGATAAGATTGGACTTTCAACTTGAGGGAAATTGTGGCTCCAATAAGTTATGCTCAATTTAGACTATTGTTTGATTTTTATGAAATCTAACAAATGGGAAATGGAGATGTGGTGAAAGGTTTCTTTGATCATACTTATGTTTTGATGAGGTCGTGTAAGCGAATAATTAGGGGGCACGTGGTTTGAATAAATTAACAATTTGGAATCTTTTTTCCTAATTTTGATTATTTATATCACTTGGAAAAATGAATTCATAATTTTTTTATAAATAGTTGTTATTAATTAATATGTTGTTTTAATTACTCATTTTCCTAAATGATATAAAAAAATCAAAGTTAGAAAAATCTTTCTTCAAATGTTGCGAAATAAATGCACCCTTAGATGAATTGATTTATAAAATTCTACACAGTATGATTTTGTGTATATCAAGTGTCATGATGTTGGGTATATGGCTACAAATATTTGTAGATATATTATACAGAGGGGAAAAATGGGTTGATTCCCTAGGTGATGACTACACTTTAAAGTGACGTACATTAGTACTGCGAACTTGAAGTATTGTCCTCCGACGCATTGGACTTTAGATTTACTTGCAATTGCTGGACTCTCCGCTTTTTTTCCTTTATTTATTTATCAATTCTTATTGTCTCTTCATCTATAAGCAATGGATCATCCATGTGTTTTTTTTTTTTTTTTTTTTTTTTTTTTTTTTTTTTGATAACTAAGGATCCGCCCTAAGCCCCCTTTCGCTTATGCTATTCGGGGTCATACAGCCCTCCGATGCCCAATGACACCGGTGGACCTTGCCAAAGCTATTCGGATGACTATGCTTCAAGGTAAGCTGGCCCAACAACCCATCACCAGGAGCCCCTACTTAAATCGCTAGCAACGTGGAGATTCGAACTCTCGACCGCATCGAAGCATGAGAGAATGAATACCAACGCAGCTACCCATGGGTAGGTTGGAGCATCCAAGAGTTGATTGATAGAGGTAGCTATTCTATCTTCTTTGCATCTAACTCATGCCATATGCATAAGGTCTTCATATTTGTCCAACTTAGGTTTTATTTTTAACAAAATCAATGACATCCTCGATCACGAGTGTTTAGAATTCATGTTATGCAACAAGACCTTTCTTTTATAACCTGTCTCCATTCTATGCAAGTGAAGGAAGACAAAGTAATGAGAGATCACCTCGGTTGCCAATCACAATCTGGACCATTGAATGCGGTGGGTTTCTCCTATAAATTTAGGCATGTACTATGCACTCGGTGAATAATTTCTGCAAGCAATTGGACAACAACTTCTAGAGATGGACATGAGCAAGATGAAATGTCAGTTGGATTTTCTCGAAAATAACCCATTTTTCTATCCATTAAATAAATAATAATTTTTTTATTTAAAGAAATTATTATATCTGCCCATTACCAGTAAATATAATGGACAAATTTATCTTATTTTCATGATTTATTGGACTTTCTCTAGCTAATTGATACATTAGGTATTCTCTTGAGCCATATATTGTTATATAGATGAACTCAGCATTATATCTAACATTGCCCTTATATTTTCTATATATTAAGGGAAAATCATGTTTTATTTCGCTCTTACTTCACTTTTGGAATCGTACTCAAGTAAAATAAAGATTTTGAGAGAAAGAAAAGGATGTTTCGATATGCTCACTTTCATTTGCTATTTCTCACATTGACTTTCACCACACACAACTCATGAAATGTATGACAAATTTGACTATAAAAGGACATTAATAATGTGATAACTTTTGAATGTCACTCATTTTTGTACTATAACATTTCAAGTGATCACTTGAAGGGCTTAACTATAAAAAGAAAAAAATTAAAAATGTTCACTCGACTGATCCCGACTAATTTACTTGAAGATGGCTAGCTGACTAGATGGACATAAGCTTAAACTTATTCTTCTTATTGAAAGTGCATAGATTCTTTGTTAGTATTTATTGATCAATTATATTTAAGAGTGAAGGTTTTTCCTTCGCCACAAAAGATGGAAACTCTGTTGTGCGCCTGTATCCATCAAAAGAATCAAACCCATGGGGAAAGGGGTATGAAATATAGTATAATAAAATATGAAAATCGATTAATCTTCTTTTAGCACTTTGCATAAGTAATTGATTGAGCAATTAACAGATGATCTAAACAATCTCTAAAAAAGACATCGGATTTCAAAAATGAATAATAAAACCCACCATTTTATTTAAACTCTTGAACCATGACATTTAATGAGTTGATAAAGCCAAATTATAGCATAAATAATATTTCTAAAATAAAAAAACAAGTGGTAAAGTAAGTGCACAATATGTGACTCACCATAGTAATATCTTATTGAACAAGATTCTATGATTGGTGTGCGACATTTGGATGCTCAAGGCATTCTTGGGAGGATCTAGTAGTTGTTATGGGGTCCATGAATTTTCTTTTCTTTTGCTGCATTTCACTGAAAGGGCTGAAAAGAGGTAGTGCATCAAGTTATTGACGAAGGCCAACTTGATCCTTTTCCTTAGGGATTGTTGATGAAGGAACCTTAAGAGAGCTGCCAACTCCAACCATCATCCATGTAACCAACTGCTATCCTATCTCGTGTATGTTCTTGATAGCCCATCTTTATCTTAGTAAAGTCTTTCAATGGCATGTTTTAGTCCTCTTCCTTATTACTTAGAAAAGGTGAGCCATCAATGGAGGTACAAGATACTATCATTACTACCTAGATAATTAGACATCCAACTCGTAATCGTAAAAAGCCACTTGCAAGAGCAGAGTTCTACTAACTAAGCTATATTGCTCTTAGCCAAGTGAATAATGTGTGGAAGAGTTGGATGCTTCCTCTATTCTTTTCTTGTCCTTGGCATAGTTAGCCCATCTAGGATCTAAACTAGTGACCTCACCTGTGAAGCAAATCATTGCACCTACGGTCCAATCAGTTGGGAAAGAATCAGTAAATTCATCTTCGAGAGTGATTCATACTTCCTAGACGCCGCAAGAACTCTGTGGAGGAGAGAAGTGGAGACTAAGCAGCTATTTCCAGGATCATATGCTTCTTCAAGTGAACATACTTAGGTAAAACTTGCTGCAATTGCTTAAGCACCTTAACAGGATTCGGAAGAGTATGATTACACACTACTATATTTTCCCTTCCACAAATACTGACATACAGAGCCATCCCAATTTTCAATACGAACGTCGAATTTGCAATTAGAAAATTATTAAGTAGCTAAATTCTTATAACAGTGGTATAATTATATCCTTCAGCCCATATCGCAGGATACTGAGAATGAAGTTAGAACTAAAAATGATTGCAGTTCTGCCAATGAAAGGCAAAATAAAAAACAAATTAAATAGTGGATTTAAACTTTGGAAGGCAATTTTAGAGCTTCAAGAGAGAGTGTGGTGATGAAACTTCTTTAAGCATTCATCCAAGCTTTCCTCTTCTTCACGCATCTGTTTATATGTTCCATTATAAATTGCTTAAATAGTTATGAGAATAGTACGATCTAATCCAATTCAATGCCTTAGTGATTCACATCTATCAGATGGTCCGCTATCACCTGAACCATAAGCAAATTGATCAAGCGTCTCAATTTTTTTGTTTATATTTTTAATTGTCTAAATGATAGGTGATTTTATTCAACAACGAAAGATGTCATTTTTATTATATATGTTGTACTCAGATAGTATTTAAAAATAACTTTTGCATTTTATTATGCAATGTGAAATGAAATGACATATGAAAAATTATGATAATATATTTGAATGTAATTTTTATTTCAATAAAGCAATTTGGATTTTATAACTTCTTGTGCATAGGGATCATCACCCACACTCAAAATTAATATTTTTACTTTCAAGATCATAATTCTTACTGAAAAAATGTAATTTTTTTATTAAATTGTTTATATAATTTATAAATGTCCATGTCGCTAGTATTAATTTTAGTTATATTATCAAATCTTACAATATGAATCAATTATCAATATAAATTTAAGATTTCGATTCACTATACATATCTTGATTTAACAACTCTGATTAATGTTTTCAAGCTAACATAAATAAATATAAGTAAAACCAATATATTCCATCACTAATTATTTATCGTCCTCTTTTGTGAGCCATTCTTATTTCCCATATGCACTCAATTTGTGTGAGCCAAATGGGTATGCAATTTCCTTTAAACAAAAGGTTATCCGAATCCAAATCAGACACAAAATTGGTAGGTGATAAATGCTTAAGGGTACGAGACAACTTTCTTTTGCCACTTCTTGTTCACTGTTCGTCATATTTAGCAAAATCACAACTAAATATCTAATTGCAAAAAAATTGGCATAGAACTCACAAGTAATTCTAGAGACATTCAGAGCTACCATAAAATTTATTTATTGAAGATCATTTATTCCATTATTTTATAAAATCAAAATGAGATTGTCCAGTGGTTTACCTTTTAGCATTTAAGCATTACTGTTTATCAATCTTCAATTGGAAAATATTTTCCATAAAAGGACTTGATCAACTTTTTCACAAAATCAAAATGAGTTGTGCAATGGTTTCCTTTTAGCATTTAAACATGCCAATTACTCTTTATAAATCTCTAATTGCAAAAGACTTGGCATAAAAGATTCATTTGGTCAATTTTTTCACAAAATCAAAATGAGATTGTGCAATAGTTTCCTTTTAGCATTTAAACAAGCCAATAATTGTTTATCAATCTCTAATTGGAAAAGATTTGGCATAAAAGGATCATTTGATCAATTTTTTCACAAAATCAAAATGTAATTGTGCAATGGTTTCCTTTTAGCAAAATGACAGCTGGATCCCTAATTGCAAAAGATTTGGCATAGAACTTACAATTAATTCTAAATATATTAAGAGTTGCCGTAAAAGTCGTGTGTTGAGGATCATTTAATCAATTTTTTCACAAAATCAAATTGAGATTGTGCAATGGTTTCCTTTTAGCATTTAAACAAGCCAATTGCTGTTTATTAATATCCAATTGCAAAAGATTGGCATAAAAGGATCATTTGATGAATTATTTCACAAAAACAAAATGTAATTGTGCAATGGTTTCCTTTTAGCAAAATGACAGCCAGGTCACTAATTGCAAAATATTTGGCATTCACAATTAATTCTAAAGATATTCAGAGATGTCATAAAAGTTACAGAGCTACCATGAAGGTTATTTATTGAGGATCGTTTGATGAGTTTTTTCCATAAAATCAATTGTGCACTGTACGCCACAATGATGAAGACATCAGCTACACTCATATTTATTTGTTTCTTATTTGTAACTAGCTATGTAGGAATTGTTATGGGCAAGACGACCGTTATGATCAACAACCATTTGCAGGCTGGCACTATTCTTACGGTTCATTGCAAATCTAAGAACGACGATCTTGGAGTCCATCATATAAAGGAAAGCTGGTTTTTCACATTCAGACCCAATATCTTCAAGGGTACATTGTTCTTTTGTGGCTTTTCATGGCCGGGTCGATTTGAGTGGTTTGATATATATAGTCAAAGAGGGACCGGGGTCGTTGCGATTTGTGTTTTTGGAATATCTTGCCCGATGGTCCTTGTTTGCTTAGTGAGTCCAGAGAGTATGATATCTGTTATCCATGGAATCCATCTCCTCTATAGATGTCTTATTGAGAAATATTGTGTTATGAACCCATAATTCTTTATTTATATGGAATAAGAGTCATCTTTATTATCTTTAAAATTAACATTAACAGACGTGTGTTTTTCTTCTAATATTATCATCATTCACTTTCGATTGGGATCTCTTTCTTCAAATTCTTGTCCCCTCGCTTTTTGTCATTCTATTTGCAATTATTACTTACACTGTTTATTTTCTCTATTAAAATGTTTTGATGTAAATATTTTTTTTAATAAAAAAAAGGTTAATAAGTGTCAAGCCATATTTCAATTTCAAATACATAACTCAATGCTGTATCATGAATCAACGTACAATAAATAGTTTAGGAGAAAATTCTTTCTTTGTCACCTTCTACAATCGATAGTTGAATTACATTTTTTTTTTATATAGGACTTCTCAAAATAAAAATCACCTTATTTTTGCATCAATGAAATCACAAATCAATCTTTCAAAAGTTGATGCCACATTTTGCATATGAAATTGTTGGGATAGAGTCGACATTCAATTGATAGCTACGAATTGATCTTTTGATGATGCTGTCTCTTAGACAAAATCTTGGCAAAATACCAAAATCCTGTAATCGGGACTATGGGGCATGTACTTTCACCTCGATTTTGTTGTAAAAGGCGACTTCATTGAAAGATCATTTTTTTATTCACATATTGATATTGTGTCTTTTTCTTGTAAAAAGCGAATGATGGCCACTTTTTAAAATTTTATTGCTTCATCATACGAATAAGTGAACTTTGAAGTTAGGACATGAATTGATTCTTACATTCCTATATGCAAAATTTTCTTGTATTTTATCATTGTCTTTATTTTTGTTGGCAAACGCATTTTTCATTTTGGATTTTAATTGTGAACTTAATCGATGCTTTTGTAAATCATGTGACTCACGGCTTTGAGTAATGAGGTTCTAATTTAATGGGCCTTGTAAATAATTCTCTCGACGATGCTAATTTACAATCGCTAAAAAACAATCATAAGATTTCGTTACTAAATGTTCTAGGCTCTCTGGGAAAAGGTGCCTTTAGAAATGTTTCACCAAGTCATTTTAACTCCTCTAAAATCGCTTCATTGAAAATTATGGTGTTTAACCTAAAAAAAAATTTGGACCATAATAAGTGAAGAAAAGCAATTTCCCTGGAATACTAAAAACTCTGTTATCCCCACCATATTATGCATACATTTTCCAAGTCATCCTCATTATGACCAAAAAGAAAAGAAAGAAAAAGAAAAGTTACCCTCATTTTCTCCTTCAATCTGGAGCTGCTCATGTTAGAAAGAGAGGGAGACAGAGGCGCAATGGTCGTGGCCTTGCCGCCGTCGCCCTCAGGCAAGTGGTCCCTTGGATCACCTGACCTCGACGTCGCCTTGTCGAGAATCGAGATCAAGGGAGCCCAGGCGAGCTGCTCCTCCATAGCACCTGACTCAGGGGAGATAGATTTCGCCGTGGTCGTTGGTCCCTAAGCTGCCTCATCGGAGTCCTGCAGTCTTTAGCTGTGGCAAGTTTTTTTTTTTTTTTTGGTAAAGGTAAGATATATATTAAGAAAGCCAAATGTACAAAAGATCTCGACACCAGTAACTTGCACTCCAAATGTAGTAACAAAAGAAGTGGAAGGGTGACGAGATGCAAAAGCCGCAGAGGCGGCACAACAACTACAACAACAAGGCCAAACTAAGCACGGCTAGCTCAACCAGCTATCAAGCAGAGACAAGAGCAAAGAGGAGGCCATCGTCTGATCAAGGACCTATGGGTCCCCATTGAAAATAATCGGGTCTAGACTCCAACTTCTCTGCAGCCTTCTGTTTCTGAAATTGTCTTCGACGTTCCTGAAGGTGATAGCCTTGTCCCGAACCACTTTAAAGAGGTGGTTCTTAATGACCAGAATAGAGAGAGGCTGGTCTCTAAAGATGATGCCATTCCTATTTTTCCAAATGATATGACACAACGCGCCAAAGGAAAAGCGGGCTATGCACTTATAGAAATATTTCCCCATCAAATAGGTAGTTGCCCATCTGAAATTCTCCCCCCCAACCTATGTTGCGCCAAGGTAAATTACATCTGGACGCCCAAAAGAAAGCAACGCTAGCCGTGACACAGCAGTCAAAAAACAAGTGGTCAAGAGAGTCAGGCACATTCTTGCAAAACGCACAGGTAGCATTACCAATAAAGGATCGAGTTAATGCATCAAAAAATGCAAGTTTTTTAGTCAGCTGCTATTAAAGGATCATTGTCACATGTATCTTCATTTTTGTAATCTTATTAGAGGATAATTTGGAAAGTATGCTTGGAACTATAACAAGGAAGCTCATCTTAAATAGATTAGTCCCGCATCCATGAAAAACCGTAATGATTGCATTAATTAGCGAAAATCCAAGCAAGCGGCCCAAACAAGAATTTATTTTGCTCTTTATTGTATAGACAAATAATTTTTTTGTAAAAAGTTTAGTAAGTGGTTTTCTTACTATGGTTAGCCACCTAACAAGTGTCCTAAGAACACCAACAAACAAGACTTCTTTGAGTTAAAAACAAAAAAAATATTGGTTGAGCACCCTTTGCAAAGGCGTAACACTAACACCACCCCCTCTTGGCTCTTCACTAAAGTTGTAATTCTTTAACATATGTACATATAATTGAATTCCCTTCTTTTTATTTTCATTCAATGGGACAGTTAAAAGATTTATGACAAGGACCAGAGCCAAACCATGCGAAAGGTCGTTCTAGGCTCAGTCTCCGCACTGGCCATTTGGCCAATGCTTTCAAGTGCTACTGCTCATGATCAGGGTAGTGTGCAAAGAGTGTAGATCGAGGGATTGAGATTGGTTCATCATCGTCATCAATAGCAATCGGTGATTACTCCGCGCAATTTCCCATGCCTTTCTCCAAACCGCGTTTCATCAGCGAATGTTGCTTCGTCAAGTGATTTACTATGAACTGCTTTACAGTTCCCAGAACATGCAGTAAAGCTTTTTATGTCAGCATTTGAGGGCATGCGATATTCTCTCTCTCTCTCTCTCTCTCTCTCTCTCTTTCTCTCTCTCTCTCTCTCTTAATTTGCCTACTCTTCCTGGCTCTTTCTTGGATACTAGCTGCATGTAACTTAGGTGTATCCCAAACAAAAAGCACACATTATAGAGATTTTTATGTACCTTACGGGCGACAGTATTTTCCCTACCTAAATAAATCACAGTATGCAAAGCATTACTAATTTTCAAGGGGGAAAAAGTAAGAAATGTCATAACACTTACGATTATTGATTCATTAGAGGCGGATATTGTATAGATGGTGTTTTCAAAACGATAAATTTTTACCCGTAGAATTCAATATATGTAGCTTTTTCCCTACTTGAAAATACTCAATTTTTGAAAAAGAAAACACTTGTTTGCCCAAAAGTAATAAATGCATTGGTTATTTGGAAATCATTTTTACATATGATTTAATGCTCAATATTATTAATCACGTTGACAAGTGCCGTAATACGTGAAGCTTATGTTATATGAAAAAGTCCAATGTCACAGATACAGATAAAGGAGAAACCCATTTATGGTTGAGTTCTTCTTATGTAGATATTGGCTAAAGTAAGCGACAGATTCATGTTTTTGGGGCTAAAATTGTGGTTAATCAATGTTCTTTGCCGTCAATTTTCACTGAATTTGCTATACATTCGTCGTTAATTATAACCATGATCGATCCACAAAACCTTTTCTATAGCCAAACCTGATGTGTTTGTCCACGTGACAAGTGTCTAAATTAATTAAGCTGGCAATTAACATGTGGTGCTTATACGTAAAAAAATCGATTTTCACTACATGCACGAACCCTATTATTACTAGAAGAAAAATGTTTAGCTTCTTCCAAGCTGCCTAGCTACTGTTGGCGAAGTCTTCGTGTACGAAAACTAAAAAAGAGAACCCGTGCAATAAGCGAATCTAATAGATGGACCGAGCGACGGTGAGCTAAAATTTGACGAAGCAAGTGAGAATTGCTAGCAAGATAAAATAACATGAAAATTCAAAATTCAGGTAAGACATCGTACATGAAATCAAAACTGAAGGATCATTTGCGTCATTTTTACCTTTGTCAAAATCAACTCACTTATTATATTTTTCTTCTCCCACATTTCCTATTTTGACACAAAAGAAAAAGGGTTAATATCACATAAGGCACTAAACTAGTACATTTGTGATAAATCTATTTTAAATTAATTTTTTACCACAAAAAAACTCAAATTAGTACACATGTGAAAAATTTATCTAAATGTTTTGACCATCAAAAAATGACAAATTTACCTTTTGATATATATATATTAAAAATTGGATTAATACACAAAAAATCATAAATTGGTATAATTATGACAAATGGAGGAAACCGGTTGTGACATTCTAAAATCCAGGTTATGATTTCGATCGAAATAGTTTGGCATTTCATTGACGCATTTATAGTTCTTTTCCCTGAACTGATCACTCATGGGATAACTAGTCTATCGAAGAAGCCGTTAAGGAATTTTAATGCATTAGACTTGAGAATTCAACCAGGAAATGACTGCTCGACCGTGCAAATCTGCAAGAGATCATTGCGACACAGTAAGATCGATTAGAAATCAGAGATAGGTTGACTTAACAAAGGTATGTGATTAAGTGTGGGTGATTCCACCTAATTGTACAATTCTTGTCGATCGGTATTAGACCAATTCTTCTGTCGTTTTGATGCCCCGTGTCTGTATTTGAAATCTTGAGATTTCTACGACAACCGAAAGTTGCTAATGTGTCAAAGATGTACTTTGTGGCTTGAGAATAATCAACCACAGATCAAATGAACAAAAATTTCCTAAAAGCTACCCGGTAGATTAGGACGCACTAAATTCGCGCCAAATTGAAATTAACCGTGAAATCAAACCTGAATTCAGAAATTGAAAGTTATGTTGTGTCACAAATCATTTTAGAAATGTTGACTCATCTTCGGAAGATTTTTCATGCAATAAGAGTTTTTCAGCAAATTAATCAAAGAATGGCTAATTTGGCTCAAGAAATTAGTAGGCCTGCCTTTGGTCATGCTTTTGGGACTTAAGTTGGTTTTGTGGATAAGTGAAGATGTGAATTGAAGTGTGGTGACATTAGATTAATTTTATGGACTTCAATTTGGCTCAATTGGAATGGATTGAATGGAATTGAAGAAATTGATGTACAAACTTTAGAAATTCGTATGCCATGGTGGAGGAGCCAAATTGGACCCATTAGAAGTATATTGTGGGAGTTTTGAATGAGTGGAAGATGACCTCATGTGAGGTCATGGTGGGCCATTTTTGGAGGATTAAAGAAAGAGAAAAATGTGAGAAGTGGTCCCCCTTAATAGAGAGAAACCAGTTCTCCCCCTCTCTCCTCCGTCGAGCCTCCTCTCCATCTTCTTCTTCTTCGAAACCCAGCAAACCAAAGGAGCTGAAGACCTGCGAAGCCCAGCCGCTCGCCTTTTATCGTCGTTCGCCGCTGCACGCCGTCGGAGTAGCTGCACCTCGCCTCACGCACCTCCACCTTCCTCTATTTTCCCCCTTGCTGGCATCAACCTCCTCCTCTTATTCTTCTTTGTGCTATTCGAGACCCATTAGCAAACTAGGGAAGCGAAGCAGCAGCTAGCAGCGCCGCCCCTTCTGTCCAGCCATCAACCCTTAGCCGTCTCTTCTCGTCAATTATCCTTTGTCCACACGCCTCAACCTCCCTCTCGCCCAACTCGTCGTTCCAACGAGCTGTCCAGCTCGTCCCAGCCGCTGTGGACTGCCGCCAGAGCTCCCTTCGCCGCTATATGCCACCGCTTGGACCGTTGAAGCTTTGCCGAGCTACCACCGGCCTTGTCCAACTCGACTTAGCCCCAGATCCGGCCTTAAGCAGCAGCGAACAGAGAGGAGAAAAATTGGTATGGTAGCAGCTTCGTGGCCCATTTTGGCCAGCTTCCCAACCTCAAAAGCTAGGCCCGCTTTGGAGTGAATCGATCCCCTTAACGTCCTCGTCGATTTGAGCCGCTCGAATCGCTAATCGAGTGAGTTTAACTCACTAATTCCCGCTTAGTAGGTTAATCACGTATAAGGGGTGTTTAGATTAGACTAAGTAGGTTTAGGTGATTAGATTAATTTATTTAAATGTTAAGTGGATTAAGGGATGTGATTAATTTAGTAGACAATTAATTAAGGCTAAGTAAATGTTTGGATTAAAGTAATCTTGTTTAAACCTTAATTAATTAATTATTTCGAATTTATATTATTATTTATTATATTATATTATATTATAATAATATTATTATTTTATTTAATTTTCGGAATAAATTTAATTATTTATTATTTTCGGAAATTTTGACTTGGATAGTCGATGACCGGAATTTTATGCTGATTATCTTGGTGCAATATGTTTATTTATTTGAGCGTTAATTTGTGCTGAATTGAATTAATTGTGAATTTAGGATTTATTCATAAATTATTTGATTTTGGTTATTAATGGAAAAATAATCGGGCGTCAGTTTACAGCGCCAAAAATATGTAATGGGCTGTTGAAATTGGTGAGATATTTGTAAATGAAATTATTATATTTTGGCTAAGGCCAACCGTGTACCCACACATGGCTATTTATCGTGAATGATAAAAAAAAAAAAAAAAATGATGAATTGACTATATGGTTGGAGTGGTATACTATATCAGCCTATGGGCGATATGTCAGCTTTGGGTGAGCAGTATACCTTATTATCAGCTTTGGGCGAGCACATATATATAGAATACTAAATTGGCCTAGGGGCCCTAATCTATTAGCTTTGGGCAAGCTATGCTATCTATTTTCAGCTTTGGGTCAGTAGTCCTAGATTATGGTCGGACTTTATAGATAGTATTGAATGTACCGACCAAGGAAAGGTCGTGATGACATGTAATCGATTAAGTCAATTGATCGTTGAGTCGATATGATTGGTGGAATATGATTTATTGCTGTAGTTATCAATATTATTGATTGAACTGATGTACAGGAAGGAACTGATGCCAAGGTAAGCCTTTTGACCTGTGTTGTGCTTAGGCAGCCCTTATAGCGTATTGGCTTCCTAATCAGGTTTTAGTGAGGGTAGAAATTGCTGAGACATAGTCTCATCCCGGTTTGGAAGATCGCGGAGGATTGGAAGTCTTGGAGTTCGGAAGGTGGAGGCTGAAGAATCGGCAAATGGGTCTGACTAATGGATGTTAAGACCCTTTTTTATAAGCCGTCAATTTTGTAAATAGCCTTAGTTTGTAATTAACCAGTTTGTCTATAAAGACTCATCTTGGTGTGAAAAATATGATCCTATTTTTCTATCCCATTGTTTGATTGTTTGAGGATTTTTTTAAGCTTACGTATGCGTATATGAATGAGAATGGGTTAGCGACCTTCCTGGGACATCGCAAATAAATTGACCAGATAAGGGATGGGCGCGTGCCCGAGGATCGGGGCGTGACACTGGTACACTCACCAATTGACTCGTATAATCTAACTCAATAATTTGATAGTAAAATTTAAGGGAAACTAATGGAGGATTGATTGGAGCACTATAAATGAGAAGTAAAAGTAAAGAAAATATGCAGTTGAAAAGCTCCCATTCATCGCTTCCTTCATTGTGTCTGTATGTGTGAGGTTATCTAGGGTGCTCTTACTAAACCAAAAGTTACTAACAATCTCCTTCCATGTGCATCTAGAGCCATTTCATAGGGAGAAGTACACTATTAGTGTCATAAATTATGTACAGTGCTCACTTTGGTGCCAAAAGATTCAATCGGATCACTTAAATACCAAATCGGAGGAAAAGCAATCACTTTGGTGCCACCGGCGAGATATTCCAGCCAAAATGATGACGTGGCTTTTATATTTAAAAAAAAAAAAAATTCGACATGGCTTGAGAAACGACGTCATTTTCAATCCTCCTTAAGAAAACAACGTCGTTTTGCGATCCTAAGTGGATGGTTTCACAAAAACGACGCCACACAACTCATTTTGGGATTTTTTATTTTATTTTTTTATTTTGAGATTGAAATTAGGGTTCCAATCCTCGTCGGTCACCGTGTGGCATCCCAAAAATTCAAGACAAGCTCTAAAGTGTATTAAAGCCCATAATTATGTAATAAAATTACCTATGTTTATGTTTTAGCCATTAGTTTTCTTCTAAGACTAAGTGTCATATGCTTGTGTTCATGAGTTTTTAAATTAGTATTATAGGATAAATTAATGAGAATGATTTATTCTTGGCCATGCACCTCATAGACTAAATTCCTATAGATAAAATGTTACAAGATTTTGCCATGTGAAATTTAAAATTTGGAATCTATAAAAGAAAGAATTAAAGGTAAAATTTGGGGTTTAATTAGGTTGGGCCTTAGGCCCAATAGCTTGGACCCTTGGTGGGCCAATTGGCCGGCCCTTTGGAGCCCAAGGAGGGGCTGTCAACCGGCCCACTTGCTAGCCCAAAGCCTAACCGAGAATGAGGCCCATCTTTGCATGAAGAAGGTCATGTGTCTCTCCCAAATTGCCAAGTGTAGATCATGCATTGGCTTGTGGAGAGGCACATCATCATTGCTAATGATGGGAATTAGGGGAAACAAAAGGGGGAGAGAGTGGCCGGTTGAGGATTCGGCCAAGCCAAAGAGAGGGAGAGAGTTGCAAGAGAGAAGGGGAAGCCGAGAGAGAAAAGGAGCCGCTCGCCCGCACGCCGTCCGTTCGCCGTCTGTCCGTCCGTTGCCGGTGTGCCGTCCGTGTGCCATCATCTGCTTGATCTTAGAGACAAGTTAGGATCAATTTCTGCTCTTGCATGTGTGTCTTGCATGTGGTCATAGATCTCGCATGTTTAGGGTAGGCAAAACCGAACCTAGAGTGTGTTGTTTTTGAAATGGCTTGCTGATTTCGTGTAAACCGCCTGACTCAGAAACTTGTGGAGGCTTGCATGCGTGTTTTGAGTTGAATTTTGACTTCGACTCCTTCATTAAAGTTGTAGAAAACACCTCAAAGTATAACATACTAAAATTTGAGACAAAAAGGCTGAGTTTTAAGGGGTGAAACTCTTCTCCTACGAAGACACTAGATTTGGAACTGCTTTGCTGATCTTTTGGTAGTTTCGTGGGTTGCATGTTGCTTTTTACCGAGAATTTCCCTTCAACTTCTTCATGAAAATTGTAGAGAACATCCTAAAGATTATCATACTCAAATTTGAGGCAAAATGAGCAAATGTAGCCTAGTGAATCGACTTTTTCTTGAAGATGGTAAATATGAAAATACGGTACTGGACACCCGAGACTTCTTGGACCCATATGGTGACTATTCTTTGGAAATTTCACTTATATCCCTTAATGAAAGTTGTAGGGGACCTCTTGAGGTACAACATATCAAAATTTCAGAGGAACCGAAGAAGGATAAGTAGGTCAAAAATCGATATTTCGGGGATAGCTATACTGGACGTTTCAGTGCTAGAAACAGGAGCCTCGGACGCCTATAGAAAATTTTATAGAGCGAATTTGTCCTAAATGTCTTCATGAAAAATCTACTTCAGGGTATTAACTACAACCTAGTAAAATTTCATAATTTTTGGAGGTTATTCGGGTATTTTAATCGAAATATTTCAAAAACTGCGCAATCTGTTTTTATCCGAAATTACATGCTGTATTTATGTGAATTATATCTTCTTGTGTGAAACTCTTTTGGGCATGTGTTCTTCATGAAATTGTTACCTTATTATCTTTTCTATCACATGTTCTGATTTCATGATTTTTGGGAATCATATGGATTTTTAATTTAAACATTTTCTAAAATGGTACAAGCTGGAATTTAATAAACTTCAAAAAGGCATAATATATGGACTATTCTAAATTGTATGGATTCCATGAATTGTATTGTTATGAATGATTATGTCTTGCTGCATGCATGATGATGATTGGAAATGCATATATGAATCAAAGGATGAGAATGATCTTGATTGCCATCACATCACATGCCATGTTAACATTGAACTATAATTGAAGATGTGAATTAAGATAAGTGAGAAGGCTATCGGAGGTGTGAGCCGACGATGCCCCGGGAGTGTCGGGATGCCTGGCTAGAAAGGTACGGCCGGTTGCTCCGTGGCTTTGAATGGCTGGATGCCGAAGGGTCCTCGGGAGTTTCGAGATGCCCGAAGAGTGGGGGAGTCGAAAGCCTGGATGGTATTGAGCCAATGGATGCCTCATGATGCCAGTTGGGGTACGAGATGTCTGGCAGGTATTGTGCCAGATGATTCCCGCGATGCCAGGTGGGGTGCGAGTGATAAATGTGGGATGCAAACATTGGTCCTGAGAAAGAGAAATGTGGTAGCCCAAAATGAAAGGATAAAATTGGGGAATTGAAATTGAATTATGCATGATGGTATATGCATAACATAATGATGATATGTGCATGGATGCATGATAATGATGAGTGCATGTGACATGATGATGGTGAGTGCATAGATGTATGTGCACCTATGGCATGATGGTACATGTGATATGATGATGATGAGTGCATGGATACATGATGATGGTGAGTGCATGGATGTATGTGCACCTATGGCATAATGGTACATGTGACATAATGATGGTAAGTGAATGACATGATGATGATGATTATATGATAATGTATGTACATGAGGTGTGATGACATGTGCATGATATCAAGGTAAATTGTGCATGGATGCTTTAATGACATGTGATACTATGATTGTATTGCATGATGCATTGAGTGGTTTATTGGTCATTTACCTGCTGAGTGGCTATACTCACCCCTTCGGGGACCAATATTTCAGATTAGCAGGATGTCGCTCCCTGCTGTCATGCGGGGGCGTCTTTTATGGCCTTCCTTCGGATGTAGAGGTTAAGTATGTAGAGATCGACTATCCCACCATTCCTGGTCTGACATTTATTTGAGTTTGCACCTTAGTGATGTATGACGTGGGCCTAGCTGAAGGCCCTATCATTCAGGAGTTCATATCTGTTCATGTTTGTCGGAACAGATTGATGCGTGGGATGTTGCCGCTGCCACCACTTGATGCATCGGGATGGGTGTGAGGGCTCGTGCATGAGAAGTAAGAGCTGGAACTTTTTGGGATGATAGCCAACACTAGTTGATGGGAGATCTCGCACGATAGACATAGTGGGTCAAGTGTTTCTTTTTAGGGTTATGGCCGAGTGTAGCTACAAGTCTTGGCCTTTCTTTTGATGTACCGACCCAAGGAAACCCATCATGGAAATATGTAAATAAAAGTGTCATGGATTTATCTTTTCTTATGATGTTTAGTGGTGTACAATTGTATCGTGATTGTTGGAGGGAAAGATGGCGATATTAAATTATGCTTCTGCTAATGAGTCGCATTGAGACCGTTTTAAAAAAAAAAAATGTCTATGAACTGCAATGCTTCTTCTTCTAAGAGATGTAATTAGTGTCCATTAGGTGTAGCAATAGGTGCCTGTGGCGACCTAAGGTTTTTTGGGGTGCCACACGCCGTCGCTTGGCCATCAACCTAGCTCACTCGGCCGCCATCACTTTACAATGTGAGGTTTGCACTTGAGTGAGATCACAAAGGAAGAAGAACAAGAAGAAAGAGAAGGAAAAAAGAAAAAATAGGTAAATTTGATTCTAGAATTATTTACCGAACAAAGAATCAACTTTTTTTTTTTTTTAATTCTTGATTCTACTCCAAATTTGTTCCAGGGAACAAAAAGTTTATCAAACGCGATTCTGTTTCCAAACTACTCCCGGAAACAAAAAAGAATATAAATAAACATTGTTTAGCCGGTTACCAAACGGGCCCTAAGGGGCTAGACAACAACCTTGCTCTTACAACAACCTCGCAGAGCAACATAGGATGGTAGTGGTGGGGGTTGTTGAGACTAGAGTCGTGGTAGTTGGGTATTATAGGTGGCCCACTTGCGTTGCTGGACTGATGGTTGCCAAGGAGTCACTCAAAAGCTTGCAAAGAATGAATAAATTTGTTGCGAGCACTAGAGTTGCTGGTCAGGCACCTGAAGGCTACGATGTTATTGTTCGAAGGCGGCCATAGACTGGTTTGGGTGTGCCTAGATCTACTGGGAGTTGGTCACTCAATGGTCTTCACATGACATGGAAATTTGTTGGACTCAGTAACAATGGCTCCTTCGGCGTGGGTGCAAGGACCGCAAGATGTTTTGGATTACGACTGGGCTACCACAAGTGACGTTTACTAGGACCTTGGGGAGCGACAAAAGTTCTACTAAAGCATCGATGGAAGTTAGGCGCAAGAAATCACGGCTTTGAGAAATCAACACAGCTGGACGTCGAGCGAGGTTTGCTTCACTGATGAGGATAGTGCTAGGGTGTAAAGTGTAGTAGCGAAATTCAATAATGCTGCAACTGTCAAATCGCAACATTGGAGGGGTGATAGGCAATCATGCATGGAAGCGGGAGGTTTGATGGTCAATCTACCATGACTGCAAGAGCTTTAGGTCACTGAGAGCAAGGACAAAGACCAATAGGTGCAATGGTTATGGATTAATCTATTTGATAACATCAGTTAGAGGTGGCAAAATGGGTCTTAAACCCATATATATGATCCATTTTAATCATAAATGAGTAATGTATAGGTCACTTATTTTTTAAAGAAACTAGTTAAATAGGTTTTCACATTGAAGATTTAAGATAAATGGCTCTTAAATTGATTGGACTTAGAACCCATTTTCAACTAAAACCTCACAATATTTTCTTCCCTCTTTAACTTTGTAAAAATATCTTTTATAAATATCGAAATTATAATTATTTTTTATATTTCAATTTTCTTTCCTTTTTTCTCCTTTTCATTTTTCTTTCCTTTTTTTCCTTTTTTCTTCCTCCTTCTTTAGCTAGTGGACAGCACGACGATGATCGGCAACCGACCAGGCAAGGCTTGAGCTCACTGGCATCGTGCGAGCTCGAGCTGGCTGCATCTAGCGAGGCGGAGGCCTCGCGAGATGTCATTAAGGCTCAAGATCGCTAGACACTAGCGAGACTCGAGCTTGCTGGCGTCAGGCAAGGCTTGAGCTAGCCGGATCCTACGAGGCAAAGGCCTCGCCAAATTTCCTAAAGGCACGAGCTTGCTTGACGCCAGCGAGGCTCGAACCTCGCTGATTTTGCAAGGTGGAGGCCATGCCAATGTCTAACAAGGCTCAAGCCTCACCAATTGGGCAAGCTGGAGGCTTGCCTATGGCTGGTTGCCGGCCGTTGTCATGACCAATGACCAGCTAAAGAAGAAGAAAAAGAAAAGAGAAAAAGAATATTTATATTTTTAAAAAGTAAAAATAATTAAAAATTCAATTTTTAAAAAGTAAATTTAAAAAAATTATAAATTTGTCCATTAAATTTCAATTGCATAAAAGTATCTTAGCAATACCATTTTAAAAGAATCATAAGAAATAAGCTCTCTTAGGTTTAGTTAAATGGGTCGAGTTAGGTATGGGTCAAAAATTTTGCACTATGATAAATGGGTTGTAAACAAGTTAAATGGGTTGATTTAAATTGGACCATTTATGACCCGACCCAAACCCTACCTGACCCACCCATTAAACAGGTCTAACATCAGTAGGGAACACTATTCCCAAAAATAAAACTAGAATAAAATCAAGAGGTAGAAAAAAAGTTATTTATTTGTTCTCGAGGATAATTCTAGAATTAGGTCATTTTCTCTTCTTTCTCCCTCTTTTTTTTTTTTTTTTTTTTGTTTCTTCCTCTTCCTCCCCTAGTCGGTTGCCAAGCTCGGCGATGGCCCACGACAAGGTCTTCTAGTCCTGGTCCTAGCAAGGCGAGGTCTCGCCTTGGGTGGGAAGGGCTCAACCTCCCCTAGATGAGGTAAGGTCTCATCGATGGCTAGGCAAGGCTCCCTAAATGCTAGTGAGGTTGCCAACTCCCATCTAGCTGATTTCTAGCTATTGCGAAGGCCCACTAATGACTAGAGTAGGAAGAAGAAGAGAAGGAAAAAAAAATCTCATAAATTTATCTAAAAATTAAAAGAAAATTCCATGTAACAAAAAAATTTGAGAGTTGTATTGATTGCATACCTACTCTTTTTCTATTATGGAAATCAAATTGTGGCACCCCCGACTTGCCTGAGGTTGCCACAGGTGATCTCTCTTAATTACTCGATCTCATATAACTTCATAAACTGATACCCTTTGACCAAGGAATTTTTTTTTTTCGAAAGCGATCCCAGCGCAGCTTATTAGTGGAAGCATAAACAAGTCTCACCATCTCTCCCTCCAATAACCATAATGCAATGCACACCAACTACACACCATAAGAAAAGATAAAGCCGATTCACTCTTATTTATATTTTCATGATGGACATCAAGGTCAATACAACAAAAAGGTCAAGATTTTAACTATACTTGGCTACCACCCAAAAAGGACTCGATTCTACATCGATCATGTACCACCCTCCATCAACAAGCATCGGGTATCTCCAAAAAGTGTTAGCTCCCATCAACTATACATGCCATCATACCCAATCCAGTGCATCGGGTGGTTGCGATGATAACATCCCTAACATAACCCCATCGCGTCGGACATGGACAGATATAAACTCCTGGATAACCGGGCCATCAGCTCGACCCACGTCGTACATCACTAGGACACGGACTCGAACAAAAACTAAACCAGGAGCACCGACACAGACATGCTCAGTACACTCCACATCCACATTAGTACGTATGCCATAGTAAGTACTGCGTGCAACCGGTCGCAAAGGCATCTTTCTAATCTAAAATGTTAATCCCCAAAGGGATGAGTACAACTACTCAGAAGTAAAGATCCACCAAACTACTCAGTGCGTCAAACAGAACAATCAAGGATAAAACCCATATAATTCATGCATTCAAGCATAACTTACCTTATAGTCATGCATATATCACCATGCCATATGTGCATATACCACCATGCACTTATCATCAAGCATTCATGCATATATCCATGCCATATGTGCATATATCACCATGCACTTACCATCAACCATTCATGCATATATCATCATACCATATATACACATCCATGCGCATGATATAGTCTCAAGTTTTATCATTCCAGGGATTAGTGTTTGCATCCCACAATTTATCGCTCGTATCCAACTTGGCATCACGAGGAACCTCCGGCACACACCTCCGGGCATCTGGCACAGACACTACGGGCATCTCGTACTCCAACTAGCATCATGAGGTATCCCCTCGACACACACCTCCAAGGCTTCCGGCAACCCCACACTCCGGGCATCTCAAAACTCCTGAGGACATCCGGCACACACACTCCGAGCATCCTAACACTCCTAGGGCATTGTCAGCTCATACCTCCGACAGTCTTGTTATTTCTCATGTTATATTCACACATGTATCTCAATTTCAACATGGTATTTGATGTAATAATATCAAAGATCTCAACCAACTTTTCATGCCATATAACATGCTATATGTCATCACATATGCAGCAAGATCAACCACTCAAAGTACTGCATCACATGAATAAATTCATTTATTTTTCGAAACACATCCATGTTTCGGATAAATCAGAATGCATTCCCCTAATTAAAACTCCAGAAAAACTAGTAAATTGCATTAATAAGATCTGAAAACTTGACACATTATAGACGAGATCTAAAGGCAGATATCTCATGAATAACTCCAAACCAAAAGAATCTCACATAAAACAGCACGGTCCATGCATCATAGTTTTCAAACTTCAATATTTCAGCTTGCACAGTTTCGGAAGAAATTTAAATTAAATATCCAAAAGAACTCCAAAAATTCTAAAATTTTGACATATTATAGACAAGTCCTAGAGGTAAATTTATCATGAAAAAATCAAAACCCAAATCGTTCTAGATTAATAGATATAGACGATTTATTTCCCCCTATTCTCGGTGTCATCTTTTCCAGATTATCATCTTTCAAACGAAACTCATTTCATTGACCTACGTATGTTGATTTCTTCTAAATTTTTAGTATGTTATTTCTAATAATATTACCTAAAACTTTCATTAAGTACATACAATCAAATTTTAACTGTATGATTTTATAAAAATCACGAAATCATACTAGGTCGAAGTAGCGTTTTTCCCAGATCCAGTTTCTTCAAAAGACAACGATTTCACCGACCTATTTTTGTTCATTTCCTCTAAAATTTTGATATGTTCTACCTCAAGAAGTACACTACAAGTTTCATTAAGAGATAAAAGTGATATTTTTACAATAAAGTTACTTTACAGACCACGAAATCTCTCAAGGTCAGCACAACGAATTCCAGATCTAATTTCTCCAAAGAAAAATCATTTCACTAACCAATACTTGTTTGTTTTACCTCAAATTTTAGTATGTTGTTCCTCAAATTTTTCTCTACAAATTTCATGAAGAAATTGAAACAATATTCCAATAAAAAGTTGCATGCAGCACACTGGTCTTTCCAGAAACAACATGCACGGCCAACGAATCTCTCTCCAAAGCTCCGAAATTTCATTCCATCTATCGCAATCAAGATTTACCATCTACTACACACACAACACAGCAATGCAAGGGGTAGGTTTTAGGACTTCACTTGCCTTAACTTAAGCACAAATAGCAACAAGGATGGCGGCAAAGCAGCGAACAGACGGTGGCAAGCTAGGTGGACGATCCTCCTCCTTCCTCTTACACGCCCGCTTCCTCTCTTTCCCTCTTTCTCTCTCTCTCAGTTTCCCTTTCTCTCTTGGACGACACTCTCTCTCTCTCTCTCTCTCTCTCTCTCTCTCGGTCGATTTCCCTTCATCAATCCACCTCCCTCTCTTTACTTTCCTTCCCCTACAATCATTTGCAATCATTTGATTGCATGTAGCCGCCCAAGGAAGCCAATGGGGGCAGCCACACTTGGCTTCTCCTCCATGCCACTTGGCAACTCACATGCAAAAGTTGATGGGCTTCAATGTTGGGCCGGTCGAATTGGGGGCTAGCGTGGACTGGTTGGACAGTCTTTGGGCCTAAAAATCAGCCCATCCTCTCCTATTCTTATTCCACTTAACCCTCATTTAAATTAACACCTAATTTCAACTTATAAACCCACAAAACTTTGTAATTTAAATCAATAAAATTCTATATCAATTTGCACCTTAATAAAATCCTTGGGTCACTTGAAGACACATCTCCATCCAAACAATTGTCCATTACAATGCTCGGCATTAAATTAATTGAAATTCATTGATTCAATGGTTAATACAAAATCAAATGGCACTTCCATTACCTAATCATGGTTCATGGTACTCCAGAGGTTGTCACGAGATTTTAGGATGCCACACAAATGGATTTTCAAAAGCTTGTCATGATTTCCAAGGCAAAAAAAACAAAAAAAAAATTAAACAAAAATTATCCATTGATAGAGTGTTAAATAAAACAACTATCCAGGATTTAAATTGTCAGAAAACCTTAGAAGTAAGAAGTCCTCTTTACATAACTTTATATAATAGTATGCTAGATCGACCAATTTTAGCTACGTATTCATGTGATTATTAGAGATGAATGTACAACTATTAAACCATCTGTTAATTTTTTGATCGCTTAGGTATTTATTTCAAAAGGTTGTGTTAAAATCATAAGCATTAAAGTGACATTTTCTTTACAGTTATGTATGGGACTATATTTTTAGACTCGAATGCTAGAAACAACTTTAGGGACAGATTGTATTTTGCATATCATTTTTAAAAAGTAAAATTTTAATAAGCACGTTAAACACCGATTCATCCACAAGTGTGCTTTCGTGATAGTTAACCATAAGGCTTAAGAGGCACAAAAAATAAAATAAAAAATTTGAGCAGAATCCAATAGAAAAACTATAATTCTTACGTTCTTTTTATTTTACACGTTTATTGTACTATAAAATAGGAATAGCTCTCAATGAGCAGGCTCGGGAGGGGATATAGGACTGAGAGTAGTAACACAGTTGTTCCATGTCTCATTGCTCCTCCTATAGACATTAGATATCGTCCCCTTAATCGGCTTCTGGCTCGAGACGCTCAACTCCACAAATTGGATGTGGCAGTTCTTCCCCGCTTTCAAGAGCTCATGACAACATTCATTGGTTGGTGTAAAGGTGTTGGCGATGACTATGATTTGATAGAATCCAAACCCGCAATCCTTTCTTATTCCCTTTCCGCAATCAAGGTTTCCGACCTTGGCGAAAGTAGCCTTAGGAAGCAATGCAACAGGGACCACCAACAAGATCATGAGAGCAGACAAGTTCTTGGCCATTGCCATTATGGTCTTTTGGGGATAGGAGGGTTAGGAAATTGTGTGAGATTGTTGATTGTTTGGTGATGCAGTTGATCTAGAGATGAGAACTTATATAGCTCGAGGGAAGTAGTTCATTAATGAAATGAATTCATTAGCTATGATTCATAAATTTATGTAGGAAACATGTAAAATTATTTCTCTCGCAATAAATACATTGATTGAGGGCCTTGTCATCTCACTTTGTTTGCAGTTCAATCATTTGCCATACAAAAAGAAAAAGTTTTAACGAGTTGTTTCATTGAATCTGTGAATGAATATACTTATTTTTCAATGATATTTGTTGTGAAAAATTTCCTTCAACATTCTAGAATTTATGCCCTCTTGTCATGATTTCCTGTCTAATATATAGTCAAATCACCTCCTAGCTGGCCACGATCTCTTTCTTCATTTCGCCTCTTCAAATCTACTCATGTATCCTTATTTCAGATTGGGCATAATTCATCTTAGAAATTCAAACATCTATAATGCAAAAGCGCGTTATCTTAATGATACCTTTATTTAGGGTTAGGCTCCATCCCTAATTTTTAGGATTAACGCCACAAAAATTGTCAAACAAGTACATCTATGATAAATTTATCTCAAACTAATTTTTTAACCGCCATAAATTTTCCAAAACTAATTTTTTGACCAACAAAAATCTTAACATGATATATTTGTGATAAATTTACTCTCAATTAGTTTCTATTAAATTCTATTAATACCCCAAAAAATCACAAAACCGACATACTTGTAACAAATGGAGGGGTCAACTACCACATATCATCCATCAAACTTAGGAATTTGATAGTAAATTTTAATGAAAACTAGCAAAAGATAAATTTGTCGTAAGTATACCAGTTTAGGTTGTCACAACTGTACTCATTTAGGGTTTTTCCTGATATTAGCCCTAATCTTTATGCAAATGATTACGCTTGAAGCCAAAATTTAAGTATCAACAATTGATAAATTAAACCTTTGATCAAATAATTTTGTTTTTGTATGTTATATTTAGCGAACTTATTTATGAACAACTAATGATTTGCCTAGATATTTTAGTGTGTTTTGGTTTTCCAGATTTATTGAACTCATTAATGGATCATTTAACCTTTGGACTAGATATTAGGGTGGGACTATTTTTTCTTGATTAAAAATTATTAAAACTAGTGATAATGAATAGGTTTCACTAAATGAAGAGGGGCCATGCTGATAATAATAATCTGCACCCGTCATCTTCTGTGCCAAGCAACATACATTCATTACACCGATGAAAAAGATTAAAAAATACATTCTTTACCTTTGGATTCACTAACTTAAACCTACTCTTGCATAATAACATGATCAAACTTACACTTTACGTAAGATGTTGGGCCATCCATATTTCTAAATTATTGGTACCAACAAAACCTCATTAAATGTTCAAAAGTCAAGTTTTCATGGCATATGAGAAGCAAAAATGTACCCGCATTCTCGCATGAACATATAGTTAACATTTTAAGGTTTCGCCGAATTGTCTAGTATAGGCTATTTAAAATGTCAGTTAATTGAAAGAAAGAAATTACTAATGGAGCAATTGGATACGTACATATATAAACAGAGAAATATATTTCAAGATTTGAATTTTTTTTATGATTGCTTACAAGATTAAAAAGATTCAAAGTAAGATTTATATAATAAAAGCAACTAACCCATATTTAATTTGTCAAAAAACCTTAAAAGTAAGAAGTCCTTACATAACTTTATACAATAGTATGCTAGATCGACCAATTGTAGGTACGTATTCATGTGATTATTAGAGATGAATGTATGATTATTAAACCATCTATTAATTTTTTTATCGCTTAGGTATTTATTTCAAAAGGTTGTGTTAAAATCATAAGAATTAAAGTGACATTTTCTTTATAGTTCTGTATGGGACTATGTTTTTAGACTTGAAAGCTAGTAACAACTTTAGGGGCATATTGTATTTCGCAGATCATTTTTAAAAAATTACAAGTTTAATAAGCACATTAAACACCGATTCATCCACAAGTGTGCTTCCGTGATAGTTAACCATAAGTCTTAAGAGGCACAAAAAATAAAATAAAAAAAAAATTGAGCAGAATCCAATAGAAAAACTATAATTCTTTCGTTCTTTTTATTTTACACATTTATTGTACTATAAAGTAGGAATAGGTCTCAATGAGCTGGCTCAGGAGGGGATACAGGACTGAGAGCCGCAACGCAGTTGTTCCATGTCTCATTGCTCCTCCTATAGACATCAGATATCGTCCCCTTAATCGGCTTCTGGCTCGAGACGCTCAACTCCACAATGTGGCTATGGCAGTTCTTCCCTAGTTTCAAGAGCTCGTGACAACATTCATTGGTGGGTGTAAAGGTGTCGGCAAGGACTATGATTTGATAGAATCCAGACCCGCAATCCTTACTTATTCCCTTTCCGCAATCAAGGTTTCCGACGTTGCCGGAAGTAGCCTTAGGAAGTAATGCAATAGGGACCACCAACAAGATCATGAGAGCAGACAAGTTCTTGGCCATTGCCATTATGGTCTTTCGGGGATAGGAGGGTTAGGAAACTGTGTGAGATTGTTGATTGTTTGGTGATGCAGTTGATCTAGAGATGATAACTTATATAGCTCAAGGGAAGTAGTTCATTAATGAAATGAATTCATCAGTTATGACTCATAAATTTATGTAGGAAACATGTAAAATTATTTCTCTTGCAATAAATACATTGATTGAGGGCCTTGTCATCTCACTTTGTTTGCAATTCAATCATTTGCCATACAAAAAGAAAAAATATTAATGAGTTGTTTGATTGAATCTATTAATGAAAATACTTATTTTTCAATGATAATTGTTGTGAAAAATTTCCTTCAACATCCTAGAATTTCCGCCCTCTTGTCATGATTTCCAGTCAAATATATCGTCAAATCTCCTCTTGGCTGGCCATGATCTCTTTCTTCATTTCGCCTCTTCAAATCTACTCATGTATCCTTATTTCAAATCAGGCATAATTCATCTTAGAAATTCAAACATCTATAATGCAAATGCGCGTTATCTTAATGATACCTTTTATTTCGGGTTAGGCTCCATCCCTAATTTCTAGGATTAACACCACAAAAATTGTCAAACTAGTACATCTATGACAAATTTATCTCAAACTAATTTTTTAACCGCCATAAATTTTCCAAAACTAATTTTTTGACTAACAAAAATCCTAACATGATATATTTGTGATAAATTTACTCTCCATTAGTTTCTATTAAATTCTATTAATACCCCAAAAAATCACAAAACCAACATACTTGTAACAAATGGAGGGGTCAACTACCACATATCATCCATCCAACTTAGGAATTTGATAGTAAACTTTAACGAAAACTAGCAAAAGATAAATTTGTCGTAAGCATACCAGTTTAGGTTGTCACAACTGTACTCATTTAGGGTTTTTCGTGATATTAGCCCTAATCTTTATGCAAATGATTACACTTGAAGCCAAAGTTTAAGTATCAACAATTGATAAATTAAACATTTGATCAAATAATTTTGTTTTGGTTTGTTATATTTAGCGAACTTATTTATTAACAACTAATGATTTGCCTAGATATTTTAGCGTGATTTTGTTCTTCATTAAATTAATTTTCAACAACTTGTGAAAAAAAGTTAAATAATTAATAGTTCTCATTAATTAATTAAAATGAGCCAAGTTTCTATCTACAAAGTTTTGACTGGTCTTAATTTCCTTTATATCTATAAACCAAAATTGGCTTCAATTTTCTAGATTAATTGAGATTATTTATAAGCTGAATTTTTTCGGTCAAATTATTTATTAGCTAATTATCCTTTAACAAGATTTGGGTTTTGGTTTTCTAGATTTATTGAACTCATTAATAGATCATTTAACCTTTGGACTAGATATTGGGGTGGGACTATTTTTTCTTGATTAAATATTATTAAAACCGGTGATAATTAATAGGTTTCACTAAATGAAGAGGGGCCAGGTTGATACTAATAATCAGCGCCCATCATCTTCCGCGCCAAGCAACATACATTCATTACACCGATGAAAAAAATAAAAAATACATTCTTTACCTTTGGGTTCACTAACTTAAACCTACTCTTGCATAATAACATGGTTAGACTTATTACGAACTCACTTTACGTAAGATGTTGGGCCATCCATATTTCTAAATTCTTGGTACCAACAAAACCTCATTAAATGTTCAAAAGTCAAGTTTTCATGGCATATGAGAAGCAAAAATGTACCCGCATTCTCGCATGAACATATAGTTAACATTTTAATGTTTCATCGAACAGTCTAGTATAGGCTATTTCAACTATCAGTTAATCGAAAGAAAGAAATTACTAATGGAGCAATTGGATACGTACATATATAAACAGAGAAATATATTTCGAGATTTGAATTTTTTTTTATGATTGCTTACAAGATTAAAAAGATTCAAAGTAAGATTTATATAAGATTATTAATTTATACATGTATCCATTGATAGAGTGTTAAATAAAAGCAACTAACCCGTATTTAATTTGTCCGAAAACCTTAGAAGTAAGAAGTCCTCCTTACATAACTTTATACAATAGTATGCTAGATCGACCAATTGTAGGTACGTATTCATGTGATTATTAGAGATGAATGTATGATTATTAAACCATCTATTAATTTTTTTATCGCTTAGGTATTTATTTCAAAAGGTTGTGTTAAAATCATAAGAATTAAAGTGACATTTTCTTTATAGTTTTGTATGGGACTATGTTTTTAGACTCGAAAGCTAGTAACAACTTTAGGGGTAGATTGTATTTTGCAAATCATTTTTAAAAAATTACAAGTTTAATAAGCACGTTAAACACCGATTCATCCACAAGTGTGCTTCCGTGATAGTTAACCATAAGGCTTAAGAGGCACAAAAAATAAAATAAAAAAATTTGAGCAGAATCCAATAGAAAAACTATAATTCTTTCGTTCTTTTTATTTTACACATTTATTGTACTATAAAGTAGGAATAGCTCTCAATGAGTTGGCTCGGGGGGATACGGATCGAGAGCCGCAACGCAGTTGTTCCATGTCTCAGTGCTCCTCCTATAGACATCAGATATCGTCCCCTTAATCGGCTTCTGGCTCGAGACGCTCAACTCCACAAAGTGGTTGTGGCACTTCTTCCCTAGTTTCAAGAGCTCGTGACAACATTCATTGGTGGGTGTAAAGGTGTCGGCGAGGACTATGATTTGATAGAATCCAGACCCACAATCCTTACTTATTCCCTTTCCGCAATCAAGGTTTCCGACATTGCCGGAAGTAGCCTTAGGAAGTAATGCAACAGGGACCACCAACAAGATCATGAGAGTAGACAAGTTCTTGGCCGTTGCCATTATGGTCTTTCGGGGATAGGAGGGTTAGGAAATTGTGTGAGATTGTTGATTGTTTGGTGATGTAGTTGATCGAGAGACGAGAACTTATATAGCTCAAGGGAAGTAGTTCATTAATGAAATGAATTCATCAGTTATGATTCATAAATTTATGTAGGAAACATGTAAAATTATTTCTCTCGCAATAAATACATTGATTGAGGGCCTTGTCATCTCACTTTGGTTCCAATTCAATCATTTGCCATACAAAAAGAAAAAGTATTAATGAGTTGTTTGGTTGAATCTATGAATGAAAATACTTATTTTTCAATGATTTTTGTTGTGCAAAAAGTTCCTTCAACATCCTAGAATTTCCGCCCTCTTGTCATGATTTCCAGTCATATATATCGTCAAATCTCCTCCTGGCTGGCCATGATCTCTCCCTTGTTTCAGATCAGGCATAATTCATCTTAGAAATTCAAACATCTATAATGCAAATGCACGTTATGTTAATCATACTTTTTGTTTAGGGTTAGGCTCCATCCCTAATTTTTAGGATTAATGCCAAAAAAATTGTCAAACAAATACATCTATGACAAATTTATCTCAAACTAATTTTTTAACCACCGTAAATTTTCCAAAACTAATTTTTTGTCCAACAAAAATCCCAACCTAATATATTTGTGATAAATTTACTCTCCATTAGTATCGATTAAATTGTATTAATACCTCGAAAAATGACAAAACCAATCTTTCTAATCTCACCCTCCGTTCGCTACCTTGAGGAGGGTAGGGCCGCCTTCGGCGACCAAGCTGGCGCTTCCCTCTTTCCATTCAATGGTTTCTTACACCCGACCTCGGTTCAGCTGAGACCAGGACTTTTTGCTCTACATTCATTCATGTTGAATGCAAATAATATGAATCTGAGTTTGCTTCGAGTGTTGCTTGTGCACTATGTATTGTTGTTGGCTCAAAATCGTGTTTGAAATTAGTCCTTGTTCTCATGTCAAAATATCTCAATGAAGTCCCAAGAGTATTTAAGAAGAACCTTCCTAAAACCTATCCATTGAATCCTTAACCGCACGCTTAAATCCCTACGGGAGCCTTTGATCCGTTTATTCTGCCTCAATTTCATGAGATTACATTATAAGGCTTTCAGTGCCCTTAGTGTTACCTCATTGTTGTATTCTGGTGCTCTGCATTTCATGATTCCAGCAATGACTTTTGTTAAGGTAATAGTCCCTTTGATTCGTGTAAATCATCTTTGGATATTGCATTAGCTTTTGGGTTCTTGTGTTTGCTAGAAAGGAGGGATGGCAGATTGAGGAAATCGCATGGAAGAAAGAATGGCAAGGAAATGGGCTTAGTTAGGCTACTACTTAACTTCGGGCTTAGATTATTTGGTTTAGATTTTGGGCTAAATTAGATTGTGTTGGGCTTGGATACAAATCAATTCTGATCAATTGGGGTGTCTACCTTAGGGGTCCGGATTGAGCTTGGCAATGGGCTTTAAAATTTATTGAGGATATCTTCCTGGGCTTATTTAATTAATTTCGAATAGGGTTGAGTCGGTTCTCTTGACCTGAACGCACAAGTAGTACTCCGGACGGCCGAAGAAAAGCTTTGTTTGATTATAGCTGAGGTGCTACAAACCAGGCAGCGGGAGGAGAGCCTATTTCACTCGCATTTCTTCCTGCGGTGTACAAAAACTTTTGAATGTAGGTGTTTGAGAATTTGTTCATTTCGTCTCTTTTTCAATTTTTTTGTTGAGAGGAGATACTCATCTCTTTCAAGAGTCTATTTTCAACAGGTTTCCTTCAATTGCCAAAAGTAGGAACAAGATTTTCTTCATTTTCCTCAATAATAATTTATCTTTTTCTCTCTTGATCTCAAGAATATCGTGATTTTTTTGAATTTTGAATCTTTTATTATTTTTATATTATTTTTTATCTTTTAATATTATCTAGCATTGTCTCTTAAAAAAAAAAAAGGCATCCAAAAAATCCTATGGTAAAGCTAAAGGCTTATTCAATAGGGTTTCAATTTTTTAAGGATTTTCCTTTACTCTTTAAAAGAAGCTATTCAAAAAGCTAATTTTTGAGTTTTCTCCAATGATTTCTGATTTTTCTGAATTTTTTTATTAACTTTCTAAATTTTAAAATCTTATTATTTTTTCTATTATTTATTATCTTTAACTATTACTTAGCATTGTCTCTAAAAAGGAAAAAAGCTTCCAAAAAAAAAAAAAAAAAAATCCAATTATATAACCCTAAAGGCTTATTCAAAAGGTTTTCAATGTTTTAAGGTTTTTATTTTACTCTTTAATAGAAAAATACTTGAAAAGCTAATTTTTCAGTTTTTTTTTCTAAAGATTACTGATTTTTATGAATTTTCTGATTCTTTATTTTTTTAAATTTTTATTATTTATTATCTTTTAATATTACCTGGCATAATCTCTAAAAAGACAGAAAAAGGGATCCAAACAAATTCAAAAAAAAAAAAAAAAAAATCTAAATTTTTCATGAATTTTTTGTGAATTTATAAATTTTTATTATTTTATTATCTATTATCTTCTAATATTACCTACCATTCTCTCTTAAAAGGAGAAAAAAGGCATCCAAAAAAATCGATGGGGAAATCCTAAAGACTCATTCAATTGACTTAATTTTTTAAGGATTTTTTCTTTGCCCTTTAAAAGAAAACTACTCAAAAAACTAATTTTAATTTTTTTCTGAAAATTTCTGATTTTTTTTAATGAAAACCTTTAGAAACCCTTTTACTTATTTCTTTCTTTCTATTTCTGTCTTTTTTTCGTTGTCTCTTTCTTTCCCAACAATCATTGTTATTAGCAAAAAATTGTAAACAATCAATATATCGTTTGATTAAAAATTATATTCATTCATTATATAGCTTGCATAAGTTCTCTCACTTATAAGTAGTTGTTAATTAAAGTCAATTTTAAGGAGAAAAAACATTTGCAAAATTGATTAGCAGAGTGATGCATTGGACTCCTATGATGATTACACTTATAACTACTTGTGATACCCACTTATGTTTTGTTAAGTAACATATTATATTCATTTGAAACAAGATTTAGAACCTAATGCTACTATCCTAAAACTTTGCATTGTTTGTTATGGTGGAAAAACCAAGTTGATCAAAATAATCTATTTCGATGGCATCATGAACTACAGAACAATCTCCAACAAGACTACGATTGTGATATTCTTTTTGCCATCGTGTTTCATACGAACGCAACCCATGAAGTCTACTTTAATATTATCTTATTGGAGATTGTTTTCAAAGGCCAAGCTCATAATCTATTCAGACCAAGGCCAATTTAGTTAGGCCCAATATTCCTAGCCACTAAGGCTCTATTTGGTAAAAATAATTTATGTTCTCCGAAACAACTATTTCTATTCTTTTGTTTCAAGGAACGGAAAAAATGAATAGAAATGTGTTTGGTAAAATTTGTATTCCTAGGAATTGATTTGGAACATAAATAAGAAGTAGAAAAGAGTAGCTTCTTGTTCCCAATAACAATTTTTTTTTCTTCTCTTCTTTTATTTCATTTCCTTCTCTCGGCCTCGCCGAGCCACTACTAAGTTGACGTCACCCAGCAGTGGCCCAGTGAAGTCAACCTCAAGTCGCTTGGGTGAGGTCAAGCCTTGCAGTGGCCAAGTGAGGCTTTGGCAAGCTCGCTAGCCCTCGCCCTAGCCTAGCGAGGCTTTGGCGAGCTTGTCGAACCTCACCCAACCGATTGTCAATGACTGTCATGGCTGGCGACCGGCCACAAAGGAAGAAGAAGAAGAGAAAAGAAAAAAGAAAAAAGAATGGAAAATATAATAAAAATATTTTTAAAAATTAAAAGAAATAACAAAATTATACAATTTTACTAAATGCATTTCTATCTCGGGAATGTAAATTTTATGTAGTTACCAAGCACATTCTTATATTCATTAATTTTTCCAGAGAATAGAAACAAAAAAAAAAAACCATTTCTAATAAAAAAATTATTTTCGGAAACAAAATTGTTACTAAATACTCCCTAATTCTTACTAACTTTTCCATATTTTTTGTCATCTGTTTTTCCTTTAGCCTATGACTACAATTTTTCCGTCTTCTTCCTCCTTGTAATGACCCAAGTGAAAAAACTCTCTTCCCCTTGTACTTCACCTCGCCAAATCTATATCTAACAACAACATTTAAAAAGAAAACAAAATTTACAAGTAGTTAAAAAAAAAAATAGACTCACCAAATCATCGAAGGGTGGCACGAGAGGAGCCAGAGTGAGGGAAATGGGCACAGTGAGTGAGAGTGAGCGAGAGTGAGCGAGGGTGATGCAAAAGAGAGAGGGAGTAGGTAGAGGTTCACGTAGTGAGCAGGAGAGGGTGACTAGGTAGGGCTACTATGAGCAAGACTTTATCTCTACACCAGCAGCGAGTTCCCAACTGTGCCTTTTCTTCATAGTAGTGATTGCCTTTTCTTTACCTGTATGTTCATTGGGCATTTTCTTTTTTCTAGGATTACTTTTTCACACGTGACATCATTGTCACATCAATGCCACCAAAGTATTATTCAATATTATACTAATTTTCTTGATTTTTGAAAACTTGGAAGATCACAATTTCTTTACTATTTTTTTTTTCAATTTTGAGTGGAAAAAATAGAAAAACAATTATAAGTAGAAGATAAAACTAAAAAAATAGGGTTGCCCCATGCCCACCTGACAAGTCCAAAGGTCTCACTGTATTAACCTCAGTTTCTTACCTACAGGAGAGACGAGGAAAGTGTTTACCATAGGACAACCATAAATATCCAAAAGGTGCTGCGTGGAAGAGCTCCAAAAAAATGGACAATGGGAGATTGCTATCTATGAACTAGTTGGGATTTTCTTCATTTCCATATTTGTATAGTTTTAAATGGAGAGAGAGCATTGTAATTTGTACTCCCTTTTGATGGCTGTGGCGAATGATAAGAAGTATGGGGTAGTGGTGGGGTGGTTTGTTCTTTAAGATTAGGATAAAGTAGAAGAAGATGAAAGGTAAAGCTTACCCAAAAGGAATAGGGAAAACCGATTGCACCATTATTGTATGGGGGAGAGGCTAGGGTTTAAGTTAGGGTTTGGAAGTAATTAGTTATTATTCTAAATTTTCTCAAATTTTCATTAATTTTTGAATTTTTAAAATTTTATTATTTTTATTAGTTATTATCTTTTAATATTACATAGCATCGTCTCTAAAATGGAAAAAAAAAAGCATTAAAAAAATCATATGGTAAAATCCTAAAGATTTATTCAATTGAGTTTAATTTTTTAAGGATTTTTTCTTTGCTCTTTAAAAAAGAAACTTACTCAAAATGATAATTTTTAAGTTTTTTTTTCTGAAAATTTCTTATTTTTATGAATTTTCTGAATGTTTTCATGGAAACCTTCAGAAACCCATTTACTTATTTCTTTCTTTCTTTTTCTTTGTCTTTTTTTCATCATCTTATTCTTTCCCAGCAATTATTTTATTAAGAAAAAAATAGTAAACAATCTATATATCATTTGATTAAAAAAATTATCTTTATTTATTATATAGCTTGTATAAGTTATTTCACTCATAAATAGTTGTTAATTAAAGTCAATTTTAAGGAAAAAAGGATTTACAAAATCGATTAGCAAAATGATGCATTGGATTTCTATCCGGTGATTGCATTTATAACTTCTTAAGGTACCCACTTATGTTTTGTTAAGTAATTTAGTATATTCATTTGAAACAAGATTCAATACCTAATGCTAGTATTCTAAAACTCTACATTGTTTGTTATGGTGGAAAAACCAAGTTGATCAAAATAGTCTATATCGATGGCACCATGAACTACAGAACAATCTCTAATGGGATTGTAACTGTGATATTTTTTTTTGCTATCATATTTCATATGAACGCAATCCATGAAGTCCACTTCAATATTATCTTGATGGAGGTTATTTTCAAAGGCCAAGCTCATTATATATTTAGATCAAGGCTAATCCAATTGGGTCATTACTTCTAGCCACCGGTTCTCACTAACTTTTCCAAGTTTTTTGTCATCTGTTTTTCCCCTGCCCTATGATTACAATTTTTCCATCTTTTTCCTCCCTGTAATGACCCAAAAGAAAAAACTCTCTTCCCCTTGCACTTCACCTCCTCAAATCTATCTCTAACAACAACATTTAACAAGAAAACAAAATTTGTAAGTGGAAAAAAAAAATAAACTCACCAAATTGCCTGAGGGCAGCATAAGAGGAGCGAGAGCAAGCAAGAGGGAGGGAGAGCAACGAGCAAAAGGGAGGGAGAGGAGCAAGACTAGGCGAGAGTGATGGAGAGTGATGCAAAAGAGGGAGGAAGCAGATAGAGATTCACTCGGTGGGCAAGGAAGGGCGAGCAGGTAGGGCTATTATGAGCAAGACTTAATTTGCTACACTAGCAACGACTTCTCAACCGTGCCTTTTTTTCCCCAAATGGAATTCTTTTAGAGGTACCATTTTCAGTCTTTCATTTGACTTCATGGGTCCTTATTGCTAGGTTTTGCAGCTTTTTGCCTTTTCCTCATAGCAGCGATTGCTTTTTCTTTCCTTCTCTCGTCGATGGGCATTTTAGGGATTACCTTTTCACACATCAAATCATTGCCACTGATAATTATCATCACTAGGGTATTATTCAATATTATATTAATTCCCTCGATTTTTGAAAACTTGAAAGATCACAAATTCTTTCGATTTTTCAATTTTGAGGGGAGAGAAAAAAGAAGAACGATTATAAGTAGAAGATAAAACTAAAAAATTAAGTTGCCCCACACCCACCTAACAACTCTAAAGGTCTAATTTCATTAACCTTAGTTTCTTACTTGCAGAGGAGATGAGGAAAGCGTCTACCACAGGACAACCAAAAATACCTAGAAAGTGCCACGAGAAGAGCTTTAGAAAAATTGACAATGGGAGATTGCTATTAATGAAGCGATGCGCCTTTACTCTATGAACCAGCTGGGATTTTCTTCATTTCCATATTTGTATAGTTTTAAATGGAGGGAGAGCACTCTATTTTCTTTACTCCCTTTTGATGGCCTTCGTAAATGATCGTAGAAGTACGAGGTAGTGGTGGGATGGTTTGCTATTTAAGGTTAGGGTAAAGTAGAAGAAGATGAAAGGTAAAGCTTACCCAAAAGGAATAGGGAAAACTGATTGCACCACTATTATATGGAGGAGAGGCTAGGGTTTAAGTTAGGATTTGGGAGTATATAGAAGCTACCAAGTTGGTAAAGGAAAGCTCTTTATGCGAGAGAAAAAAGTACTACTAGACTATGTAGCACCGACACGGACACGTGACACGTGACACGACACGACACGACACGCCGACACGTCATTTCTTAAAAATAGAGAATTCCGACACGTTCCGACACGTTATATATTAAATATATTTTTATATATAAATACATAAATAATAATAATAATAATAATAATAATAATAATAATAATAATAATAATAATAATAATAATAGCCTAGAACTAATTTACACGAAAAATATTAAATAATATCATTCATTATTTTAATTTGTTACAATAATACACAAAACTTAGAGGAAAAAACATTGTTTAAAGAAAAATGTTGAAATGATATTTTTAAATTTATTTATTTATCATATATAGCATTTTTTTTATTACTTCTTACATAGTAAAAGACTTTTTTAAAAAATAAAACAATTCTAAAAAAAAAAAAACTGAAAAAAATGACCCAATGCGTGTATATTTATAGCAATTTTATTACTTCTTTTGTGTATATTTATATTTTGACCCCTCAAGTATTAAAATTTTTTAAAATTGACCCCGTGCGTGTCGGAATCGCGTGTCAGAATTCTGGACTCGCGTGTCGGAGCGTGTCGGAAAGAGTTGACCACGTGTCGGATTTTTCGACACTCGTTGACCGCGTGTCGGAGCGTGTCGGGACGTGTCGGAGCGTGTCGGACACGTGTCGGAGTGTTGGACACGACACGGCAAGGCTTCCGGAGAGTGTCCGTCTACATAGCTACTAGACCTCTCAAAAAGAATGAGGAGCTCTATTTTATCAATTAGGTTTAAAGATAAAACTATAAATGGTTTGAAGATTAGAGTATTTTGTTCTGCCTGCAAAAAAAGCTTTCTGACCTTTTAAATTTTATATTATTCTTCTATTATTTATTATCCTTTAATATTACCTAGCATCATCTTTAAAAAGAAGAAGGCATCCAAAAAATCCTACAATAAAGCCCTAAAGGCTTGCTCAATTGGATGCCAATTTTTTTAAAGGATTTTCTATTTATTCTTTGGGAGAAAAAAAATCAAAAAGCTAATTTTAAGGTTATTTTCTAAAGATTTCTAATTATAAGGAATTTTTAATATTACTAGCATCACCTTTGAAAAGAAAAAAAGGCATTCAAAAAAATTCTAGGGCAAAGCCCAAAAGGCTTAGTCAATTGGATTTCAATTTTTTTAAGGATTTTTTCTTTACTCTTTCAATGAAAACTACTCAAAAAGGTAATTTTTAAGTTTTTTTTTTTTAAAGATTTCAGAATTTTATGAACTTTTTGAACTTTTAAATTTTTATTAACTTTCTATTATTTGTTATCTTTTAAAATTTTCTAGCATCGTCTCTAAAAAAAAAAAAGCATCCAAAACAATCCTTTGGTAAAACCCAAAGGCTTATTCAATTGTATTTCAATTTTTTTTTGGATTTTTCTTTACTCTTTTAGAGAAAACTGCTCAAGAAACTTTTTAAAAAAAAAATGTTTTTTCTAACGATTTTTGAATTTTATGAATTTCTGAATCTTTCATAAATTTTTTAACTTTAATTTTTTTTTATTTTTCAATATTACCTAACATCCTCTCTAAAAAGAAAAAAGACATGAAAATAAAAATCCTATGGTAAAGGTCTAAAGGCTAATTCAATTGGGTTTCAATTTTTTAAGGGTTTTTTTATTTACTCTTTAAGAGAAAACTACTCAAAAAGCTCATTTTTAAGTTTTTTTTTTCTAAAAATTTCTAATTTTTATGAATTTATGATTTTTTAAAGAATTTTTTATTTTTTTAATTATTTATTATCTTTAAATACTACCTAACATTGTCTCTAAAAGGAAAAATGCATCCAAAAAAAAAAAAATCATATCACAAAACTCTAAAGGCTTATTCAATTGGGCTTCCATTTTTTTAAGGATGTTTTCTTAATTCTTATGAGGAAACTTCTCAAAAAGCTAATTTTTAATATTTTTAAATATTTCTAATTTTTATGAATTTTCTGAAATTTTTAATGACTTTTCTGAATTTTAATTTTTTAATTTTTAATTTTTAATATCTTTAATTTCTTTTAAGGAATTCTTATTACTCTTTAGGAGAAAACTACTCAAAAAGCTCATTTTTAAAGTTTTTTTTCTAAAGATTTCTGATATTTATGAATTTTTAAAATTTTTTTATATTTTTTATCTTTTAATATTGCCTAGTATCATCTATAAATAAATAAATAAAAAGACATCCAAAAAATTCCTATGATGAAGCCACTCAAAATGTGAATTTTTAAGTTATTTCCTAAATATTTCTGATTTTATAAATTTTCAAAATTTGAATTATTTTTACATTATTTATATCTTTTAATATTAACTAGCATTGTCTCTAAATGGAAAAAAAAAAAAAAGCATCTAAACAAATCATATAGTAAAGACCTAATGGCTTATTCAATAGGGTTTCAATTTTTTAAGGATTTTTCTTTGCTCTTTACGAGAAAACTATTCAAAAAGCTAATTTTTATCTTTTTCCAAAAATTTCTTTTTTTGTGAATTTTCTCAATTTTCATGAATTTTCTGAATTTTTAAATTTTATTATTATTTTTATTATTTATTATCTTTTAATATTATCCTGCATCATCTCTAAAAAGAAAGAAAGTCATCCAAAAAATAGGCTTAATCAATTGGATTTCAATTTTGTATGGATTTTTTCTTTGCTCTTTATGAAACATAGCACTGAAAAAGCTAATTTATTAGGTTTTTCTGAAGATTTCTGATTTTTATAAATTTTCTGAATTTTTTATGAAAACCTTTAGAAACCCTTTTACTTATTTCTTTCTTGCTTTCCCTGCCTTTTTTTTTTTTTTGCCCTTTTCTCTCCCAAAAAATCATTTTTATTATAGAAAAAAACCAGTAAACTATCTATATATCATTTAATTAAAAGAATATCTTCATTTATTAGATAGCTTGTATAAGTTCTCTCACTCATATATAGTTGTTAATTAAAGTCAATTTTAAGGGGAAAAAGGTTTGCAAAATTGATTAGCAAATTGATGTGTTGGACTCCTATGTGGTGAATGCATTTATAACTTCTTAAGATACCCACTTATTTTTTGTTAAGTAATTTAGCATATTCATTGGAAACAAGATTAAGTACCCAATGCTACTATCCTAAAACTTTGCATTGTTTGTTATGGTGGAAAAACTAAGTTGATCAAAACAATCTGTTTCGTTGGCACCATGAATTATAGAACAATCTCTAATGGGACCGTGACTATAATATTCTTTTTTTACCATTGCATTTCATACGGACGCAACCCATGAAATCCACTTCAATATTACCTTTGATGGAGGCTGTTTTCAAAGGCTAAGCTCAGATTTTTAGTTCTTAATCTATTCGGAGCAAGGCCAATCTAGTCGGACCACTACTCCTAGCCACTAATTCTCACAAACTTTTCCAAGTTTTCCATCATCTGTTTTTCTTTACTCTATGACTACAATTTTTCCATCTTGTTCTTCCCTTTAATGACCCAAAAGAAAAACCTCTCTTCCCCCTGCACTTCGCCTCCCCAAATCCATCTCTAACAATATCATTCAACAAGACAAACAAAAATTGTGAGTAGGAAAAAAAAATCAACGAATCATTTGAGGGCGATGCGAGAGGAGAGAGAGTGAGGGAGAGGGGCAACAACAAGCGAGAGCAAGGCAGCGGAGTGACGGTGAGCAAGAGTGAGCGAGAGTGAGGGAGGTTAATGTGAAAGAGGGAGAGAGCAGGTAGAGGTTCACGTAATGCACGAGGGAGGGTGAGCAGGTACGACTATCATGAGCAAGATTTAATTTGCACGCCAACAAGAAGTTCCCAATCGTGCCCTTTCTTTTCTCTGAAGTATTTCTCTGAGAGCTTCCTTTTTTGGTCTTTCTTTTGACTTCATGTGTCTCTGTTGCTGGATTTTGTAGCTTTTTGCCTTATCCTTGTAGCTGCTCTTCATGTGAGAGAGACGGGTATTACTGGAGGTCTCAAAAAAGAATGAGGGGACTCTATTTTATCAATTAGGTTTAAAGAATCAGGGATGGTACAGCCTTTTAACAGAAAACTACTCTAACCTTTAGTTCAAAGTCTAGAGACGCTTAGAGATCCAGGATGATAACATTTCTAACTATTATGTTCATTTTTTGTCACGATAGCAAAGAGCACACAGTCAGAGTCCAACCAAGAGACCAAAATTGATAGCTAAATCAGAACCCAAGGGATAAGACCAAGTTCATAGCATAGGTGGAAACTTACCGTGTTTCCATTTCTTCCTCTGAATTGCCAAGTTTTGTTTTCCCTATAAATTTGTAGATGAGTTTCTGATTACTCTCTGCAAATCTGCAAGAGAATACTAGTACTCTCCGTGTTTGTTTGAGCTGTATAGCGTGTGTGGCCACCCAAAGTAAAAGGAGAAAAAAATGGTGTCATCTTCTTCATTCGAGAGGACTTTGGCAGTGCAGCTTAGATTGGTTGGAGATGGCCTCCTCAATGCCCCCTCTCCTGTTGATGAACTCCTCACTCTTCTTGATGTATGCTACTTGCATTGGGATTTCTTATTTGTGTTTCATTGGGATAAATTTGAATGCTTGAGGATGGTTGATGTTTGTTTGGGGGATGATTGATCTCCTGTCTTTGGGCTTCTCATCAGTTTGCTCATCAGCCATCTTTGTTGTTTTAGTTGGTCTATATATGCTTATCCATTTGGTGGTTATGCGCGAAGGCATCTAGTTCATTTGGAACAGGAGAGTGAGTTCATATGACGGCTTTCAAACTCCTTGCTAAACTATAGAACTTTGGTTTCAGCATATTACTTTGAGCGAGTTAAATGGATTTGTTTGAGCATTGCTCCTTGTACTTGGTGTTCTTTGCTGTCCACTTCTCCATCCACTGGATGATTTTCTAGTGCTACCATGAGCTAGGAAGTCAAATCTCTAGTTTTATTCTTTCCCGCCCCCCTTTGTTTGACCTCTTAAAGGATAATCATCACCAATTGTTGGAGCATCTGAAAGGAGTGTTCTCTTTCTACGTTTCCAGAAACATTTCTGTACTCTTTACATTTGTTTACTTAGATATACAACCTGACTTTTGCTTTCATCTACACTTCCCCCTACATAGAATGCTGATGATGTCTTGGTGAATATGGAGCAAGAACTACTGGACTTCCTCCAAGATGCCCTTCTTCTTGGCATGAAGGGTCTCATAGCTGAAGCTCTGTTCAAACATTGTAATGAGGATGTTACAGTGGCATCTTGCCTCAGTGAGATTCTGAGGATGGCATCGCCAGTACAACCATATAATGAAGATCAAATGAAGGTATATAAAACAAAACTCTGGAGATTTTCTAATACGATGAACTCACTCCTCTCTAGATAAAATGTTGTTCTTTCACAGTTTCTTCAGTATCCATTCTTGAACAGGAAATTTTTAAACTGATTGTGGAGGCTCTTTCCAAGCTATCTCAACCATTGACACGGTGTTATGAAAAGGCCCTTTCATTACATTGCAAGGGTGAAGGAATCCCTGCTAATGCTTGACCTTGATTGTGAGGCGCAAATTCTTCATATGTGCTGACATTTCTTCTGGATATTTACTAGGTAATATTTTTATCAGTAACATTTTACGCTCCCTTCTTTTTCTTTTCACATGATAGTTTACCAGATATCATAAGAAAAGGATGGCTTTCTTAGCCTTTGACCAATAACAGTAGTTAACGGAAATTGCTTTTTTGAGTTTCATTTTAGTTTTCAGGATTATCAGAATTTCGCTTGTCTTGCTGTCTAGTAACCTTTCTCATGACTCAAAAAGATGGTATTTGTAGTTAGTTAATCACGGATGAGTTTCCTTGAAGATCAGTGTTCATTTATAAGTTAGTTTGCCTTTCATGATTGGAAGAATCTTTCGACCATTTCATGTTGGTTTTGTTTTGGTACTTTAAACCTTTCAATTTTGTTGAAGAATCTCCTGCTAAACTCAATGCTCTGCTTGGTGTAGCAAGGACTTTTTATGTAAGGTGTTACACTGCTACCCCTACAGGAGAGATTGGGATTTAGTGATATCTGTGCAAGCTCTTGGCATTAATTCTGGGGCAGGGAAAAATAATGGTACCTAAATGGCTTTGTGGTAGTTGGATTATAACTTGGCTTAACAGTTTTGTTACGACAGACTGCAACAACACTCTTATGACTTTAATAAATGATAGTTCTCAGCATCTTTTTATCTTTTGACAATTTAGTGTTTTACCTTTTGATGCTCTCTTATATTTTGTTGGGTGCTTTTTTTACTAAGGTCAAATCCATCTGCTGATGAATACTGGGCCATGGAACAAATAATGGCCAACATCCTCGCTGAAAGTGAAGATATCAGCTCAGATCTTCTTATCCATCTCCTGGCTAATGTGCTGGAGGAGAATGAGGTTACTGTCATTTTGTATATGTTTCTGCTGTTTTAACTTGGCTTTGATTTGTTCATTCTCTAATAAGGAATATACCATCTTGCAGAAAGCAGCACCTTCCGGTTGGAAATTGGGAGAGAAACTGATCTCAAATTTTGCAGCAAAGCTAAGACGTAATGGTTCTCCTAAACACGGCATTGCTAATATCCTACACTCCAGGGATTCAATATTTCCCAGGAAAAGGGAACCAAAACCCAATTCACTCATGAGAACTGAGGAAGGATATGATCTTTCTTGGCTGTACAAAGAGGGTCTAACTACTAAAGAACCCCACCAAAGAAGGATCTCCTGAAGCAGAGCTGATCTTTCAGCTATGCCTACAGTTTCTAGAATAAATAGGAGAACTACAGTGCAGTCAAATATGGAGTCTATGCGAGGTGAGGCAGCTCTGCTTCCCATTGATCTAGGAGACAAAAAAATGAAGCTGCCAACCAAAGGAGAAAACAAAACTAGTAAAGGCACCTCAAGGTTATGATTGTAACTGTTGCAGTATACTTTTCGTACACTGATCGGATCTGATATTATAAATCTATCACATTCTTTGTTGCTATATTATTAAGTATGCCTTCTTCAATTTTTATTACTAACATTATCATTGTTATAAGACCGAAGCATCTACCCAAGCTCTGCTGAATTTCTTACTTTTTCCTAATTGCCGAGTGGCATAGCCTTTGCGCCTTTCATTTTCTTAGTGAAGTCATGTATTTTCTGAAACAATTTTCAGGAGTCTAGGGTGCTTGCCGATGGATTAATTGGTCGCGGAATAAAGGTCTGGTGGCCACTGGATGAGATGTGAGCCTCACTTGGGATGCTTTGTTTCTGTCACAGTTGACCATGTCATTTTTCAATCCTCATCTCCTTCTTGCACTTGCTACTGCTGTTCCTTCAATGATGGCCAGCTGCTGCTGTTGCTTCAGTGATGGTCTACTGCAGCGAGGGTTGTTTATGTGATTTTCTTCCTATTCCTAATTGGTTGTTTTAGAGGTTCTATGATGGCCGAATTCAATCTTACGACCATATAACAGAAAAGCATGAGATTAGCTGACTATCATAGTCTTCAGAAGCTTTTGCAACTGTGACCTACCATTTGTTTTGATTAGCTCAGTTAGCTTCTTGGATGTATCTGCATTATGCAGATCAGTTCTTTTTTATCCTCGAGTCCCATCTGATAGCTAACTCTTCAGAATTTTGTCATTGTTTGAGCAGGCGTCTCTTGATCTATGTGCTACTACCTCTTATCCTTAACTCTGAGATCTTGCAATTGCACGTTCTTTGATGTTGTGGTAAATATATGTGGCCTGATTGGGACTGTAGGTCTTATACGATAACGAGGACAGAGTAACTTTAAACCTTCAGAAGGAACGGTGGGAGAACAATTAAAAATCAGAGGAACAAAGGGCAAGAATTTTTATAAAACGGAATAAATCGGAGCAAAAATCGAGTTAATTGCGAAATCTCGCTTTGATTTGTAGCCTTGATTTAGTGCGACGGAAGATGGAAACTCGAAAAATACCATACAAAGTGGCCGTCTGGAATTACTATAAAAGAGAGCTACATTTTTCGTGACTAGGGGAGTGAATTTAGAAAAAATTTCAGAGGGGGATTCTCAAAAAATGAAGAGAAAAATTTGAGAAGGAAATTCGTGCAAGAAAAAAAAAAAAAAAAGCTTTCTTCTGTATTGGTCAGAGAAAACATTTCTCTTTTCTTTCTCTGACCAAGAAAAGAGAAGGAAAAGTCAGTAAAAAGTGTTGAGAGAAGAGACAGAGAAGTGACGTGAGAGACAGGTGAGGAGAGAAGAAAAAATAGAATTACTGTGCATCTTCTTCCTCTCGCACCCATCGCCTGCGTCCTCCCTGCGAAGCTCGACGCGCCGATCTCGCTCATTGACGCCCCCCCGAAGCCTACTCGCCGTTGCGCCACCGCGAGCACCGTCACCACCTTGCCGCCGACGCAGCAACCCCTCGACGCCGTTGCCGCGCGCCTCCGACGCCTGCCGCCGTGCCTTTGCACCCGATGACCGGTCAAACAACCGCCCGTCGCCATTTCCCTGTCGATTCCCTTAGGTAGTTTTCTTTCTATTTTTTTTAATTTTTTACTTTACTTTTCACTTTATTTAGTTTAGTTTATTTTACTCTTTTTATTTGTTATGTTATCTTTTTGTGTATTAATTTGATAGCGTTTTTAGTTTAGTTATTTGATTTGTAATATTGGGTGTTAATATCTTTAATTTTTGTAGGCGTTATCCGCAAAAAATTTTGTCCGAAATTATTATGATTATTAATTTGATCCGAGAGACATTGGATCATTTTTTTAATTATTTTAATTGTTGGGCTTTTTAGTGGAATTTCAATTGTTAAATCACAATGATTATTTAATTTGGTCTCGTAAGACTTGGATCAGATTTGTAATTATTTTGATCTGTTTGTTGTGATAATTAGGGTTAGAATAATCGTTAATTTGACCCGTGAGACAACAGTTATTGTTTCGATTATTTTAATCTTTTATTTTGTTGATAGCTTAGATTTAATATTTATTTAATAATTGCTTATCTTTAAAAAAACTATAAAAAAAATCAGAAAATCAAAAAAATCAAAATTCTGCATGAGCATATAGGGTTAGTAAATCAAACATGTAGGTATAGTAAATTAGAATTTTCTTAGGATTACATTTTTAGGGTTGCACTTTTAGAACTAAGTTAGGGTTGGACCTAAACTAATCTTTTTAGATAATGATCGCACATTTTAATTATCTCACTTTTAAAAAAAAAAAAAAGTTTGCTAAGATAGGATAGGGTTTAAGTCAAATTAATCCCTAAAATAAATTAAAAAATTATCCTTTTTAGATAGTTTAATTAGGGTTTTTATTAATTCTGAATTTCAATAAAAAAAATACAAAAATACTAGGTGCATGTCAACTAGTTCACATGATAGGATCATTTAATTAGAATTTGCTTGTTAGTAAAATTAGGTCATATAGTTAGAAATGCATTTCATAAAAAGTCTAAGAAAACCCAAAAATTGTTAGCCTCATGTGATACAATTTATTTCATTTGTTGAATTTCCAATAATGGTTGAGCACTCGTGTGATCACCTCTTTGCATGTTAGTAATTTAGGTTAAAATAAATCAATTGCCTGCAAAAACATTTTGAAAAATTAAAAAGAAATGGTACCGAAATGGCATTAGAAAATTCTAGTGTAACCAAGTTCCCGTCCCTTAGTCTCTGGTTCGTAGAAGTAAAATAAATCTCCATTTATTTTACTTAGGTGTCTAGTCGACCTACCATAAACCGATTAGTGGTGACTCCTAATTAATAACCTTTTGCATGTTAAAAAAAACTTAAACCTTAAGTCGCGAATTGGTATGAGCTTGGGAGAGCCCGAGCTAAGTTAAAGACTTAGCAGTCCATTAACTTAGTTTTAGGTGGTACACCCGAAAATTAGGTCGTGACAGTCCTAACGAAATTACTGTCTTATTTGGTCCTGATTGTCATATCAGACTGAAAAAGCATAATGGGAATGAGGGAAGTTTTCTGTTGATATTAAACTACAAAAAAATCTGCTAAGAGGTTATATTTCGATATGCATTATCTTACAATTTTTATTGTTCGCTTGGCGGCAAGCTTATTTCTCGTTCGTTTCCAGGGCCGGAGCAGCCACCAGATTGCACGAAGTTGAAGAAGCTCCAAATTGGGCAACCAATATATAGGTCGAGATGAGTCCCCCATCGATGAAAACTCTTAGGATAATGTCTAAGTTCAGGGCACGATCAACCGATGTGCAACTCGAAAATCCTAGCATCAAGTTCGACAATTCTAAATGAACTAGGTGCCTTTGCCAATTGAATAACAATTTTATCTAATATATATATGCATTGAATAATAATTTTAGATTTATTGCAAATCTCATCATCAATAATTTAATTCTTAATTCCCAATTGTCGAACTTGAGACTTCGATCCTCCATTTGTGTCTTGTTCTTACGTACCCTTACCTTAAATTATTAAAGGAGCATACTTGGTTTATTTAATTTAGTGAGTAGAAAAAACGGCTTATAATTTCTGAAAATTCTTAGATCTTTTTTTTAAAAGGAAAAAAAGGATTTCTTTTTGGGTTAATACCCTGAAAAACCTCAAACTGGTACACTTGTGACAAATTTACCACAAACTATTTTTTTGACCACCAAAAACTCTAAACTGTTATACCTTTGACAAATTTACCCCAAACTGGTACACTTGTGACAAATTTACCCTATGTTAGTTTTCGTTAAATTTTATTATCAAATTATTAAGTTAAATGACATGTGACAGTTAACCGGTATACCAATTTAGGATTTTACGCTCCGTTTGTCACAGTTTACAATTTTTGTGATTTTTTGTGGCATTAATCAAATTTAGCAAAGGGTATATTTGTCACAAATTTACCAGTTTGGGATTTTTTGCAGTCGAATAAATTAGTTTGGGGTAAATTTGTCATAAATGTACCGGTTTAAGGTTTTTTATAGTCAGTCGGAGTAAATTTGTTACAGGTTTACCAGTTTGGGATTTTTCATGGTCAAAAAAATAGTTTGGGGTAAATTTGTCACAAGTGTACCAGTTTTGGGTTTTTCAGGGTATTAACCCTTTCTTTTTTGTCAAGAACAAAAATACGCGGACCCTAACTTTTTTACCAGTTCCTTCCGAGTTCTTTAATCTTGAGAAACGAATTCCAAATCATAATTTGTTATAATTTGCCAGGATTCTTTCATAAAAATTCATCATACCTACCTTTTAAAAGTTTAGTGGTTAATTAATGAGATTTTTACTCTTTTCTTTCTGTAATGATTTGTCATGATTATTTTATAAAAAAATTGTTATTACCTGAATCTTGAAGGTGTTGTGATTAACAAGCGACAATACCCTCTTTTTTCTCTCTGTCGGCCATCGTGGAGCCTCAACGATGGCCAGAGGTCACTAACATCAAGTAAGGATTGCCCTTGCGGGTCTAATGATTGATGGTGATGAAACACTAGTTTGAATTACCTACTGTTGCGGCGGATTATGTTGAAGGTTCACGATGCAAATGATCTTCTAACGGCACGTTTAGATCAATAAGCTGCGTTTTTTATTCATTTTGCAAACTCAAGTCTACTTTCATAGTACTTACATAGTAAATCCGGAGAAGTCAATTTTGTAAATAATTTAACATACTCGATAATTTTTCAGATTAATTTTTATAAATCAGCCTTAATTGTTAGAATATTCAAATAATACAATGTCACCAAGACTAGTCAGTATTTACATTTACTCTTTCATGCAATGACCGATTTGAAAAAAGGCATATTCTTTGGACACCACATTAGTAAAAAAAAAAAAAGTTCTAATTACGAAATTTAAAAAATTTAAAAAACATAGAAATTACCCGTGCACAGAGATCACCCATACTGTTATCCTTTTTATTTTTTCTTTGGCTTCGCTGTTGAGATAACTAAGGTACGTGTATCTTATAAAATTTATATTTAAATCCCTTCACAAGTCCAACCATTTTGAAATTTTTGGTTCATGAAGTTTCAAACTTCACTAATAATTTTGTAAATTATAATTCTTTCTAGATTTGGTTCATAGCTAGGGATGAGCAACAAAGACTGCCCTAACCAGACTGAATCAGCCACTTCTAGGAGATTCTTAGGGGGGCCATGGGGGTGTGAAGGGAGGGGGCGGTCTAATTCTCAGTTTCATAAAATTGGAACCGGTGTGTAGCCCACCATCCAAATTGGCAACTAAAGACATCTTTTCTCATATTGAAGCCTCTTAGTCACATGACAAATTGTGACGACTATGTTTGATTCAAGCCAAGTCTGTGTCAATTGCATTGACCCAACTCAATTCATTGATCACATAACAATTATTTAATTCTATATGAGTTTTGATTTATACAATAATAACACTTCATAACATGCTCTTACATATTAGATTATATGGTGCGGGGTATAGTTGGTCATCTCTCCCCTGATGGATCTCCTGACCTGAAGGGCTCTAGGAACTTCATTTGGGGTTGCCTCAACGACGACATGAGCCATTTCAAACAACCAAGTCTTCACTATCAACTTTCGATGGTAGGATAGTGACCTACTATGGAGTAATATCAAAATTAAAATTTGGATATTTTATTGTGGGTGGTTGCTACAAAGACCTATTCATATAGATGTCAAGATAACTTTTCTTAACAATTTGGGAACAAGGGCCAGTGACCCCATATCCATGAATAGAGTTCCACATCCGAAAGAACAAGTATGCACTTGTGGAATGAGATGAGGTTCATGGAACACGAGCCCCACTGTCTATTCCAACCAAGCATCCAAGAAGATGCTATGATGGATGGGACAACCAAAGGCCCGCATTTCCATCACAATAGGTATGCAACACGGAAGCCATGTTTTACATCCAACATTAACTCGTGGAGCAACAACTGATCATGATGATGAACTCATCATAACGTATTTCATAAATAATTCAGTTATAAATATGGAAAAATGAACTTTTCAGAACATTTGTTAATAAGACCCTTGATAATTCAATTGATAAAGAGATTGAGTATTTTTTAATGATGAAGAAGGGTGCTGCACAGGAACCAATTTATTAAGAAAGAAAAGGTCATTTTTTTAAGCGAAGAAAAGTTAGGCTAAATAGACTCTTTTCACTTATGACCAATTAAAAAAACACTCCACTAATGAGGTGCTTTGTAAGTTTCAAATTAGCAGGCATATAGTTTAATCTATAATATATAGCTACCTAAGTTTGTTTTTAGATTAAGCCAGAAACATAGTCAGCACTCAGTAGAAAAGAAATTAGCTCCTAGCATTAGTATCACACGTGCATTTGACACTTATTAAATCAGTCGATTAGTACACCTGCCATCAACCAATTTGAAGTTGTATATATTCGAAATCATGTCTTTCTCTGTCCTAGACAATATGGTAATATGATACTAGTCTTAGAATTATTGAAGTTCAATATAATTTTGAAGATACTAAAATGTGAAGCAGGCTCTTCAAATATTCTTTTGTCCAAAAAATTTGCGGCATGAAATAATGAATAAGTTTCGGAGACTAACAAAGGAAATCAAGAATTTGATACGAAAAGAAAACCTGTTTTTGCAATGAGCAAGGAGAAGCAAGGACTTGAATCAAGTAGCCTTAAGACAAAGGAGAAAAAAATTCCCTACATTTATGTGCTAATTCGTTGCATATATAATCGAAAGAGCATTACACTTCAAAGACTAGTAGGTTGTAGAGAGACATGCATTACAAGATCAATAAGCTGAATTACTAGATTTTGTGGTCTGAGATAAGCAAAACTTGTCAAGACTGGTGACTTGAGCCAGTGAATCACATGCCATGGCAAGACAAATTAGATCATACCCCTTTCTCGCGAATTAATCAAATGAAATACAAAGATGCATGGTCAATGCTGAAATCATCAACTATCATGTGAAAAATCAATTTCCGTCAGAATTCCCTAAGGAGAAACTTTTGAGAGACACATACCAAGTGAGAACCTCAGCCACTCGCATTTCAGCGATTTTCTGCTTCATTTTCCATGTTGACATTTCAGCACTGGCAATCTGAATCTCTTGCGTCACAGTTGATATAGAGCTTGCCAAGTTACCCCGCTCAGCAACCACTTGAGCTTTCTCCTTATTCTTTGAGTCAAGGTCATGAGCAAGTTTGGCTTTCTTGGCTTGAAGCTATGCAATATGTTCATTTATTTCTTGCACAATAGATGACTTCGAATCTGCCTGAGACTGCAATACCTTTTCTTTCTTCTTCCGCTCATTGAACTCTTTCTCGATAGAAGAGACCTTATCCTTCAAGGCTTGAAGATCTCCGGAAAATTTGGTAGCCTGCTCAGCAACTCCCTTATTGTACAGAAGAATCTCGCCCAATTTTGGGATTCCATTGAGTGACTTCAACGTAAGGAGTTGATCAACACTCAAGTAAGGATTGTCCGCGAGCTTCTCTACCAAAGAAGGAATCTCCTCCAGGTACTTTGAGGACAGCAGGCATGTGAAATCCAAGGCGAGAATGGAAGGAAGCTTCTTGCGGTAAGTAGACAGCTGAGAAAGAATAGGTTCCGAAGACTTCAGATAGTTGTCAACATCTTCATTACCAAATCGGGCATGATATTCCTCAGCATTCAGTAGATGTTCTGGCTCAAATTCCTTGAATGCATTGTGGCTAGGACCGATATTTTGATCCTGAGCGCAGTCCTCAAGATTAGTTTGCAGTTTAAAGCCACATTTTAAATACCCAGTCTCATCACTTGTACTGTTATTCGTTAAGTCACACAAGTCAATTACAGTCTCATCATTTTGATGTTGGAATATGCACATAATATGCACGACCCTGACACATCATATGCACGATGCTGGCACGTCATGTGCAAACACACTTATGGCACATATTTTTTATAAAGCAACAACGTGATAGTATCGTGATTGTCATTTCCTTTCGTCTCCTAGTGTCTTAAAAAAACTCGAGCTACACCTCTTTTTCTTTAAATTAATTTATCATTCTTATTATTATATTTGGGAAACAGGCTCAGACGGGTTTATCTGGTCTAGCCCATTGACCCGATCAAAAATCAGATGCGACCTGTGTTAGGATAAAACCAATTTTTTAAATATTCTCATATATATTTTTTATTTTTTTTATTTTCTAATTTCTTTTCTCCTTTTCTCCTCCCATTTTTGTCCTCTTTCCCTACTTGGTCTCTTTCCCCTGCAGCTCCTTCTTCTTTCTCACGTTCTTCCTCTTCACCGATGCGTGTCTTTACCCACAACGAGCCCTCACCGGCTTTTGGGAGCATTGACAGGTCATCGTCTAGCGTCAGTCGGTCGGCCTGACCGACTCCGGTCACCGTTGGCCACTAGTTGGCTGGCGGTTTCTAGTGTCGCCGATGAACGCACTAAACAAGAATACAAAAGAAATAAGCGTTGCTCTCGGACAAGTCAAGCCAAGCCATGCCAAGCCAATCAATCATGATATTATCACGTTGCTACTTTACAAAAATTATGTGCCCTAAATATGTTATCCACGTGTTGTGCTAGCATTGTGCATGTGCCGTGCCACCATCGTGCATATTATGTGCATATTCCAACATCAACAAGAAAAACCTAAATTTCGATTAAAAAAGCATTACAACTCCAATTGACATAAAGCATTTTTAACGAAGCCAAACGTTCGCAAATCGATTAAGCGCCATGGGGATACCCTCATGAAGTCAGACAAGCAATAACGACTCGGTTTCAATCAAAAGAACAAGAATCCACATTGGATCTCACTCTGGCATTTGGTCAAACAGTCGGGGTGCCGTATTAAATCCTAAGTCTCCGGCTTAACTGAGACTCGAATGTGCATGGTCAATGCTGAAATCATCAACTATCATGTGAAAAATCAATTTCCGCCGGAATTCCCAAAGGAGAAACTTTTGAGAGACGCATACCAAGTGAGAACCTCAGCCACTCGCATTTCAGCGATTTTCTGCTTCATTTTCCATGTTGACATTTCAGCACTGGCAATCTGAATCTCTTGCGTCACAGTTGATATAGAGCTTGCCAAGTTACCCTGCTCAGTAACCACTTGAGCTTTCTCCTTATTCTTTGAGTCAAGGTCATGAGCAAGTTTGGCTTTCTTGGCTTGAAGCTATGCAATATGTTCATTTATTTCTTGCACAATAGATGACTTCGAATCCACCTGTGACTGCAATGCTTTTTCTTTCTTCTTCCGCTCATTGAACTCTTTCTCGATAGAAGAGACCTTATCCTTCAAGGCTTGAAGATCTCCAGAAAATTTGGTAGCCTGCTCAGCAACTCCCTTATTGTACAGAAGAATCTCACCCAATTTTGGGATTCCATTGAGTGACTTCAACGTAAGGAGTTGATCAACACTCAAGTAAGGATTGTCCGCGAGCTTCTCTACCAAAGAAGGAATCTCCTCCAGGTACTTTGAGGACAGCAGGCATGTGAAATCCAAGGCGAGAATGGAAGAGAGCTTCTTGCGGTAAGTAGATAGCTGAGAAAGAACATGTTCCAAAGACTTCAACCAGTTGTCAACATCTTCATTACCAAATCGGGCATGATATTCTTCAGCATTCAGTAGATGTTCCGCCTCAAATTCCTTGAATGCATTGTGGCTAGGACCAATATTTTGGTCCTGAGCGGAGTCCTCAAGATTAGTTTGCAGTTTAAAGCCACATTTTAAATACCCAGTCTCATCACTTGAACTGTTATCCTTTAAGTCACACAAGTCAATTACAGTCTCGTCATTTTGATGTTGGAATATGCACATAATACACACGACGCTGACACATCATCTGCACGATGCTGGCACGTCATGTGCAAACACACTTATGGCACATAATTTTTATAAAGCAACAACGTGATAGTATCGTGATTGTCATTTCCTTTCGTCTCCTAGTGTCTTAAAAAAACTCGAGCTACACCTCTTTTTCTTTAAATTAATTTATCATTCTTATTATTATATTTGGGAAACAGGCTCAGACCGGTTTATCTGGTCTAGCCCATTGACCCGATCGAAAATTGGATGCGACCTGTGTTAGGATAAAACCAAAATTTTTAAATATTCTAATATATATTTTTTATTTTTTTATTTTCTAATTTCTTTTCTCCTTTTCTCCTCCCATTTTTGTCCTCTTTCCCTACTTGGTCTCTTTCCCCTATAACTCCTTCTTCTTTCTCACGTTCTTCCTCTTCACCGATGCGTGTCTTCACCCACAATGAGCCCTCACCGCTTTTGGGAGCGTTGATAGGTCATCGTCTAGCGTAGGTCGCTCGGCCCGACCGACTCCGGTCACCGTCGGCCAGTACTTGGCAGGCGGTTTCTAGTATTGCCGATGAACGCACTAAACAAGAATACAAAAGAAATAAGCTTTGCTCTCGGACAAGTCAAGCCAAGCCATGCCAAGCCAATCAATCACGATATTATCACGTTGCTGCTTTATAAAAATTATGTGCCCTAAATATGTTATCCACGTGTCGTGCTAGCATTGTGCATGTGTCGTGCCACCATCATGCATATTATGTGCATATTCCAACATTAACAAGAAAAACCTAAATTTCGATTAAAAAAGCATTACAACTCCAATTGACATAAAGCATTTTTAACGAAGCCACACGTTCGCAAATCGAGCAATTAGGCACCATAGGGATACCCTCATGAAGTCAGACAAGCAATGACGACTCGGTTTCAATCAAAAGAACAAGAATCCACATCGGATCTCACTCAGGCATTTGGTCAAACAGTCGGGGTGCCGTATTAAATCCTAAGGTCTCCGGCTTAACTAAGACTCGAATGTGCATGGTCAATGCTGAAATCATCAACTATCATGTGAAAAATCAATTTCCGCCGGAATTCCCAAAGGAGAAACTTTTGAGAGACGCATACCAAGTGAGAACCTCAGCCACTCGCATTTCAGCGATTTTCTGCTTCATTTTCCATGTTGACATTTCAGCACTCGCAGTATGAATCTCTTGCGTCACAGTTGATATAGAGTTTGCCAAGTTACCCTGCTCAGCAACCACTTGAGCTTTCTCCTTATTCTTTGAGTCAAGGTCATGAGCAAGTTTGGCTTTCTTGGCTTGAAGCTATGCAATATGTTCATTTATTTCTTGCACAATAGATGACTTCGAATCCTCTTGAGACTGCAATACTTTTTCTTTCTTCTTCCGCTCATTGAACTCTTTCTCGATAGAAAAGACCTCCTTCAAGGCTTGAAGATCTTCGGAAAATTTGGTAGCCTGCTCAGCAACTCCCTTATTGTACAGAAGAATCTCAACCAATTTTGGGATTACATTGAGCGACTTCAACGTAAGGAGTTGATCAACACTCAAGTAAGGATTGTCCTCGAGCTTCTCTACCAAAGAAGGAATCTCCTCCAGGTACTTTGAGGACCGCAGGCATGTGAAATCCAAGGCGAGAATGGAAGGAAGCTTCTTGCGGTAAGTAGACAGCTGAGAAAGAATAGGTTCCGAAGACGTCAGATAGTTGTCAACATCTTCATTACCAAATCGGGCATGATATTCCTCAGCATTCAGTAGATGTTCTGGCTCAAATTCCTTGAATGCATTGTTGCTAGGACCGATATTTTGGTCCTGAGCGGAGTCCTCAAGATTCGTTTGCAGTTTAAAGCCACATTTTAAATACCCAGTCTCATCACTTGTACTGTTATCCGTTAAGTCACACAAGTCAATTACAGTCTCGTCATTTTGTTGTTGGAATATGCACATTATATGCACGACATTGACACGTCATCTGCACGATGCTGGCACATCATGTGCATGACACACTTATGGCACATAATTTTTATAAAGCAACAACGTGATAGTATTGTGATTGTCATTTCCTTTCGTCTCCTAGTGTCTTAACAAAACTTGAGCTACACCTCTTTTTCTTTAAATTAATTTATCATTCTTATTATTATATTTGGGAAACAGGCTCAGACCGGTTTATTTGGTCTAGCCCATTGACCCGATCGAAAACCGGATGCGACCCGTGTTAGGATAAAACCAATTTTTTAAATATTCTCATATATTTTTATTTTTTTTTCTAATTTCTTTTCTCATTTTCTCCTCCCATTTTTTTCCTCTTTCCCTACTTGGTCTCTTTCCCCTGCAACTCCTTCTTCTTTCTCACGTTCTTCCTCACCGATGCGTGTCTTCACCCACAACAAGCCCTCACCGGCTTTTGGGAGCGTTGACAAGTCATCGTCTAGCGTCGATCGCTCAGCCCGACTGACTCCGGTCACCATTTGCCACTACTTGGCCGGCGGTTTCTAGTATCGCCGATGAACGCACTAAACAAGAATACAAAAGAAATTGCTCTCGGACAAGTCAAGCCAAGCCAAGCCAATCAATCACGATATTATCACGTTGCTGCTTTATAAAAATTATATGCCCTAAATATGTTATCCACGTGTCATGCTAGCATTGTGCACGTGTCGTGCCACCATCATGTGTATTATGTGCATATTTCAACATCAACAAGAAAAACCTAAATTTCGATTGAAAAAGCGTTACAACTCCAATTGACATAAGTACTAATAAGTCATAAAGCATTTTTGACCAAGCCAAACGTTCGCAAATCGAGCAATTAGGCGCCGTAGGGATGCCCTCATGAAGTCAGACAAGCAATGACGACTCGGTTTCAATCAAAAGAACAAGAATCCACGTCGGTTCTCACTCTGGCATTTGGTCAAACAGTCGGGGTGCCGTATTAAATCCTAAGGTCTCTAGCTTAACTGAGACTCGAATGTGCACCAGAGGCCTCGATGCATGACAAACAAGGACCATGGAAGCAAAATGTAAAGGTCATGAGAGCTAGAGCATTTGTGAGTCGTATGGCCATGAGTTTCGGCCTAGCACATGCTCGAAAGAAAACACGATGAGAGCCGAGCTTACCATTTCGGCTAGAGGACATCGCCAGGAAGGCCATCGAATGGGTCTGCCCGCGGCTGAGATGCCCTCTCTTCCTATGCTCAATCGTTTGGACCTCTCACTCTCTGTTCTCTGTCCCTGTCTCTATGTGAACAAACCTGGAGGATTCTCTCCTGCTCTCCTTTCTTGTTTTCCTTTTCCAAGCCTCCTTTCTGTCCAAAAACCACCAAAACCCCAATGTCCAACCTGTACCGAACCCCCCCCCCCCAAAAACCGGAATGTCCAGCCTCTATGCAAAACCAGTGAGCTCCACCCTCCTCACGCAGCGAGCATGCTTGAATCCTTTCCATTACCCGCTCGCGTTTGAGAGGGAAAGTAAAGTATAGGCAATTGTGTTTAACTCGAAATCAGAATGGGAGGGGCCTAGCCGACATGCTATTTGACAGTTTACTGCGCCCTCTCCCTACCTATAAAAGAAAGAGGGTCTATCGCTTGCTTAATCCCATTGAAAGCTATACTAAAACAGATAATAGAGAGGAAGATTTGACATTTCGATAGATCTCTCGATTATCGTAGTGATCTATTTTTCTTCAAGTGAAGTAATGTGGCTCAAACATATACGCTTTAATTCAGTGATGCTTATTGATTTATATGTTTTACAGTCATATATGGATTTGATTCTTTTTTATTGATTAATTGTTTATGTGAATAATTTTCTACATGTGGTATCAGAGCTAATCATATATGATTGTAGAGCCCAATTTTATTTTATTTTTTTCATGGAAAAATTCGAAATTTTTCTCTTTGAGTTGAATATGGGCATTCTTTTTTCGTGTGAATTTTTTACTCGATTGATCCTGAAACCATAGACCTTTTGTTCTACATGTCGAGACCTTTCCAACCATATATAATTTGTATAACTTCATTGAGAATTGAGAGAGAATTTTAAATTTGAAATTCTAGGGTTTATACATGATAAAGTTCTAGAATTTTCAAATTACTTGCAATTGATTGATATTCGTTGCAAATCATTGCATGAGTATTATTTTATATATATATATGTTATGCATCCTTTTGTTGTATTAAATTAAGTTTTTAGAGCTTAAATTTAAGAAATTTCAAATTTGGCCATGGGAGGTTAAGATCCAAAACTTTGAAGCTTGTATGTGGTAGATTTACTCGGTTTTCCTTCGTTTAATTCATTAAAGTCAATCATATTGATGTTATATGCAAGACCCATGGAAAAATTTTATCATAAATAATATGCTATTTTGGAGCTTCGGGTCAGAAAATTCGGGACCTGGCTGGAGGTTGAATAAGACCTCCAGCCGGGCCGGGCTTATAATGGGCGTTAGCCCATTTTGTCTATAAGGAAAAGAGTTCTAGGCGTGAGCCTAGAACTGTCAGTGAAATAAAGGTTCTGGGCTCTCGCCCAGAATCAGAAACATATTTAAAAAATTTGAACATGGGCCTATAGCCTAATATTTGGATTTTTTAAAGAGCCATGGGCCATTTTTATTCGTGGCCCGCCCGTTCCGCGGCCCGCGTGGGCTTCGTGGGTCTATGGGCCAGGCGAAGGTCAAGGCTTGCAGGTAGGGTCCGAAATTTTATAATAATATTTAAATAATTAAAAATAATAATTATTTAAAAAAAAATTAAAAAAATTTGTAGCAAAAACTGTTGTTTGAAAGAATGCAATATGATCTTTGGGAAGCACATGGTGTATAAGATTCTAGCTTGATCAAAGTCGGTAATTTCTAGACAATTAGCACTTTGGGTTTATGCCGCATGATTCATGCAGATGCTGAATAAGCATGTTTTCGTCTTTCCCTGAAGCTGAGAAATGATTCTCCACTGGGACAATTTTAGAATGTAAGGGCCTATTTGTTAATCCTTATTAGGTTTCGCAGATGATCAAAAGTATTCTGTCCAATAGTTGGAGCCACACCTTTGGATCGAATAGGTTCCAGTAAGGCACATTGTGATACTATTTTTGAAGAAGAATTTTACAAGTGAGGCAATGGTCTTAAGCAAGGCCTGCATTTACCTTTCCCACGATCCGCTGTTTGTTTATCAGGATTTGGGATAAAGACTAGTTTTGTAGATAGAGCTGCTAAAAATGGGGAAGAAATTTCAATTCAATCTCAAACCCAGATCTGCTGCAAAGAATGTGCTTTGATAGCAAACTCATTCCCAAAATCTGAACTGCTCTGCAAATTCCAAGTTGGCTTGCAAACCAAAAAAATAATCTTCTCCTTTCCCCTAAAACATTTGCCCATGTGCTACATGCTCATGGAAAAACTTGCAGTTGTCCCCAAAATAGCATTTTCCTTGCTCAAAATAGCGGCAACATTGTGGCTTCCTGGGGCCTTGCTCAGCTCCTCCGGTGACGTTCCTTGGATTTTGATTCTCGATTCCCAATGGCTGCCCCTCATGAACCCAGTGTGGTAACATGAATGCAGTCAAACCTTCGTGAGCATAATTTGGCCCCACACAGAAGCTACTCTCTCTCCATTACTTCCCAGGCATTGTACTTTTTTTTTTTTTGAACGACCCAGGCATTGTACTTGCACTGCTCCATTTATATTTGAAAAATTATGACCAGGTCTCTGGTTACCCAAATTAGCATCATTCCGAGAATGCCAAAGTTCATGCTCAGTTCTATTCATAGAGCTCAAACTTTTCCTCCATTCTGCGAGTCCCTGCATTTCTCTTGAAATTAGTCTCTGCTACGATGGTTTTCTGTTGAACTCATCTGTATAGGCCGAACAAGTGGCATCCCAACACCGGCAATAGATGATACTCTTGATTGCCCTGCTTCATTACCTGTTTTTGAGGTTGAGATTGATATTGGCAGAGCCCGGTTCTTCTTAGTGTTTTGTTTTCTGGAAGTCCTGGGCAGTATAAAAGTAGAATAGTTTTGAAATTCAACATAATATTCTTTCAGAGCAATGGTGCAGCAAAATTTGTGTACTGATTTTTCTAGACCAGACTCAACCTAATATCATTTATGATGTTACCACGATGGAATCCAGGAATTACCCAGGATTACCTGGCCATATTCTAGGGAAAAAGATTCGTACTTGTTTCCCTTCATGAGTTTCCTCCTTTCCTTCTCTTGGAGTTGCGCTTCTGCTTCTATATCAGACCTTGCTAATGAGCCCCTCGAACGCTTTTCCATCAATGCGTTGGTCCTCTCTCCTTCATCTTCCCGTCTCTGAAATTGACACCAGAGTTATTATGCCTGAATCAGCACGTTATTGGCATGCAATCAGATCTCCTATATGGTTCAGACCTGTATCATGGTGTTGTCACAATTCTCTTTCCACATGGAGGACCAGTGGCACTCCGAGAAGCTATGTTAAATTTGAGAAAGGAAGTACCAATTGTAAGTCAATAACTGAGGAGGCAATACAAAATAGAGGGTATAAACCATACAAAGTATTTCCACTGAAGGAAGGGTGGAACATAAAACAGACAAATTTGACCAATCATATTTTCAATTCACCAAAACAGAACCACCTGTTCAATTTTGCAAGAATATTTCACTTGAGCCAAAGATTGTTCCGACAACTTTTTTAGGCGACATATGTTTTGACTTTTCAAGAGGAATCTCATGGAAAACATGAAGTTTCTCGAAAATAGGAGGGAGAAAGCTAATAGACCGTCTCTCGTTATTTGTCCTGCTGCAATGGGTTTGAGAGGGCAAAACTACGTCGAGGTAGACTTTGAAACCAACAGAATATATATGCATACATGTATTGGTTTCAGTTTTCACTAGGCAGTCATAATCACAAAAGTGGACAAGATGCCATATCAAGAAGTTACGTAGTCCTTTTTGTTTGATACGCAGCAAATGTAAGGTTTAGAGTGACAAAAAATGGGATGAATTAACAGATCACGAAATTCAGGAATATGTTCATAGTGGCTATTAAACCTAAAACTTCCATACTTGCCATTAAACCAACATTCCCTGATTTCAAGTCACGCCAGGAGAAATCCAAAGCTAAGTACAATGAACAGAATTATTACCATCCCCAATCATGGAACTCATTCTTATCAGTATTTTTTATCCAGAAAAAATTTATTAGATGAGGAATGTTTATATTCTGGTTAAACCAAATAGGTTAAGATAGAATAACTTATCTGGATACATGGACGAAGACAAGTCTTTCAATGACTTCAAAGTATCTCAGATACATGAAGACTTAAATTATGAACTGCATAAACAAAAAAAAAACAAAAACAAAAACAAAAACAAAAACAAAGGGAATTGCACGGCTTATGTACTTCAATATCTTATTAAAACTAGAGGGATTCAAATAAATACCAGTTGAAAGTAAAGCTTCTTCAACTTCTAGCATCAACTGTGCACAATACTAATGAACCCTTCGGTATCAGTTGCTAGGACAGAGAGCTTACTGTTCATAGACATTCTGTTTGAACACGACAACATCGCCAGTGCATGCATCGCCTGCATAAACCCCCTGACACAGGAATAGAAAGGAAGCTATTTTGTAGCATGCTGCTATCTTTTATGTTAACTAACCCAATAAAATATGAGGTGATGAGCAGCACATCACAGCGGCATTTCCTTATATTCATACTTTCACAGATTCACAAGAACTGTGTATGATGGGATGGAGAAGGCAGTTTTTCGGCTGGTGCTATGTATATGACATAAGCTATGAACCATGCCAAGAGTAGCTGTAATTTAACAATTTATAAGCTCGTGCCATTTTAACCCAGGAATTTGTAATATAGGTATTTGGCTTAAAGAGAGAGCGTACGGGTCTTGCAATACAGTACAAAACTAGACATTGGATAAACTCACCCTCCCCCTCACCGGGTGACGATCCTGAGAAATCATCGTGCAATTTTCACTAAAAGGAATTTATGAAGTTGTACATGCAACAATGTCTTTCATAACTAAGACTAAGAGGGAGAAATTACTCTATATGCTCCTTGATCCGCTGAATGAGTGTCTTCTTGTTGCCCGTCAAACTCAAACCACTTCGAGTTTCTCAAGTCGGCCCGCTACAACAGAAGGGAAAATAGAGCAAACCATGATGATCCAGCTTAAAATCTGAGACAACAGCATACTTGACACCCCTCTTACGTGCCTAAGATGGCTCAAATTGAAGAAGAAGTCACTTTTGCAAGTGAAGCATCGTCTAGAAGCCAATCCAAATCGGAAGACACAGGCAATGAAGTAGAAACCGTGCAAATATTCATCCTCTTTCTCATCAATCTTTATAAGAAGCTCGCTTGCTGGTCAGCATCGTCACTCCAATCAACGTTTTTTTATTGTTTCTACGCGATTCCACAAACCGCTCCATCGAGTTTTGCCCCGGAGAGGAGTTAATTCTTATATAATTCTAGCTCATTTGATTATAAATTTTTATGGCACAAAAGAAAGGGAAAAAAAAACAAAGGATTCATAAGATTCGTTTATATATATATAGTTTCGCTTTTTTTGGTTTGTATAATTTGGTTACCTTTGTCACTTTTGTCACCCATATATTATTCTTATTGTTATATTGTGTTTTAACATATAATAAAAAAATTACTTCAATTTATCTTTTGAAATATATATATACATATCACACTGAAAGTGGAAAGCACCAGAGAAATGCAGATAAAAAAATGGTAGTATAATTCATTTGGCATAAAAATAACACCAACCAACGTAATTCATCTCAATTGCACGATTTGATCAATCTGGCATAGGAGCTCGGGGATCCATGAACAATCATGATGCACAGTATATAAGCCACGTAACTATTTGAATAAGAGGAAAATGTTTGTCCACCAAGCATGCATCAGAGTCAATTATATATAAAATAAATTGTTGAAAGATTTTGCATCCCCCCCCCCAACAAAAAGACAAATCTGGTCTAGGCGAGACCGACGCTCGCCCTAGGCGGGCGAGCCCCAACGAGGGCTCCCCTCGCTAGATCTGGCAAGGCTACCCTGGCCTAGGGGAGGGTCAGCCTCACTCAAGCGACCTTGGTCGGGCCGCGCCTAGGCGAGGGCTCCCCTCACAAGGGCTCCTCCTCGCACAGCTAGGCCTCACCTATGGCAAGCGAGGCCAACCGATCTGTGGCCGGTGGCCGGCCACCGGAAAAGGCCAAGAAAAAAGCCAAAAACATAAAACAAATAAAAATAAAAATTCAAAAAAATATTAAAATATCATTAAAAATTGTCTACGTTAACACCTTAGTCTTCTACACCGCCGCCGTCCACGTTAGCATTTTTCAGCCATAATTGACCGAATGGACTGAATCGGCAAAAAGCAAAAATGTTAAGAACTCAATTAGTAAAGTGAAAAGGTTTTATGACCGAAAGAAAAGATAGGTTTAAAACTTTTGAACAATTCTCCCAAAGCATGCATCGGAGTCAATTATATATAAAATAAATTGTTGAAAGATTTTGCATTCTCCCACCCCCCCCCCCAACAAAAAGACAAATATTCATAAACTAAAAATAAAAACCTAGTAATCAATAATCAATGGAATAGACTTATTGATTAACAAAAATATTTTCTATGATAAAAGTCGGTCTAGTTAAACTTTTAATGTCCGTCAACTATTTTTTAACAGCTGTCTACTTTGACTTGATACAATGAAAAGAAAAAATCGAGATGGGCAAAGTAGGTTTGATAGTTACCTATCTAATTAGCAAATTTTAAGAAAACATGGAGAAGCAAGAATATTACCAACAGATCCTGTGCTTCTCTGTTCTTCGAACCAAACAAATATTAGATTCAATCTCTAATTTTTCTAGGCCCCACCCCTTTTTGTCCCCTTAGTGGGGCCCATCCACATCCGGGCGTCTTTATGCGCGAGCACATGAGGAGAACTAGAGAAGAGATTCAAGGTCCCCCTCCTCCATACGATTTCTTATCAGTTTCTACTTGTTCTCATTGGCTTGCCTTCTGCTTTCGACTTGCCCTCGTTATAAATTTCCAGTTTTTTCACTTACTTGATAGATCTTCGGCGGATTGCATGCGTAGGTTGCATGTAATTCAAGTGGGTGACGGTCTTTTCTCAATCGTTTATTTGATTGGGTTGTGCTAGAAATCTGACATTTCTAAAGCGGCGGCTCATATACTCCATTAGATTGAGCTCACAATAGTAAAATTTCATTGATTTAGACTATGAGACAATACCTTCTTTCTCAAGTCCAATGTTACTACTTGTTATTATATTATTAGTTAAACTTTAACTTCGAGCCAAATAGCAGCATTATATTGATACTTAAATTTTAGTTAAGTATTTATGATTAAATTACATAAAAAAAAAATTAGGGACCAATTTGGTCCTAACAAAAATATTTTTCACTAGTATTGATACCATTTTTTTTTACAAATTTTTATTTTCTATTTTATTTCCCTTATTTTACACTATTTTCGGATAATTATTATTATTTAAAAAAGGGAGAGGACCACGCGGGCTGGGCCTTCGCGCGCAACCCCCTTTTCTTCTCTTTCTTCCTCGTGGGCCCGGGCCCATCTCCCCCTTCGCCTGCGCGTCCCGGCCCCCTTCTCCTTCGTCTTCTTCGTCTTCTTCTCTTCTCTGCAACGCGCGGCGACAGCGAGGCGATAGTCTACGGACCTTTTCCCCTCTTCCCTCGGGCCGAGCGTCGGTAGGTTCCGACCTCGAGTCTTCGTCGGCTTTCGATTTGTCCGATTTTGGAGACGAGCGTGCCCGATCTATCGAGCTCGTCTGTCGTTCTACGCCGCCAGCCGGGTAGGGACCCCCTGGCCGACCCGTCCCTGTTTTCCCTTTAATTTTTTGCGCCCTATTCGGGCTCATCGGACCGGGCTGCCGTTGCCTGGTTCGCGCGAATCTCCCGACCCTGTTCGTGTGTATAGGCTACGATTTTTAAATATTACTCGTCCTCCGCCACGAGTTCCAGCGCGATCCCAGAACGGCCATGCCGGTTCCTTCCTCCTTTGGCCTTTGCGTCTTAGGTGCTCGATAGAATGCCCGTTTAATAATTCAAGAATTATGTCAAGGTTGTATTTTAGCTAGAATTAGCAGATTACTAAGACAGATTATAAATACAAACGTCTGGTATATGTCAAAACTAATTATCTACACGATCCATTGATAAAGACAAGGAATAAATGGTGCAGTCATAAGAACAAAAAGTTAAACTTTCTTCTTCCGCATTCATTTTCCCATGGCTCGTTCACGCACCGTGATTAATAATGATGAGGCGAGAGAGGGATATTGCTCGATAGGCACGCCAAACCAGACATGGAGAGAGAGAGCGCTTTGCTGTTCATCTTCTCCCAAACGCTCGAATCAAATTTATTGCTCTTCCTCTTGCACGGGAGAGTAACTACACTATACCGTCTTCGCTCTTAAAATAAATGACAGGCATCATTGAGCTCTGGACTTTGGTCTGGGAGGAGTCATGATCATTGAAGTCGAAAGCCAAATTTGTCATTGATGAATATAAACTAAGCAGGATTTTATCCCCTTTTAAGACCCTTTTTGGAGAAAATATAAACGAAGAACAAATCAGAAAGCCAGTCCTCTTGTTCTCTTCTTTACAATGGGCATTCTCATCGTTAACAAATTTGAAGTTTCAATTTCCAAAGACGTAATCTAGTTATTACCATTGAGGCTGATTAGGCCAAGCCAAGATTGGAGCATGCCTATGTCACTAAAAGAGACGAGAGAGCTTGTACATTCAATCAACAGTTTTTCCTATACAGATTCAATCACCAGTAACTGATAATGGCAGAGGAGCTAAAAAAGACTTGCTATTAGAACTCGTTTTATGTCACTTTCGAGCGTGTCTCTTGAAAAAACTCGATCGTGCTTTTTATTACAAGAGTTAAATAAGAGTAATATCACAACAAGTCAACTTGTGCCTTCTTTTGTACTTTCTCAACTATACGACATTAGCCACAAAAACTTTGCATTATAATTCATCAGCATACTCAAATTAACTGCTAGCGAGAATTATTTTTGAAGGTACTGTTGGCATGGTATGCATATCTAATGTAGTAGTCTTAAATCTTAGTCAGTTAAAGTTTGCATTGTATGTGCAAAAGATCATTCATATTACACACATTCATGTTTTGAATAAAATGGAATTCTTGGTGCATGGCGATGGATGGAAGAGGGGCTTATAATGACAAATGGGACTATAATGAAACGTCATTGTCAGTCCAGCTTGATGAACGGCATGACAAACCTCAAAAGCAATGAGCTCCTTTATTTTCAAAGGCTTACTCAGTCTCGTGCAATTTTAAATTCCATATTCTCGACTATGAAGAAGGCAACGTGATGCTGCATTAATTCATTTTTGTTGATGTAGAAAAATATGCTTTCTTCAATTACATTTCTGATTAACCAAATAATGAATCACTACGTACGTATGACTTTGAACCTTCATTAGGGGTGCGTTTAGGAAGGCTTTTGGGGAAAATCCTTAAGAAAATGTCAAGACCCTTGAATTAAAGGAGTTTTTTAAAATGCAAATTTTGTTTAGTAAATCGTATTTGTGAAAGTCCATTGTGAAGTATCTTTGAGCACAATAATATTTTGCTAAATTAAATTTGCAGAAGGCTTTTGTTATTAAAAAAAAAGGAAAAAAGATGAGAGTCAGCCGGCTAAGGGTTTGGCTAGTTACTGCCGACGAAGAGCTACTAGTTGCCGGCCAAGGGTAGGCGGTCCGGCGAGGGGGAGGCGGTGTGGCAAAGGGCAGCATCCGGCTAGGGTTGCCTGCGGAGGACATGGTGCGGTGAGGGTCATGCGACCCACCGCGCCGCGAAGGTTACCGACGCCCACGATCTAGTCACCGCAACCCAGATTTGCGTGACTAGATCTGCGTGCGATCTGGGTTGCCATGACCCTCGCCGCATGGCGACCCTCGTCGGAGGGTCGTGGGACCCTAGTCAGAGCACCTTTCTTTCATTGCACCACCTACCCTTTGCTAGACAACCTACCCTTTGCTGGTGACCACGCGTATATGCTAGTCTAGAGACAAGGAAAGAAGATGAATATGATGAACAGTTGTCGGGGTAAAATCAGAAAAATGAAAAATTAACGAGGAAAATTTCGAAAGAAAAAATTTATTAGCTTCAAAGCCAGCATGCCGAGAAAGCCCAAGGCAGCCCCTAACCTGCCTTGGGCTTTTAGCCTTGGTAAAGCTTGCCTTTGGCAAAGGCAAGTGAAAAAGAAATTGCCAAACACCAAAATATTTTGCCCAGAGGTCTTTAACCCCGAAAAAAAGTCCCTTGGGAAGGCAGTTTTCAATGTAAGAATTATTGTGGCCCATATTATGTGATTTATTATATGGTTTAATAATTATTGAAATGCTATAAATAATTATTGGTTACGAGAAGGTACGACTCTAATAAAACGAAAGGGTATATCGCTTTGATGGAAGGCACCCTTTCAACGAACGTATATATTGAGTCCGGTCCTCTCTCCACCCATATACGAACAACAAAAACAGAAAGAACGTATTCTCTCCTCCATCAATTGAATACATTAAGATTTAGTGGGTTAAGGGAGAGAAATCGGATTTCTTCTTTTGGATCAAGTTCAAGCGCAGCGTTATGGATAAAGGTATGTCTTCATCTATTTGTAAGAATCATGAAGATCAAAGATCCTTGATTTGTTATGAATTTCCGCATCAGGTTTTATATGAATTATATCTTTCAGTTGGTATCAGAGCATTTGGTTTATGATCTCATGATTTTTCCGTTTAAATAAATATTATGATTTATGCATGATGATTGGTTGAATGATCCTGTTCATAGCATTTGTTGTTGTTGAAATATTCTGGAAGATTCTGTTAGAGAAAATCCGAATGATTGAACATTTTTCATGGACTAAAATGGTGAAGAAGAGTTACTGTATGTGTGTGCGAGTGGAAAAGGACAAAAATGGAGTAATTCGGAATTTTAAAGACAAAAATGGAGGAATTCGGAATTTTGAGGGCAAGGTAGAAACTCTTCGATTCCGGGCGAAATCCGGCGAGCCACCACTTGATTTCGGACCCACACCGTCGCAAGACCATGAGGAACATTATCCATGAGTTTTTCCGGCATATCGGTGTTCGCCGGAGGCTAATCAAGCGTCGGAAGCGGCGGTGGTGGAGAGTTTGTGTTTTGGGGAAATTTTGGTTTGATTTGGGGTCAATTTTTGGTCATTTTTCTCGAAACTTGAACCCATGTGGTCGTGCCGGCATGCTCTTCAAAACCCATTAATTATTTGTGTCTGGAATGGGCTACCGGAGAAGAAACGGCCGGCGAAACCGCGGCGGAACGGCGAAAAACGGCGAAGAATCACGTCTGTGCGCGAGGAAGAAGGCGCGTGGGCTCCACGCGCGCACTGCGGTTGCAGGCGCGTGGAACCACGCGCCACGCGCCTTCACGCGCGCGCAAGCGCTACGCGCATGGGATCCACGCGCGCGGGGCTTCCCGCGCAGTTGCAGGCGCGTGCAACGCACGCGCCTGCGCGTTGGACGCGCGCGTGCGGGGCACGCGCCCGCGGCGGATGAAGGCGCGTGCTCGGCACGCGCCCGCCGAGGATGAAGGCACGTGCTCGGCACGTGCCTGGCGTCCCCGCGTTTTTTTACGATTTTGCCCCTCCCGAGGCTCCTAATTACCTTTTTGCCCTCCTTTTGATGGTTATTTACTGTTCTACCCCTGTTTAATTTATAATTACAATTCTGCCATTGCTGATTATTTACCATTTTGCCCCTGGATTATAATTTTATGGTTCTACCCTTATGGAATTATGATTTTACGATTTTGCCCTTATGCCTTGATTGCATTTTATGTCCTTGTGTGCAATTTGGTAAATATTTGCATTAAAAAAAAAAAAAAAAAAATTCATATTATGAAAGGTTTGTTAGTCACCAAAGTGGCCGAACCTTAAAGTCTTATGAATTTTGATATTGTAAATTATTTTATTCAATTACCCATGATTAATTGATGCTATATATGAAATTGATATGTTTTATATCATTATTGGAGTTATGGGTATATATTGAAGTTCATTTATTATAAGAACTTAAGAATTAACCCAAAGGTTAATTATTTTCTTATAATTCATGAACATGATAGTTGGTAATTAATATGACTTGTTAAATTTGTTTGTATATCCAAAGATAACAAATAAATTTTAATAAGATATATTTACAATTATCAAATAAAAGTTATTAACATCATTATGGTTTATATATTTTTGTATATCATAGGATCGCCCAAAGGAGAACTATGATGTGCATGTGTAGTTTAGTTTGAATCTGATTAGTTGATATTCTAAAAGCATTAATGTATGAGTATTTTCTTGCACATTTGCAGTATCTGTACCTGTTTCACTCCATTCGCACGCCTCATCTGTTCCCCTATTCAATGGGATAAATTTTCCTGATTGGAGTGAGCAAGTCCAGTTTCACTTAGGTGTCCGGATCTTGATTTATCGCTTCAAGCTGAGAAACCAAACTATTACTGATGAAAGTAGCAATGATGAAAAATCTTTCCATAAAGCTTGGGAAAGATCAAACGGATGAGCTTAATGTTCATGCGGATGACATTGCAAACAACTTAAAGACTTCTCTTCCCAAGACTAACAATGCTAAGGAATTTATGAAATTTGTGGAAGAGCGTTCTCAAGCTAGCTGATAAGTCACTTGCTGGTACACCGATGAGCACACTGACTACCATGAAATATGATGGTTCGCGTACTATGCATGAGCATATACTTGAGATGACCAATTTAGCAGCAAAGTTAAGGACCTTGGGAATGAATGTGGATGAGTACTTTTTAGTACAATTTATACTTAATTCCTTACCTCATGAGCAATATGGGCCATTTCAAATGAATTACAACACTATAAAGGATAAGTGGAATGTAAAAACGAATTGGCGGTATGCTAGTTCAAGAGGAAACAAGGATAAAGAATCAAAAGGCTCATTCTGTTCATCTCTCAAGTCATCAAGGAGTTCGAAAGAATTTTAAGAGGAAAGGTGGAAGGAGCAAGAAGAAAGGACTACACATCCCGAATGACTCTTGAAGGCTTCTCAAATCCACAAGAAGGAACACAATCTCATTAAGTGTCATTTTTGCAACAAAATTGGACACTTGAAGAAAGATTGTCTGAAATGTAAGGCTTGGTTCGAAAAGAAAGGTAAGCCTTGTACTTTAGTATGTTTTGAATCAAACTTTACTGAAGTTCCTTATAATACTTGGTGGATTGATTCTGGTGCCACCACTCATGTGTCAAATACGATGCAGGGATTTCTTACGATCCAAACTATAAAGCCAAATGAAAGTTATGTGATTACGGGGAACAGAGACAAAGCTCCAGTTGAAGGCATTGGCACTTATCGTTTGATTTTAGATACTGGGCATTATTTGGATTTGTTTCGAACCCTTTATGTACCTACATTTTCTCGCAATTTAGTTTCTTTGCCAAGACTTGATGTGGCGGGATTTTATTGTAAGTTTGGATCTGGATCTTTTAGTTTGTTTAAGAGTGATACTCTTATTGGAACTGGAACTTTATGTGATGGTCTCTACAAATTTAGACTTGATAATAATTTTGTTGAGACATTAATGACCTTGCATCATAATGTTGGCACTAAACGAAGTTTGGAAAGTATGATGAATCGGGACAATGTCCAGGTCCATTTGCTAAATTCCTTGAAAGACATGGCATTTGTGCTCAATACACAATGCCAGGTACACCACAACAAAATGGTGTAGCAGAAAGGCGTAACCGTACTTTAATGGAAATGGTTAGGAGTATGATGAGTCATTCATCTTTACCCTTATCTTTGTGGATGTATGCTTTAAAGACTTCTATGTACTTATTAAATAGGGTTCCTAGTAAGGCAGTTCCAAAAACTCCTTTTGAACTGTGGACGGGAAGGAAACCTAGTTTACGACACCTGCATGTTTGGGGTTATCAAGCAGAAGTAAGAATTTATAATCCACATGAAAGGAAATTGGATTCAAGAACAACCAGTGGTTATTTCATTGGTTATGCAGAGAAATCCAAAGGGTATAAATTTTATTGTCCTAATCATAGTACAAGAATTGTTGAATCTGGAAATGCTAGGTTCATTGAGAATGGCGACATCAGTGGGAGTGAAAGAATGCGTGATGCTTACATTCAAGAAGTAAGGGTAGAAGTTCTTATACCCAAAGCTTCTAAAGATGTCAATAATGAACCTCCAATAACCGAGTCACAAGAAATAGCATTAAGGAGATCTCAAAGAGAAAAGAGGTCGGCTATTTCTAATGACTATATGGTTTATCTACAAGAGTCAGAAATTGACTTAGGAATTGGAAATGATCCAGATTCATTTTCTCAAGCCATGGAATGTGAAGATTCTAATGAATGGTTTAATGCCATGGAAGAAGAGTTAAAATCCATGCATCAAAATCAAGTTTGGGATATTGTTGAATTGCCTAAAGGATGTAAGAAGGTCGGGTGTAAATGGGTCTTTAAGACCAAGCGCGACTCAAAAGGCAATATTGAACGACATAAAGCCAGACTTGTTGCAAAGGGTTTTACTCAGAAAGAAGGCATTGACTATAAAGAGACATTTTCACCGGTCTCTAAGAAGGACTCACTTAGAATCATTATGGCTTTGGTGGCTCATTATGACTTGGAGTTACACCAAATGGATGTTAAAACCGCTTTTCTTAATGGAAATTTAGAGGAAGAAGTTTACATGGACCAACCCGAAGGCTTTTCAGTTAAAGGAAAGGAGCACATGGTATGTAAATTAAAGAAGTCAATATATGGACTTAAACAAGCTTCCCGACAATGGTATCTTAAGTTTAACGATACCATAACTTCATTTGGATTTAAGGAAAACACCGTTGATCGGTGTATAAATATGAAGATTAGTGGGAGCAAGTTTATTTTTCTAGTTCTCGTATGTTGATGATATTTTGCTTGCTTGCTAATGATCTTGGTTTGTTACATGAAACCAAGAAATTTCTCTCTAAGAATTTTGAAATGAAGGATATGGAAGAGGCAACATATGTGATAGGAATAGAAATATTCCGTGATAAATCACAAGGATTATTAGGATTGTCTCAGAAAGGCTACATTGAGAAAATTTTAGAGAGATTTAATATGAGTAAATGTTCAGCAGGAATAGTTCCAATTCAGAAAGGTGATAAATTTAGCCTTATGCAATGTCCGAAAAGTGAATTGGAACGAGAACAAATGAATAGTATTCCTTATGCATCTGTTGTGGGAAGCTTAATGTATGCACAAACTTGCACCAGACCAGACATCAGTTTTGTTGTCGGAATGCTGGGCAGATATCAAAGTAATCCTGGAATGGATCATTGGAAAGCTGCAAAGAAGGTTCTTAGATACCTGCAAGGAACGAAGAATCATATGCTCACTTATAAAAGATCTGATCATCTTGAGGTGATTGGATATTCAGATTCAGACTTAGCCGGATGTGTCGATACAAGAAAATCAACATTTGGTTACTTGTTTCTTCTAGCTGGAGGGGCAATTTCATGGAAGAGTGCGAAGCAGTCAGTTATTGCTGCATCCACTATGGAAGCTGAATTTGTGGCATGCTTTGAGGCCACAATTCATGGATTATGGCTGCGGAATTTTATTTCAGGACTTGTGATCGTCGACAGTATTGCCAAGCCGCTGAAAATTTATTGTGATAACTCTGCAGCAGTTTTCTTCTCTAAGAACGACAAGTATTCTAAGGGTGCTAAGCATATGGAGATCAAATACTTGTCTGTCAAAGAAGAAGTTCAGAAACAAAGAGTGTCAATTGAGCACATTAGCACAAATCTTATGATAGCAGATCCCTTAACAAAAGGACTGCCGCCCAAAACATTTAATGAGCATGTTGAAAGGATGGGCGTTATTGGACGTCATTAATGTTTGTATTATGATTGTATTAAGTTTATGTATTTGACACTTTGAGCTCACTTACATGTTTCTGATATTTCCTGTTTTCTATTTAGTATACATTATAGAAATAGATGAATGTTAAATAGGATAGTTTCTAAAGAAACATTATAGTTGGACTATTACTTGTACTTCTCATTTATGGATCATGTTAAGTAAAGTGCTATAGTTGTAGTACATAGAAGGGATTATGTCGATTAATGACATACAACCGCTATGACTCGCATTAGTTTTCTTTACTTAATTGTGATTATTATGTGATTGCCAATTTAATGAAATTTTGAAAGTTATAGCATAACCTTATTGTGCACATTATGGTCTTTATTAAACCATGAAAGGAGAATCATATGGGCCAAGTGGGAGAATGTAAGAATTATTGTGGCCCATATTATGTGATTTATTATATGGTTTAATAATTATTGAAATGCTATAAATAATTATTGGTTACGAGAAGGTACGACTCTAATAAAACGAAAGGGTATATCGCTTTGATGGAAGGCACCCTTTCAACGAACGTATATATTGAGTCCGGTCCTCTCTCCACCCATATACGAACAACAAAAACAGAAAGAACGTATTCTCTCCTCCATCAATTGAATACATTAAGATTTAGTGGGTTAAGGGAGAGAAATCGGATTTCTTCTTTTGGATCAAGTTCAAGCGCAGCGTTATGGATAAAGGTATGTCTTCATCTATTTGTAAGAATCATGAAGATCAGAGATCCTTGATTTGTTATGAATTTCCGCATCAGGTTTTATATGAATTATATCTTTCATTCAAATGCAGGCTAAGTCCACTATGTTTCTAAATGGAAGGGGGATTACTTTTATGACTAGCAGACAAGGCCTTGGTGTGGGTGGAGGCACGATAAGAATTTAGATTTCAATTTCCTAATTAGAAGATATTTACCAAGTTTGACTCATTTGCGTTCGACTGTAAATCATATAGGAATCTGCGATTAATGCATAATTTGGATCCGAATTGAGCTAATTCACTGTGTTTTAACTTTATCAAGAGCTTTAGTCATTTGCTATGTTATGATCAAACTGATAAAAGGTGTAGTTGGAAATCAACTTGATGTCACTCTAGATCTAAATCTATTTTTTCTTAGTAGAAAGAAAATTAGGAGGATGGTCTGAAGCTTCTTGGAACTACAAAAATTGAACTGTCTCCTTTTCTTTTCTTTTTAAGTAAGCAACGTTAGTCATGTGACATCCAATCTAATTTTCTTTTCTTTTTTTTGGTAAGCAACTTTAGTCATGTGATATCCAATCCTCCGGTCATTTCACAACTAGTACAACTCCGTTCATACATTTAGAGATTGTGGCTTCCCGTTTTAAGAGTGCAAGTTTGAGAATCATTGGACATTGAAGGCATACTCTTTAATACTTAACGTTGTCTTCCTTTGATGGGGGCGCAAGTGCGACATGAGAGTCCTTTTTTCAGCACTTTCAGAACCTTTGAACAGTTTACTATACTCTCAAAACAATTTCAATCTGGTTTAGTCGATCGGATATCTTTTAAAAAAGTTATAGAAAGCTGACAAGACACGTGATGTGGAACGCTTATCATTAGCATACCACATATCACGCAACACCGTCATTTCATTACTTTGCAATGGATAGTTGACAAAGTGGCTTGCTTGAAATTACTCCAGAGGCACGGTGAACAAATTGGAAGTGTCAAAAAGGTCCTTTCTTTTTTGGAACGGTTAAAAAGCTCATTTCCTTGATTGAATATAGCGTCATAAAGAATCCCCACGAAGGTAGTTCATCCTAAGCTCCTGTTAACAATTTTAAGTCAAGGTAGCTTGTAATGGTTTTTGGTAGATGCCCTTAAATTTTGGATTTGCTCATATAATCAAGATCAATGCACTTGAATAGATCCTATATTGTGTTTGAAGGTGCTGCTACGAACCTCTGTTTTAAAGATTTGTTGATAAAGATCTGAACTTTTAAGTTTCTATATTACGTGAATTTTGTGTTTCCAGTTTGTATGATTGCCCTAGCTTGGTTAATACTGACATTTCTTAATCGCTGCAGCCATATGGATTTGACGTTGGCTAATCAAGAGAGGGGAAAAGTACTTGGTTGTTTTAAGGCATGCGAGTAGGAGGCTAGGTATAGGTAATATATATTTTTTGTTTATTGTAACGTGACATAGCTTTGTCTACGATGGGAAACGATTCTCGAGCAGCTGTGTCTAATTTTCCTATCCGGAACCAACTAAGGAGGTAATGCCCAGGAAGTGATTCATGTATTAACTGGCAGAAGAGTTGCCGCATCACTTTTGCCTAAGAATATTAGTGAAGTGCGATAGCGAGCATTGGGGTACATGAAACGATGTGCAGATCTTACAGAGTAAATGGCAGAAGCTATGTTCCAGCTGTGCATCAGCGGATGATACATGGAGTGGCAACAAGGCTTTCCTCCACTTGCCTATCCTTGTTATTCTGTTCTCTTTTAACTTTATCCCATACGTTCCTTTTCAACTCAGAGACTACTAAGGGCATGTATGGTAACGTTTATATTTCTCCGATTTCTGTTCTTTTGTTCCCCGGAATAAAAAAAGAATGGAAATCTGTTTAATAACGCCAACTTATTTTTCTATTTCCCGGAAAAGAAAAATGGCTGGGGAATAGATTTGGAATAAAATAAGAAAAACAAAAAAAAAAAAAAAAAGTAACTTCTTATTCCCAATAACAATTTCTAAAAATAAGTTTTTCTTTTCTTTTCTATTTTTTTTTTTTCTTCTTCTTCTTTGTTGCGGCCATCGCCAGCCGCCTGCCAATCGTCGGTCACCTCCTGTCGCCCGCAAGCACCGTTGGCAACTGATCGCCGGCAACGGTTACCACCGCTTGTAGCCCATCGGCCGCCGCCCACGGTCCACCGGCCAATGAGCGCCATCATCCGTTGATAGCCTGCCATCGCCAACCGCCGCATGACCATCGCCTTTCGCCGCACAATCGCTGATCATCGCTGTAGGACCGTTGCCCACACTCACCAACCACCGCCCCCTCCTGCGGCCAGTGGGCTATGGATAGCAATCCTATGGCGGTGATTGGCGGCAACGGCCGGCGATCATGCAATGGTTGTGCGCGGTCATGCAACGGTCGTGTGGTGGCCAAGCGGCGATCGTGTGGCGTAGGTGGTAGTTGGCGGTCCGTGAGTAAGAAGAAAAAACAAATAAAATAAAAATTTATAAATTTTTACTAAACATATTTCTATTCTTTTTATATTCCAAAAATATAAATTTTATATAATTACCAAACATCTTACTTTACTTATAAATTGTTCCCGGAGTAAAAAAAAAAAAAAAACTATTTTTGAAAAGAAATCGTTCTTCAAAATATAAACATTACCATGCACACCTAATAATTTCGTCCTGAGCTAGCTAGCCTATGAAAGCAAAGGGGTTCGCAAGATCCCGCCAAACGCAACAATAGAGCTAGCATTTCCATAAAAAAGATCATTCATTGATTGCACCAGCTTGTTCATCATTATCCCCTTGGGAAGGAAACCCTGCCATTGTGGGGTAACCACCTATGTAGCACGGACACTTTCCAGAAGCTTTCGTGTCGTGTCCGACACTCCGACACATGTCCGACACGCTCCAACACGTCCCGACACGCTCCGACACGCGGTCAACGAGTGTCGAAAAATCCGACACGTGGTCAACTCTTTCCGACACGCTCCGACACGCGAGTCCAGAATTCCGACACACAATTCCGACACGCACGGGGTCAATTTTAAAAATTTCTAATACTTGAGGGTCAAAATATAAATATACACAAAAGAAGTAATAAAAGAAGCAACAAAATTGCTATAAATATCCATGTACGGGGTCAAATTTTTTTTTCAGTTTTTTTTTTTAGAATTTTTTTTTAAAGTCTTTTACTATGAAAGAAGTAATAAAAAAAATGCTATATATGATAAATAAATAAATTTAAAAATATCATTTCAGCATTTTTCTTTAAACAATATTTTTTCCTCTAAGTTTTGTGTATTATTGTAACAAATTAAAATAATGAATGATATTATTTAATATTTTTCGTATAAATTAATTCTATGTTATTTTTATTATTATTTATTTATGTATTTATATATAAAAATATATTTAATATATAACGTGTCGAAATTCTCTATTTTTAAGAAATGACGTGTCGGCGTGTCGTGTCGTGTCGTGTCGCGTGTGCGTGTCGGTGCTACGTAGGTAACCACCCCTTGCGGACAGGACCAAACCGCACATACAATAATTCCAACTATCTCTGTCCCTTATGGCAAATATTTTATTTTGCTTTTAGGGATCACTACGGCTGAGGGAAACGTTGCATGCATAACCGAAGTGATTGGATTACAGCTATTGTGATTCACCCCCCAACTCACACGTGTCACGATGGCTACGTTCGACTTCGTTCCTTCTGTGCTGTTGCCTGTGGAAAAGGTGCAAGAAATACATATGAATTATTATTTACCTTCACGTGTCTCGACATTCATACTGATATGATTTTCCGGTTTTGTAACAAAAAAGTTTCAGAAGGGTCCTAAACTTTTTCAACATATTTCACTCCCATCCTAAAACTTTCGTTTTCTATATTTAAATCTTAAAAATTATCATAGCTGTATACCTTAGTGCTTCCTTTATTAGCTCCTTTAGCTTAGTGCACGGAAATCTATTTGACTTTCTTTTATTTATTGCAACATACGATTGAAATTCAAAATAATAAAATTTGTCACATGGCATTTTCTTTGTACTGAAATTGATCCGGCGGGACTCAAATGCATCAAATTGCAAGTGTTAGGACTTAAAATGATGGAATCAAAATTTTTGAACTCAAATTTCTTTTGGCAATGAGTTTTAGAACTAACCCAGTAAATCGTTCAAAAAAACAGTCTCATTTAATTGTCTTTTTCATCCGACCTGTACATGAGGAGAGGTATTAAGAGGCCTAATGTGTTGATACAAAGGATATTGCACTTCAATGTTAACTTTCTCTTTCAAAGTTAAGACAGAGATAATATAATAGCAAGTTTAGCATGTTAACATATTAGTTAGCTCTTCGCTTATCAACGGGAGAACCACGGAAGAAGACGAACAGAACAAAGAGGGAAGAATACGAACAGAGAGGGAAGAAGACGAAGAAAATGAGGACGACAGATGAAAAGAAGAAACAATGGTTAAAGAGTTTGTCTTGGAAGTGATTGGCAACAACTCCACTCCCTCTCCCTCTCTCCTCGAATCAAATGCCTCCTCCTTCCTCGAGCTTGAGAAAAGAGCTGGAGGTGGAAGAATAAAGGAAATAATAATCACAATATTATCACATTGCTACTTTATAAAAATTATGTGCTCTAAGTGTGTTATGCACGTGTTGTGCTAGCATCGTGCACGTGCCATGCCAGCATCGTGCACGTGATGTGCCATGTCGGCATTGTGCGTATTATGTACATATTTCAATATCAACATAAACAATATAAATTTCGATTAAAAAAGCATAACAAATTTAATTGACATAAGTACTAATAAGTCATAAAGTATTTTTGACTAAATTGAGGTTTGACCTTATGTTGGAAGTAAAACATGAATCCGAAGGATATTAAACCGCTTGCCAGCTGGCTCACAGCGATGCCTATTACACACCCTCATTCTTGTATATGCTTTCAAGCAATAGGAACTAATCAGTTTGCTATAAGCACTCTAGCATTAGATGATACTGATGTGTTAGATAAAACTCCCTAAAAATCTCCATCAATTAAATGGAATTTGTTATTATAAATGAAGTAATCACTGAAGATTGATTTAATCTTTAGAAAAAAATTATCCTAAATTCCTTCATGTGTTAATTTTACAGATTACTTTTCCTAGGAAATAGAAAAAACAATGTTGAAGACAGAAACAGCATCCTGTAATATCTGCATGTTACAAAAGCGACAACCAATTCAATGTGATAATTTCTATTATCTACTGCCACGGCCTCTAACATTCCTAAACTTTGTAAGAAAGCATATGGAGAATGACTAACATAAAAAAGAAGCAAACTCTAAATGGATACCTTGTTTATTGCCTTCAACAAACACAAACTCTATTAAATAGTCTGGCTCCATTTATAGGTGTTATGGCAAGTGAATGATACAATTTGGTAAAATGTACAAGATAAGATAAACTGATCTTAGATGATGAAACAAGTAACAAATTGCTGTGCCAGCATCATGCACGTGATGTGCCGTGCTGGCATTGTGCGTATTATGTACATATTGCAAATAAGAGCATGTCTCAATCTGCACTTATTTTCCATATTAATGTTTGTTCTGTCTCATAACACACTTTTTGAAAGATGGTTAACCTTTGCACTTTTTCAGTTAGTGAAACGTGAACTAGTGTTTCTAAACAGAAAATTTTAAGATGATTAAGACCTTCAAAGGACAATTGTGGGACAACCCACTTGCTGTATGAGACAGTAAGTTTTCAAAGCCTCTCATAAATGAACATAGGCCATGTGGCATTGGCCAGAAATGACTTGCCTAATACCGAAGAAATATAAACTAGTTAAACAACCTAATCCCTACTTTTGCACGGTATCACAAGACAGGAGCATAACAAAAATAGAAAGATGTGCATGTCTTCAATCCCGGAAAAAAATAAAAAATCGCAGATTTGAGCTCTCGTATCTTAACCACACAGTTAACATAAAGCAAAAGTTACACCGACACTTTTTGATTCGTGAGAACTGTTTGTGATCACCTATAACGTAAAGGTTTTTGCTTTATGCACTAAGCAACATTAATTAGGCCTTGCCAGCTTTTGATGCAGAAATTAATACTGGCCACTGAATTTGCTAAAAGATGCCACAAATTAAATTAAAGCCAAACCAAACTTAACCCCCAGCAAACCAAAGACAGCATTACCTGTTTAAATTGCTAACCAAAGAGTTGAGCTTTTTATATTTTCTTCAAAATGGACAAACCATGTCTCTTTCCTTTTCTCATAATTTAGACATAGCCAAAAATACTTTATGTCACACTTAAAATCTCAGGATTTACTTCCGGAACAGCATTATGAGAAATTTAGAAAAGTGAATACGAAATGCAGCTGCTCCTAGAGGAATTGAATTTGCCACAAAGACCCATAAAGTGATGCACTTGAGTCCAAGCAACTGAGAAGACTGGGAAAAAATAACTCAAAAGCATATACAAAGCCCAACATTGAATGTGAAACCAATTGGTAAAATCATGCGGACAAGGGAAAAGCGTAAAAAAAGTCTAAAATCTATGCATTTGTGCCAAATTAGTCCTAAACCTTTTAATGGTGCCAATTTAGTCATAAACCTTTTGACAGAGTGCTAATTCAATCATAAATATTTTAATAGTATCAATTTAGTGATAATTTTTTTAAATTAGTGTCAATTTAGTTTTAAACATTTTGACTTGACTCCAATTAAGTTATTTTGGCTAATTTTGATAGGAGTTTGCTCACATGGACGTTAGGTTTTGATGTGCAATTGTCGGCTGCCACCGCCCGTCGCTACTTGCCACCACACGACGGTTGGCAACCGATGGTCGTGCGGTGGCGGTGGTGGCAAGCGGCGATAGGTGGCGACGGCCAGCAATCGGCGGTCGATAATCCGTGAACAAGAGTAAAAAATAAATAAATACAAAAAATACAAAATTGTACCAAATGCATTTCTATTCTTTTTCTATTTTAAAAATATAAATTTTGTATAGTTACCAAATGCTTTATTTTACTTTAGAAATTGTTTCCCGGAGTAAAAATAGAAAAGAATTATTTCTAAAAATAAACCATGTGCCCTAGCCAACAAGCATTACCATACACACCAGCAGGTGCAAACACCCTTCATGAATGTAATAGCTAAATAGGTAATGGTGACAACAACGATAAGTGGAAAATTGTAGTCATCTTCCCTGAGAGCAAGGAATAACAGAAGCCTAAGGAAGTTCAATGCTTAATAATAAGGTAAAATTGTGTAGATTGATGATCTCTTTTTCAGTTTGAGACTAAATAGGAAAGAACTTGCAAATTCGCCAAAAGAGAGATTTGACAAATAGATGTGTTCAAATTAGAAGAGATAAGGCTTCTTCTGACCCATTCGAACAAAACAATTTCACTTTCTTTCCTTTGGAAGAGCTGTTTCAGCGCCTACCCCGGGACATCTCCATCGATCACTCTAGTTGACCGTAACAGAAATGAGTCAAAATATTTGAGAAGCCTACTTAGGAATGAAAATCGTAGAAATCCTAACATGCGAAGCCAATCGAAGCACGATATGAACAATTGGCGGTGCCTATAAACATGGAAAGTAATGCTATGAAAAGAACCAATTGTAAACCAGCTCCAAGTGTCAAAGTAAACATGCAACTTATATGAAGGAATTGTTCAGAAGACCATAACTTGAAAGCACATCAGATGATCAAATATGTGCACCGATGCTATTTGCCTGCACTACTGCTCAGGCCTAAACCTCACTCAAAGCCAAAATGCTATGCACATATCCGATGGGTGCGCAGGCCATGATCACAGGACTCCTCAATAGAGACGGCGGTAGACCATGGACTTGAACCTTCTTCAGAGTCCCCTTCTCTACATCATAAGACAGGAAGTACACTTCACCAACCGTAACCTTTGGAGCAAGCAAGATTTCTCCGGCAGGGACACTACCGACGTGAAACCGCTCAGAACGACTTAGATCCTCTTTCCAACTACGGGGCAGCACGATTGGACGTTCCATCCAAACTCGATTTCTGTAATCCTCTAGTACATACATTGACATGTTACTTTCATCCTCAAGATGCTCATAGTCCAACACCGTCAGACAGCCTCCAAATGCTATTAACTTCATCTTATGCACCTGATTCGGGGCACCATCGGGCAATGCTAAAGTCCTAAACTTCTCGGTCTCGACATCGAACGCCACTATTATTGTGTTGCTCATCAAGTCAAGCGTGAGGAAATGAATGCTTCCATTAATGCAAACGCTGGCTCCGCAGGGAAAATCGATAGGGCCCTATCGATTTTCCTCCACGAATTCGTTCCCAATGTCAGAATCTTGTTCGCCGTGATAACTTCGCCCGCATGGTTGAGGTTGTTCGAAACCCACGTCTTCATGACTTTGTAGCGTCTCGTGACGGGATCGAAGCCCAAGGCGCTGAAGCTGTGCATGCCGCGGTGCAAATGGACGGGGAAATCGGGACCCGCGGGCGGAAGGGCCCTGACCTCTCTGGTGCTGATGTTGCACAGGTACGTAAGGTCCCCGATGTCGTAGCAAATCAACCCGTTGACGCTTTGCCAGTCCAGCCCGGTCGAGTTGATGGTCTGGTCCAGTTGGCCCAAGGGAACCGCGAATCCGGTCTGATGGTCCAAGCTGAAGAACCTGCAGCCGAAGTGAGTCGGCTCGATGTTGCCGACGATGGCTATGAGCGAGGTGACGTCGGAGCAACGGAGTGACTGAGCCAAGACTAAATCAGCGAACGACCGGTGGTCGATGATGGAGCGCCAGCCCTTCGAAACGGACCTGATCCGCAGGAGCGTCTTCACTGGCAGCCTCGACAGTATGTTGGAGATTATCTCGGTGGGCAGCTCCATCAACCCCGCGTTCTCTCCAGTAGCCTCCTCCTCGCGAGTTCTTCTTGGCTGCTTCTCCGTCGGACCCTGCGAAAGCAAACCTCATCAATCGATGACCCTTTTCATTCCACCACATTCTATGCTCTGTTTCTTGATGGGACCCCTAAGTTTCGAACCCTGACAAAGAAGGCAGTCCTCTGTTCCGGTGAAACAACAAAAGGAGCTCCTTTTTATAAAAAGAAGATCACGAAGAGAATGCCATTCAGGCGCAAAAAGAAAAAAAGAAACACAGGCGAGATATGCGATTCGCCCTATGCATTTCGAAGGAAATCGGGCATCAACGATGCCGGCGAAATCTGTCTCCAAAACCAAGCAACGCGAATGGAACAGTTCCGAACGACGACAACGACGGGTGACCCATTTCGTCTCGGTACACCGTTAAGCAAAACGATGGAGAAGGAGATCTCAGGCAGCGCACGCGAGACAAGTCTCAACGGCGATCGCGCTGATGAAACGGAGCTCGCGACGTGGTTCGGTACCAGTGGAATGCGAAGCGATTCCGCGCCCCGAGCGCCCCTCGAGGGTGGTTCGCTGCCGCCGCAGCCGCCGTCGTCTTGCACCACCATTTTCACAGAGAGAGGGAGAGAGGAAGAGAGAGAGAGAGAGAGAGATTGGGAGGAGGGTCGCCGTCAGGTATCGACAAAAATGCAGGGAATCTCAGACGGAGGCGACGCGATCGGAGGAGGAGGAGGAGCAGGACCAGGTCTTGCATTGCATGAAGGAACTTTTCGCCAACGACCCTGCCCAATGAGCGTTCTCCACGTGGATTAAAGCGATTAGTGGTGGACTACTTCCACGATGCCTCGTCATCACAATCCACTCTCACGAAAAAAAAATAAAAAAATAAAAGAGGTCGCTCAGGATTCTCATTGGGTGGGAAAAAAGGATATCATCCTCTCTCTCTCTCTCTCTCTCTCTTAATTCTCTCGCGTAATTCGTCTCGTAAATTCTTACGTATGTATACGTATAGTGATCTTGCAAATCCAAAGACTGATTTAATGATTAAACATTTTGAGTGGCAATCATTTATAGTAACATCGGTTTTTCTCGATTGATCGTGGGAAAGTGAGATCCTAAACCGGCACTTGCGCAAAATAATTTCCTTATTTTGTTTGGAGTTTCTTTCATGGGGGCGAGTTATTGATTGAAACATCAAATTCTGAAGTACTTGCCAATTATAAGATTAGGATTAACTTACAGCAATTATTTTATCGCCTAAGGAGACCGGTAACAACAATAAGCTGCTCCATTGCTTATTAGTTAGCATTGTTCGGGTTAAACATAATTATTAGCTAATTAGTTTACTGAGTGGTGTAACAAGTTTCAATCAGGGAATTGAATGTGGCTCACTAACTTCAACATTCTCCCGCAATCTGCCACAAAACTTAATATGCCAATTTTATGCATGAATTGATAATACCAAGCGTACTTTTATGATAATGCTCAAACTTTTTGACTATTTTCGAACAGATTGTAGGAGAATCTGCATACCTATTTTATGTGTTATGAAAAACTCAAGTATTTTGAGAAAGCAAAATAAAGTGCTTGAGCAAAAACCTAATTTATTGAAAATTAAATCAATTTTTTTCAAAAAAAAAAGAAATCCACTTTCTCTCTACTGCAATAGAAAAATGGCGGCCACCACTAGAAGAAAGGACCTAGGCCAAGCTGACCAGGCTGGTGGTCCACTCCCTCTCCTCCTCCGGCGGCTTCACACACCGCCGTCCTCTGCTGCCTCCTCCTTCGCCTCATCCTCCTCCTCCTTCACCTTTGCATCTCGTGCCTCCGCCGCCGCCGTCACCTCCTTCTTCCACAGATCTGCCTCCCCGATGCGCGTCGACCTCCACTACCCTGCGCAGCACTCTCCTTCCATCTGCTGCTCCCTCAACCGCCCCGCTTTGCTATGCCGGTTCGCGGGACAGGGCAGCTAGCTCATCAGGCCGAGCAGCCAGAAGCCGGTGTTGCGAAGGACTTGCAGTGCTCACGACGACACATCCCGGCTCGTTTCGATGGAGCTTGCCCAAGAGTTGCGAATCCCCGAGGCGCGAGTGCCGGCTACACACTTTCGTGGAGCAGTGTTTTTTTCTTCTTTTTTTCCTAAGCGAGACGAGCGAGCAAAATGAGGGCAGCTATATGGGTTGGGCTGGTAAACTAAATGGATCGAATATGGGTCATGTGCAAACCCATATAGACCCATATAAAGTTACTCTTAGGTATCTTAAAACTTGTTTCCACCCATTTGTAACCCGGTCCCCTAAAATTGAGTCATAAAATGAGTTTCTAAGCCATGGTGACAGCTCGGGTTGAACGATTCAAAAGTTCTGTCACGGACAGCTAACAATTGGTATTAGATAATGATAATGGACTTGCTGCGGCGATTGCGAAGCGACAGAACTAAATTAGTTAAGCAATGCATGCACCAAATATCAAATGTAACTAAGTAGACCCTAACAGACTCGATGAGAACACACTACATGTGGAGGAAGAGGATACGTACAAATTCGTGGATGGCCCCCTGTTGCAGAGAACTCTGGTACAGAGCGATGCAAGTATCCCAATCATTGTAAAAATCAGGCTCGCGACGACAAATCCCAAGGTTTTTCACTCGATTGCAATTGCGACGATGAGGGGAAGAACCTCTGCACCAGAAACAAATCAGATCTGAGCTCAATGCCTTCTGTTTTGCTGGGAGCCAGAGATTCAGCTGAAGGAACGAATCGAGAAATGAGCTGGGGACTGTGGGATTCTTACCCGGATTTTTGAAGCTTCGATTGGCGATCGGAGGATCACTGGCAGATGCAGATGCAGATGCAGATGCAGAATCCAAACTCGGACAATAGATTGGGATGCCTCTGGGAAATGAAAAGCTTGCACAGGCCAGGTCAAGAAAATGGCCCAAAAAAGAGTAGGGAGGCGTGTCTGTTTGGGCTTGGGCTATCCGGAGAGTTTGAATGGCCGGACGGACACCGATTCTTCAGACACGCTCCTATCGTCGAAAGAAAATACGAAAATTCGCATGACTTGGCCTGGGGAAATTGGCTTAACGAGATGAGAATGTTGTGTTACGGATGCACTTGGAATTTTTCAGCCGATGGGCCAATGTTGTGCCATAAAATTTGTGATTCCACTTGATTGCCATGAAAGACATTAAAATCTTCATTCATATCATGATTCGCATGGGAGAGTAACGTTATATAATCGAAATAAGTCATTACCATAGAATAATCTTAAAAACAGATACAATTGCGCACAAGCGGGCATAATGTAGTCGAAGTGAAAGCGAGTTGCTAATTATTGGATTCTCTATTGGAGCTGAGATAAATAATATTGAAGTTAAAGTAGGCGAACTAAAACCACTTTTTATGATTAAGGTATAGATCCACCATTTCATACATTAGATATGTTTGCTTTCTTGTTCACAAAATCATACTAACATATTTGATTTTTCTTAACCCTCCCCACATTAGATTAACCATCCACACAAACCCATATAGAAATGCAAACCCTCTCAAATAATTGTGGCCAACTGATGACGACCCCAACTAGTTGAGCTACCTTCAACGCCACCACAACAGGCATGCTCTCCGTCATCGTGGTGGCGGAGGGGGCCTCTAGATCTGGAGGCGTGACTGTAGCGACCCAATCTCGCCGCCCTTCAAACAGTCACCCGATCTCGCCGCCCCTCAAAAAGTCCAAGGTGGGAAAGGTCGGATTTAGGGGTACTTTGATCACGAGAGTTCCTCACGAGATCGCGAGCTCTCCCAAGCTCGTACCCCGCGCGACAGTGAGTTTATTTATACGATCTAGGTATTTAACAACTTAAAAAATATACAGAAGTCACCACTAGCCTTATTTTGGGGGTCGGCTAGAAACCCAATCGAGGGTCGGGAGCTCGATTCCTACGTAACCAAATATCTAGGTTTGGAGACTTTGATTACACTAATATTGCTATTAATGCCCTTTCGGTACCTAAACATTATATTGTGTTTTTCCCAACATGTTCATGCCTTTCTTTTTATAAGGATCGTCAATTCTATACTAAATGATCATGCGTGGTGGATTACTTTTATTCTATTATATTCCTAAAAAATGAAAGGAAAACAAACAATGAAAATGAAATTGCAAGACATGAAGTAAACAATCAAGAAAAGCAGTTAAACCTAATCATGCAATTCTAAAAATATAAAAGAGAAGACAATTGGGGAAGAAAGGAAACCCACAACTCGTCGGGTTTTATACACTGCATGGAACCCGAGACATATGTCGGGAAAACAAATAGTACAAAAAAATGGTCGGAATGGACATCAACCTCCACCATCTTCACGCTTTATCCATGTTCAGAATCCTATTCTAAACCTAATCTAAGAAATCTGAATGACTAGATGCATACAAATGAAAGAAACAATCATCACATGTTAAAACAATCAAAAGCAAGACGTCTTTTGTATTGAAAAAGAGTAACTAAAGTCACAAAGTCTCTAGATCAAATTCTAGGTGATATACTAAGGTTCAACATTATTATGGGTCGTGCCTAAATCATCCATCTAACGATCACATGCGAAGTGTATAACATGACAAGCATTTAGGCCATATGATCTTGATTCTTATCCAATCCAAACCAATGAGTGAACCAACTAAGGATCACATATTCAAACACGTGCACCATTGAATTTGCTCATGCAACACATGTATTCAAGACATACAAAGTAGTCAATATGTAACCCACATGATACATAAAACCGTTTTGTAGACAATTGACAAAGGACGTCGTTTTGAAAGATTTGATGAAAAGAGAGATATAACTTCATCAAGTCATGGAATGTATCTAGTCGTCATGAAGTGTTCAGACTTTCATCCTACTCAAATGGTGCATGAATTTCATAATATTTCAGTAATGTCCTAAGTATAGATGTTAGAGACAAATGTGCTGAGAACATCTATCCTTAGATCAATGCACAGAAAAAACACCGAAATTCATTAACCTCAGTAGGATTATCAATCTATTCAAAACAACATATGATTAGAGACAGACACAGCAACTCTGACATAAGTTTATCATATCAAACAAAGCTCAAGTGATATGTGTTATGCATCCTTTTGAAACTTGAAATGTCCTTTATGAATTTCTACAACATATTGAAAGCAATTAGACACATCTACCATCTTATTCAAGACTAACAGCAACTAGCCACAGAAAAGACAGTCCACACTAACGATTTAATGAACATTTTCCTAATCAAATCAACTCCAAAAATTCTGAAAAAATTATATGTTGTAGCCAAGGAAATTTTAAGCAAATTTTCATGAGACACCGATCTATGAATTCAAGTACAAAATTCAGTGGAAAATCGGAAAACAGTCAAGGTCGAACAATGCATAACAGTAAACTACAATATATCAGTTTTCCAGAATCATCTCCTAACTTTCGAAGAAGATTTCAGATAGCTAATGATATCGGATCAGGACGTGCTATGGCTCGTTAGAAAGCTAATCAAACCATCTTCGAATTTCATGAAGACATCGAGCACCAAAAAGCACATATACTGACTCAATTCCGGGCATACGCACAAAGAGGTCTGTCAGGAACCCGAGGTTGCAGAACAAATGTCATCCAAGTTCAAAAATCATAGAACCAAAAGATCTAACTGTAATCAACTCTAGATCAATCAAGTATTGATTCTAATCAGATTCGCAATGCATCCTGGCCCCGAACCTTCGTTGTCGAGAATGCATTTCGACACGAGAAGCTCTCGCCTCATCGGATGCTATTAAAAGGAGTTTCAACGCACTTACCTCGATTGAATCGGCGAAGAACATGCCTTCGAAGATCTCTTCATTTAGCAATGACGAAGCTGCTATTTAACACAAAAACAAATATTGAAATCAGTGGAGAGTCGAATTTTATTTTGTTCTGTAATCAAAACAGAAAAAAAGGAAATTGAGCGCTTAGCTCTGATTTTGCTTTGAGGACCACGGAACGTGAATAACGCCAAGTCAGATTCTGGTATAAGAGCTGTTCAGCACCATTCTTCAACCTCTGATTTATGACTTTTGCAGATCATGATCGCTTTTCTCTAATCCTTTTTCTAGATCGACACTCGGAGGTGAACACATCAGTGTGTCATTGCCGCTGGACTTTGTTTGTTTGACGTCGGTCTCCGATCTTCGCTTTATGAGACTCATCAACGGATGCCCCGGCTTTAAACTTGATGATCGCAACCGCTTCTTCATAGTTGTAATCTACGAGCATTTTCTCAGCTTCATCGTCAAAAAAATCAACGAAATCAAATCATCAAAATCTATCGAAAGGAAATTGATCAAGATCAAAGCACCATCTGAGAATAAACTATCACGATAGCCTAAGATCGCTAAGAAAATCAACTAATCGATCGCATCAAAGTCAAAACTAGAGGATAGGGAAGAAGACTTAGCTTCGGTCTTGCTGCTGTGATCAAGTAATGGAGAGTTCGAAGAGATGAATCTTCATCTTATCGAGCTTGATTATGTGCAAGCATGCGTCTACTTTATTCCAGATGTCAAGCTTCGACGATGACTCCATGAAGATGAAAACAAGTCTGTGTATGTTCGTGAAGATCCACGAATGAGAGGGAATGAGTGAAATTCTCTCTTTTGCTTTCCACAATGGAAGAAAACCCTCGCCTTCGACGAGAGCTCCCGAGAGAAAAGACGGAGAATCGACCCCCGAGAGGGGAGAGAGAGAAAACGGTTATAGAGAGAGAGAGAGTGGATCCTCGTCAAATGGCCTCCCCTTGTTTTTTTTTTTTTTTTTTTTTTTCTCTTTTATATTTTCAGGCAAGATCAAATCTTAGCCCTTGAATTGAACTAAGGGCTAGGATTTGATCTTCCTAGTTAAGAGTTCCCCTAATTGAGCACATGCCTATTTGAACGGCCATGATGTATTATTGATGAACGGCGACGATTAATTGTGAACTAATTGGGGTTTTCTCTCTATTTATTTTTATTTTTATTTTTATTTTTATTTTTAATGATGTATTGACTAAAAATTAGGTGTCAACAGTGACTACCAGACCTGAAGGCTGGTTGCCGTTCGCGGTGGCAAGCTCAACAACACCGGCTTCTGAAGCACAAGGGACATAGAGGGGGATGGACATATGAGATTGTGCTTTCAATCATGCCTAAGAACGGTGGACGTTAACACAGCAAGTTGGCGGTGGGAGGGGGGAATTGTTGTTGACGTGACGCTGGCTGCGGCCGACGACTATGGTAGTAGTCATCGGACACGTGATAAAATCCCGCAGAAGGGGAATATTAGTGAGTACAGTGTATCCTAACACTTTTAAGTATTTTGAGAAAGCAAAATAAAGTGCTTGAGCAAAAAGAATAAGTGTGTTTGTTTTGTGTAAAATAAATGAATCAAAACATATTTTTCCAAAAAAATCTCTTCACTGCTTAATTGTAATATTCTATGATTTTTTTTTCGTTATCGACTATAATATATGCCTATTAATTTTCAGGGCAACGGAAATATTTTTTGTTGATTTATTTGTATAAGAGATAAGCAATCGTTTTTATGAAAGTACTTTTCAAATCATTTATTTTCTACACAATAAATGCACTTTCTAAGTGAAATTTTAAAGGGTGAAACATCAATTCAAAAACACAACACTAAATTTTTTTTAAAAATAAATCCGTTCTCCCAAGATTTAATTGCTTTCGTTCCAAAAAACAAACAGAAAAATGGCCCAAGTTTCTCTCCCACGACGATTATTTGGGCCCAGCCCCCTCTCAATCCTAGCTTCAACACCTAGACTTCCAACCCAATGACCACCTCCTCGACCTTGCCGCCCCCACCTTTTCCATCATTCAAGAATTTTTTGCTAGGTTTTTCTTTTTTTCCTCTCTTTTTTTTAAGGAAATGATGTCATTCTTTGTGGACATGGCAACCAATTATCTGATCGATTACCTCATGTCATAGGAGGAAGTTGTTGCAGGACACACTATTACCCTTAAGAGGTGCTGAAATCATGTACTTGGAGAAGATTGTGGAAACATGGAGGACTTAAAAGAAGCAATTGCGTGTGAATCTTAACGACCATTGAAAGGAATCCTATGAATATAAAAGGAGAGAACCAAAGGAAGAAGATGTGCTCAAACTACACGCAATCTAATCCCAAGAAAAAAACCTATGTGAAAACTTTGGTGAATTTCACCTATGCAAAAACTTTAGTGAATTTTTCTTTGACGTATTCCTTTTGAAGCAATACCTTCCGAAACTATTGTTTATGGCGTTCATTGTGAATGCCAATTGTCGCGATCTATCCTCGGGGGAGGGAACGGTTTAGCTTGTTCATCATTACCCCCTTGGGAAGGAAACCCTGCCATTGTGGGGTAACCACCCCCCGCGGACGGGACCAAACCGCACATACGATAATTCCAACTATCTCTATCCTTTATGGCAATTATTTTATTTTGCTTTTAGGGATCATTATGGCTGAGGGAGACATTTTATGCATAACGGAGGTGATTGGATTACAGCAATTGTGATTCACCCCCCGACTGACACGTGTCACGATGGCTACGTTCGACTTCGTTCCTTCTGTGCTGTTGCCCATGGGAAGGTGCAAGAGATACATATGAATTATTATTTACATGTCTCGACATTCATATCGATATGATTTTCCGGTTTTGTAACAAAAAAGTTTCAGAAGGGTCCTAAACCTTTTCAACATATTTCACTCCCATCCTAAAACTTTCGTTTCCTATATTTAAGTTTTTAAAATTATCATAGTTGTATACTTTAGTGCTTCCTTTATTAGCTCCTTTAGCTTAGTGCACAGAAATCTATTTGACTTTCTTTTATTTATTGCAACATACGATTAAAAAAATAATAAAATTTGTCACATGGCATTTTCTTTCTACTGAAATTGACCCGGGGGACTCAAATGCATCAAATTGCAAGCGTTAGGACTTAAAATAATGGAATGAAAATTTTTGAATTCAAATTCCTTATTGTAACGAGTTTTAGAACTTATCCGGTAAATCGTTAAAAAAAATAGTCTTATTTAATCGTCTTTTTCATCTGACCTGCACATGAGGAGAGGTATTAAGAAGCCTAATGCGTTAATACGAAGGATATTGCACTTCGATGTTAACTTTCGCTTTCAAAAATAAGACAAAGATAATATAATAGCAAGGTTAGCATGTTAAAAAGAAGATGATGCCAATGAATGACAATGGAGAAGAAGAGGCATCGCACTCTCCTTATATTTGCCCATGGAAAAGAGAGTAGGCAATAAAAGTAAAATTAAATATTATGGTGCACCTTCGTTCCGCTCAAATATACACCAATATCTACATCGACTAGCGATTGATAGACATGTACTCGATCATTTGAGTCTTGGAACCACCAGAAGATTAGTCGTTGTCCTCATCATCTTCATCTTCTTTCCTTCTCTCTAGACTAGCATATACGTGTGGTTGCTGGCGAAGGGTAGTGTCCAGCGAAGGGTAGGTGGTGCGGCGAAAGACAGGTGCTCTAACTAGGGTCCCACAACCCTCTGACGAGGGTTGCCACGCGGAGAGGGTCACGGCAACCTAGATTGCACGCAGATCTAGTCACGCAGATTTGTATCGCAGCCTAAGAGGTACCGACACTCTTCGGAAGCCTTCGTGTCGTATTCGATGCTCCGACACATGTCCAACACGCTCCAACATGCTCCAACACGTTCCAACATGCGATCAACGAGTATTGGGAAATCTGACATGTGGTCAACTCTTCCCGACACACTCCGACACGCTAGTCTGAAATTCCAACACGCGATTTCGACACGCACGGGGTCAATTTTAAAAAATTTAAATACTTGAGGGGTCAAAATATAAATATATGAAAAAATAATTAAAGTAACAAAAATAAAGGATAAAGAAGAAAATTATCACTCTCAAGTTTCTCACTTATAAGTTTTGACCTTCCCATGAGTGACGATGGAATGCCCCTCTTCTTGCCGGCGTCGCTCCGTCGCCCCTACAAACTTAAAGTTGTTATTTATTTTTTTTTTTTACTTCTTTCTACCTCTCGCAGGCATCGCCTGCGAGTTATCTCTTTTGGTCTATATCATTGGGTTGTGAGTTATCTCTCGTATTTTCCATGGCCAATTTAGTTATTTCCTTTTCTTTGAGTAGTTGTCCTAGATTTTCATTTTTCTCGAACATTGTTTTGCAGAGGAGCTCCGAGCCAATCTATATCATGAATTCCAAACTCTGTCTAGACTAAGAAATCTCACTAATCTCCGACAAGTGTAAGAAAACATGACATGTTCCTTCAAATTTACTCTTTTGTGTTAGCAAATTTTGAATTTCTCATTCAATCTCTGTCAAATTAAAACAATGAATAATATTAACAAATGTTAGATTAATATTTTAAGTATAAATTAATTCTATACTCATTTTATTATTATTTATTCATTTTTGTATTTATATATAAAAATATATATTTATTATATAACGTGTCAGAACGTGTCAAAGTTCTCTATTTTTTTCGAAATGACGTGTCGGCGTGTCGTGTCGCGTGTCGCGTGTTCATGTCGGTGCTACATAGGGGGGCGGGGGGCAGGGGCGGTGGTGTGGTTTGGAGTCATGCGAAGTCGAACCGGATCAAATTGCTTTCCATGCTCCGGTTCAATGAATCGGTTCTTTAAGGTAAGGCCCTTCAATCTAGCAAGGGATGCCTCACCTACAACCTGTGAGGCCGTGATGGCCTTGCCTAGGGCCTTTGTGGCTCCACTGACTAAGGGTGAGGCCTTGCGGTAGGCAAGGTCGCCGCCATCGTCATAAAAAATAATAGAAAGGCCAAAGGAAATAAAAATGATAAATCCAAAAAATAAAAAGATAGAAAACATATTAAAATATTATTAAAAATTATTTATGTCAACATTAATCATGCCATGTAGGACAACTGGCGTCAATGTCAATAATTTCTAATTAAAATTGATATGATTAACTCAATTATTAAAGTGCGAAAATGTTTAGAACTTCATTGATAAAATTGAACTATTTATGACTAAATTAAGAAAAATGTAATAGGTTTATGAAGTTTTAGACAATTTTCCCCCTTTTCGACTTTAATTGCATGTCAAACCATGCTGGAATATGACTTAGCCAAAAAAAAGGGAAATTGCCCCTATAGATAAGTCGTTGCCGAAAAAACTTCCCCTCTAGACTTGCATAAATTTTCTTTTGGTCCATTTCATTCTCCACGACAACTCATCGATGGCGGAAAATTTTTTACATGCCATGCTAGCATGGTCCGATGGGCTATGCAGCCCGAATAGAATAGAAATTTATACAAGTATGGGGGCTCATTTAAACAAATCATTAAAGGAAGTTCAAAGATTTGATTGAAAAACAAAGTACGTAGGCTCAAGAATGAGAAGTAGAATTTCATCGATGTAATATAATAAACAATATATAATTTCTTTGTATAAATGAAAGGGAGAGTCGCAGCAACGGTACCGGTAACCCTTTTGAGGTGTTAATATAGGTGTTATGGCGCTCATCATAAAATTAGCCATTAGCGAAAAAACTGAGTAAATTTGCGGAGACAGCTAATTTTGGGTTCGAACTTCATAGTACGGTGAACTGGCCATGAAAATATACCCATGTTCTCTTTTATGTTTTATTTTTTTTTGAAATTGCCGAAGGCATCTAGATATTTTTTGTCCTTGGAAACACACATTTTTTTTTGTTCAGAATTCATGAATTGCTACTTTCGAAATTTGGAAATATCATTGCTAGATTAGAAAGAATTTTTTTTTTTTTTTATCGAGTGTGTGCCAAAACTTTATTTGATTGATTTTTGTACTCTAGTATCTCGACATTTACCAACCTAAAAACGAGATGTTTATAATCCAGTTTTGAATTAGCAACATCCGTGACTTAGATACCAAATTTCAAATAGATATAATTTCATGAACCCAATGAGGAAGAAGAAGAGGGGGAAAAATACAAAAAACAAAAGAAGGTTAAGGAGGAAATTAAAAAAAGAATAATTTCATTGCCCCATTTTAGCCCTGGATAACCGTTAATTGCCTAAACAAATATACCGGATCAAAATTAGTATAGCCTAATATGTCAGGATAATAAAAATAGTATAAATTAGGACTACTTTTTTTTTTTTTTTTTTTGGTGGTCAGAAATTTTAGGGCTATCTGATTTTATAATAATATTCCTACTATATCATTAAAAAGGTTAAGCGTCTACGTATTATTTGACTTAACCCCTGAAAATTTGTAAATATTGTTTATTATACAATCAGAGTTATAACTTAGGTAATTTCCATTATCAATAACCTAAAGCAGGCCTTTCAACCGATTCATTAACCCCAGAAAATAATAACTAATATTTAACTCCTTTGATTCATGACCAGGACACAAGTGACTAAACAGACGTTAGCAAAATGGGAGAGAAAGAGGGCTACTCCTGCATAAGAGAGAGGAGGTACAAAGACACAGCATAAGGCCAAATAAAGCAATCGGGTCCTGGATTTTGGAAGGCCGCAGGCAGCGACAACCCCGTACATTCCAGTAAACATCCCCGCAATTGCGTTGCCCTTGACAAATCTCTCATCCATCATCATGGCTCCCCTGGCAAAGGCATTGATGCCGACTGGATGGTGCATTGAGTTCCGGCTGCCACCTATCAAGAAAGTTAGCATTCTATCAGTAGCAAATGACTCGATCACTGAAGAAGCAGGGAGACACTAAATGCCGATTGGTATATCTACATCGGCTCGCTTTAACTTACTACCAAATTTTCAATTGAAAAACTATCGGTTCCCTCTTGAATTTCCAGCAATGTTCAACCCTAGTTTATGCTCTCTTCTTAAGGAATTATAAGCATATATAATAATATATTTGTTTGTAGTTTTGACAAATTCATTTATCTTGCAGTTGTAAGTTGTATGTCGTAGGTTTTAGTCTTGCAAAGCAACCCATGTGCGAATTCATTTATTGCGATGTAAGTATGGAATTGCACAGCTTTGGATGGGGTTAGTCATCAGATAATAAATACGTAGAAGCTTAATTTTTTCAATTAAAAAATGCGTCATCATTTTTTTCCTTAAGAAAAAAATTAAAGTTGACGGGCTTTCTTTCTGTCACTTCCATCCTCCTGTAATTAATTATGAGTATTCAAATAGTTTCTCGATTTGCGTCCGCAAAAGAACGCAGGCGCGGGGCGGTGGCTGGACGGAGGAGGAGGTGAGATATCATGAGAAATAATTTTTTCTTCAATTTGAGATAAATATCAATTATAAGTAAATCTATAAGAAAAAGGGTTAATACCCTAAAAAACCATAAATTGGTACAGATGTGACAAATTTACCCAAAATTATTTTTTTGACCATGAAAAACCCAAAACTGATACACTTGTGACAAATTTACCCCAACCGACTATAAAAAAACTCTAAACTAGTACATTTACAATAACTTTATCCTAAACTAATTTATTTGACCACAAAAAAACCCCAAACTAATAAATTAGTGACAAATATACCCTATGCTAAATTAGATTAATATCACAAAAAAATCATAAAAATTACAAATTGTGATAAACGATCGTAAAATCCTAAATTGATATACTAGTCAATTGTCACATGTAATTTAACTTAATAATTTGATAATAAAATTTAACGAAAACTAATATAAGGTAAATTTGTCATAAGTGTACCAGTTTGGAGTAAATTTGTCAAAGGTATACCAGTTTGGGTTTTTTATGGTCAAAAAAATTGTTTGGGGTAAATTTGTCACAAGTATACCAGTTTGGAGTTTTTCAGAGTATTAACCCTAAGAAAAAAAGAAGAAAATACGAGGCGCTCAAGATATTTTCAACCCTTTGGCCACGTGCCTCCTTTGCGAAGGTACCGCCAATATAAATTAACTTTTATTTTTTATTTATAAAATGTCAAATGGCAAATGTCCAAACATTGAGTTTTCTTTAATCCTTCCTCACGTCCCTGCTCGTTACATGCAAGGCAACCCGACGGGACTTTGCCATGCGTCTCTCACGTTCATCATCGACAAGTATTGTTTCATTGAATATCAAGAAGAGGATATACATCTAAATAAACATTTAAATGCTATAATTTTATTTTAACCGTATCTATCTTAACTGAGAATAAGAAAAGAAAATCATGTAATTTATGTAGTTTCAAAATACTTATTAAACTTGGAATAGTACACATACTCTAGGACGACCACGTGGGTTTGTATTTAAAATGCAATAGCTTATTTGACGTAACTGAATGTGACCGAGAAAATGAGTTAAAACTGTCTTGTTTATTAAATTCAGTAAAAAATTTTGATATGTTGTAAAATATTGCGTTGCGAATATATAATAGAGAAGAGATTAAAGAAGAGAAAGCAAGTGAACACTAGAGATAGTAGCAAGATGAGAGAGCTTTATTTCTAGTATCTCACTGTCGTGTTTCTGTGTAATTGTATATTGTACATGAAAACTAAACTCCTATTTATAAGAGAACAATAATGTACTTATCATTAATATCAATGTATCGAATGATACATGTACAAGATAAGGGAGAGGAACTTTCATTGTATAGGGAGATGTACTTAGAATATTTGATACAAATGTACCATAATAAGTATATTGGATAAAATGAATATAATGAATATTCATTCATGTATTCTATCCATTCATGTATTTCATAACACTCCCCCTTGAATATTCATCATATTCATTATGAATGTGCATCGAATGATACTGCCTCATTAAAAACCTTAAGCCGGAAAAACCCAGTGGGATAAAAACCAGACAAAAGGGAAAAAGAGTGCAGAGCACACATGTTATGATATCTCCCTTTTATTGATGCATTAATTGTCTCGTTAAAAACTTTAAACCGGAAAAACCCTATGGGAAAAAACCTGACATAAAGAAAAAATAGTGCAATGTATATATCGCCACTCCTGGGACTAATCATTATTGCATCTTGTGAACTAGCCGCATATCAATGCTGCAATACATAGTTCATAATATCTCCCCCTCAATAGAGCCATATAGCCACTTCTGGGGCTAATTAATCTTACATCTTATGAACTCGTCTCATACCAATGCCATATACTAATTTCTCAAAACTTGATGTTGGTAATGATTTGGTAAAAAGATCTGCAAGATTATTTATGGATCGAATCTGTTTAACATCAATTTGTCGACTTTCTTGGAATTCATGATAATAGAAAAATTTCGGTGAGATATGCTTGGTCCTATCATCTTTGATATATCCTCCCCTGACTTGCGCAACACAAGCAGCATTATCTTCATAAATTATAGTGGGAGAATTTGTAACTGGTATTAAACAACAAGAATTATGAATATGTGTTATAACGGATCTTAACCAAACACACTCTCTTACAGCTTCATATAAAGCAATAATCTCAGAGTGGTTAGAAAATGTAGCTACTAGCGATTGCTTCGTAGAACGCCAAGGAATAGCGGTGCCGTTATAACAAAATAAATACCCGATTTGAGAGCGAGCCTTATGTGGATCGAATCTATATCCAGCATCAGCATATCCAACTAAACCAAAGTTAGTGGAATCCTTGGAATAATATAATCCAAAATCTATGATTCCTCAAAAATAACAGAAAATATGTTTAACTCCATTCCAATGTCTCCGAGTTGGCTCAGAACTAAAACGTGCCAATAAATTTACCGCAAAAGCAATATCTGGTCTCGTACATTGTGCCAAGTACATCAAAGCCCCAATTGCATTGAGATATGGTACTTCAGGACCAAGTATCTCTTCATCAGATTCTCTAGGACGGTCCTTTTAGGGATCTAGAGACCTTACAACCATAGGGGTGCTCAATCGGTGAGCTTTGTCCATGTTAAAACGTTTAAGCAATCTCTCAACGTATGCTGATTGATGGACGATTATTCCATTTGCTTTATGCTCAAGCTCTAGACCAAGAAAAAGTTTGGTTTTACCCAAATCTTTAACTTCAAACTCCATTTTCAAATATTCAACAGTTTCAGCTAACTCCTCTAGAGTTCCAATTAAATTTATATCGTCGACATAAACTAATATAATAGCAAATTCGGTTTCTGATTTCTTAATAAATACGCATAGGCAAATATGATCATTTTTGTACCTTTCCTTAATTAGGTACTCACTTAGGTGTTGATACCACATGCGAGCGGATTGCTTTAACCCGTACAAGGATCTTTGCAATTTTATTGAGAATAAATTGCAGGGGGTGCATGCTTTGGGCATTTTGAATCATTCAGGAATTTTCATATAAATATCAGAGTCTAATAAGCCATATAGATATGCTGTCACAACGTCCATAAGACGCATTTCCAATCTTTCAAAGATTGCTACGCTAATGAGAAAACGAAATGTATCTTATCCATCACAAGTGAATATGTCTCATTATAATCAATCCCAGGTCTCTGGGAGAATCCTTGGGCAACGAGTCGGGCTTTATACCTGACAAACTCGTTTTTCTCATTTCATTTTCGGATAAATACCCATTTATATCCAACGGGTTTTACATTATCGGGGATACGAGTTACAGGTCCAAAAACCTCTCGTTTAGTTAGGGAAGCTAATTCAGCTTTAATTACTTCCTCCCACTTAGGCCAATCTTGCATTTGATGACATTCAATAATAGATTGCGGCTCACAATCATCATCCATAATTTTATGAGCAATTGAGAATGCAAAAGCATCATCAATGATGATTTCATTTCGATCCCAAATTCCATTACAATATGTAATGGAATTCTCAGTATTCCCGGGGCTAGTGCTCCTTTCATGGGTTTGCGCCTCTTCAGGGGCAATAAGTTCTTTGAGAGCAAGCACAACATCAGGCTCTTCTGGAGCGGATTCCTGATTCTTTCCCCTTCATTTTTGAGGAATAACATCTTTTGATACTCTTGGTATACCACACTTCAAGTGTGCAAGTAAACGTGCAAATGTGACATTGCGCGTATATAATAGGCAAACATGGGACCATCTACAGGATGCATCCACTAATACCATAAAATATCGAAATGATCCACTTGGTGGTTGTATTGGTCCACAAATATCACCCGGAATTCTTTGTAAGAATATAGGAGATTCAAAATTAACCTTTGTTATAGAAGGTTTGATAATGAGCTTTCCTTGTAAGCAAGTCTCACAATTATAATCTTTGGACAACAATACATTTCTATCATTTAAAGGTTGCTCTTTTGTATTTTGAATTATCCTACGCATCATTGAAGCGCCAGGATGACCAAGGCGATCATGCCACAGTCCAAATTGATCAGGGCTTACCAATCTCCAGGATGTGGTGGCGTAGGTTTCAACAGTCTTAATCATGATACAATACAAACCCATAGAAAAAGCTTATAGCTTCTCATGGATGGTCTTCAGGCTCATCTTATAAGAGGAAATACCAATATATTCATTATCTTGCTCATAAATAGTCTCAATATGGTACCCATTACGGCGTACATCTTTGAAACTGAGCATATTCCTTTTTGATTGAATACTTAGAAACGCATTATCAATATGTAGGATTATGCCATTTGGAAAAATAATTGTAGCATTCCCAAAACCATCAATAATCAGCACAGGACCTGATATTGTATGGATTTGTGTCTTACACAATATCATACTCGAGAAAAAGTGTCTACTACAAAATATAGTATGTGTTGTTGCACTATCAAGCAAACAAACATCTTCATTTTTCTCAATATTTTCCATTTGCATTTATATTCACAACTTCAGGTGTCAAGTATCATAAAAGTTGCATATTAGTTATATAGTCGAATAAAATTTCAAAAATAAATATTATATAAGATTCATAAGTATTTCATAAAGAACAATAAAAAAGAAGAAGTAATATTTAAAGCGAAACAACATAAAATTCAAAGTTCAAATTATCATCCACCAATCTGATTCATCAAAGTAATCAGAAGTCCTTAAAGAAATCAGAGACATCCAATGATGCATTTGCTACTTCAAGAGCAAGAGGAGTCCCACCAACGGAGATATTGTTGGCATCAACAATGGTTATGGCAGTAGGATTAATTTCAATGGCATGAGATTCACCACACTTGCCCGTATTCTTTAAAGATGCCCAGTATAGGTCAACAAAATGTTTTGGCGTACGACAGGTACGTGACCAGTGCCTAGTCATGCCACAGCGATGACAAATACTTTCATTAATCACCTTCGTTTGCTTCTTTTCTTTGCCATGATTTAGGCCAAAGTTTGATTTCCTAGGGCGGTTAAATTTTTTGTCATCCCTTCTAGGATTATGTTCTTGCTTGCGCTTATAGCCTTTAAAATGGCTAGTATTTTTCTCAAAGTTAGCATGTGCTTCAGGCAATGCTTTTGAGCTAGTAGGTCTAAGATCATGATTTTTTAGCAGCAATTCATTAGTTTGCTCGGCAGTAAGAAGCACAGAAATTAATTAAGAGTATGTGGCAAACTGATGCTGCCGGTATTGCTGTTGCAATACAATATTTGAAGCATAAAAGGTGGAAAAAATTTTCTCAAGCAATTCTACATCAGTGAGTTTGATACCGCATAACTCTAGCCGAGAAACGATATCAATTAAAGCAAAATTATAGTCAGACACTGATTTAAAATCTTGCAGTCTGAGATTTTGCCAATCATATTGTGCTTGAGAAAGGATAACAGTTTTGGTATGATCATACCTATCCTTCAACCTCCTCCACAAGATATGCGCGTCTCGAACGGATAAATATTGAGTCTGTAGGCTCTCATGCAAATGACGGCGAATAAAAACCAGCACATTTGCTTTATCCTTTTCATTTGAGGTTCCATCATCTGTAATTGTATTAGCGAGACCTTGCCCTTAGAGGTGCATTTCCATGTCAAGGCATCATGATAGATAATTCTTTCCACTTACTTCTAGGATGTGGAATTTGGGCTTTTCAATATTTGCCATAATCCTTGCAAAAATAAATCATTAAATTAATTAAAAGGATTTCCAAATATCCACCGCTACTTCTGGAGCAGAATGATACTTTTAGATTTAAAATTTTGGCTTCGGGCCAAGAAAAATAAAAATGAAGAATTGATAGAAGAAAATGAAGTATAAGTTGATCAATAATAAGAATACCCACCTTGCAAAAATTACTTACTCAGTCGGTAGATCTTCGTGCTTGCAAAAGTTACTTACTCAATCGGTAGATCCTCGTGCTGATAACGTGTTGTAAAATATCTCGTTGCGAATATATAATAGAGAAGAGATTAAAGAAGAGAAAGCAAGTGAACACTAGAGATAGTAGCAAGATGAGAGAGTTTTATTTCTAGTATCTCACTGTCGTGTTTCTATGTAATTGTATATTGTACATCAAAACTAAACTCCTATTTATAGGAGAATAAGAATATACTTATCATTCATATCAATGTATCGAATGATACATGTACAGGATAAGGGAGACGAACTTTCATTGTATAGGGAGATGTACTTAGAACATTTGATACAAATGTACCATAATAAGTACATTGGATAAGATAAATATAATGAATATTCATTCATGTATTCTATCCATTCATGTATTTCATAACATGATATGCATTGTTTATTCTTCGATTTGATTTTTTATAAAATCGTAGCCTTTTGAGTTATTGAAAGGAAACCCACTTTGGCAAAACGAAGTGAGGGTGCAGCTGGGCATTTTAGCCCTAAAGAAGAAACGATGGTCTGTCTGAATTAGCAATAATAGTAGTCTGTAAACTCCACTCCATCTCTCCCATCTTCTCCACCAAGTTCTCGTTCTGAGAAGCCAAGTTAAAGTTAGCCATTTTTTGGAATTGCAGAGGTTCTCTTTGCAAGTGCAAAAATGGCATCCAAAGTTGGACTGCGGTTGAGGAGGGACTCCAACTCCAGACATTTAAGAGAGCATTCCCACGGCATTTGGAGCTTGAGAGACGCAAGGGCAGAAAAAGGAGGAGAAACAGGGGAAGAGAGGTGCGCCATATGTTTCGTCGCCGCCCACCACCGAAACATCGGACGGAGTTACTTCCCGAGAACGTGCTTGTGATGTCAGCTTTCGTTGCTCCATTTCTCCCTCTCTTTCTCTCCCCCTTGTTTGCCTTGTTTCGTTCGTGAGGTCATTCATCACTGAGAATCGGTGTTTGATCTTCTTCTCTGTTGCGGCCATCGTCGGCCGCCTGCCAATTGTCAGCCATCTCTTGCCGCCCATGGGCACCGTCGGCAACTGATTGCCAGCGACGGTTACCACCGCTTGTAGCCCACCGGCCGTCGCCCATGGCCCACCAGCCAAAGACCACCACTGTCCGCCGATAGCCTGCCGTTGCCAACTGCCACGTGACCGTCACCTATCGCCGCACGATCGTTGAACGTCACTGTTGACCGCCGCCATAGGACTACCGCCCACAGCTCACTGACCACCGGCCCCTCCCACGGCCGGTGGGCTATGGGTGGTAATCCGCGATGACGATCGGTGGTCGTGTGGCGGTCGTGAGGCGGCAGTGCGGCGGTCGTGCGGCGATCGTGCGGCGGCCGTGCGGCGGTCGTTCGGTGGCCGTGCAACGGCCGGGCGGCGGTCGTGCGACGGCCGGGCGGAGGTCGTGCGATGGCTAGGTGGCGGTCATGCGGCAGCAGGTGGCGATCGGCGGTTCGTGAGTAAGAGGAGAAAACAAATAAATACAAAAAATTATAAATTTTTACTAAACGTATTTCTATTCTTTTTCTATTCCAAGAATATAAATTTTATATAATTACCAAACATTTTACTTTACTTAGAAATTGTTTCCGAAGTAGAAATAGAAAAAAACTATTTCTGAAAAGAAATAGTTCGTTGGAATAGAAACGTTACTATGTGCACCCTAATAGTTTCGCATTAAGCTAGCTAGCCTATGAAAGCAAAGGGGTTCACGAGATCCTGCCAAACGCAACAATAGAGCTAGCATTCCGGTAAAGAAGATCATTCACTGATTGCACCAGCTTGTTCATCATTAGCCCCTTGGGAAGGAAACCCTGCCATTGTGGGGTAACCACCCCCCGCGGACGGGACCAAACCGCACATACGATAATTCCAACTATCTCTGTCTCTTATGGCAAATATTTTATTTTTCTTTTAGGGATCATTATGGTTGAGGGAGACGTTGCATGCATAATCAAGGTGATTGGATTACAGCTATTGTGATTCCCCCCACCCGAGATTGACACGTGTCACGATGCTATGTTTGACTTCATTCCTTCTGTGTTGTTCCCTGTGGCAAGGTGCAAGAAATACATATGAATTGTTATTTACCTTCACGTGTCTCGACATTCATATTGATATGATTTTCCGGCTTTGTAACAAAAAAGTTTCAGAAACAGAGGCAGAGAGTGCGCCTTCTGTTTTGTCGCCGCTTGCCGCCGAAACATCGGACGGAGTTACTTCCGGATAACGCGCTTGTGCGGTCAGCTTTCGTTGCTCCATTTCTCCCTCCCTCTCTCTCCCCCCTATTTGCCCTGTTTCGTTCGTGAGGTCATTCATCACTGAGAATCGGTGTTTCATTTGAGTGCCGGATTCCATATTCGGACCAACTCCTGCCCTAATGACGAACCTGTTGGTTATGCTCCTCCTCTTTGCTCCTTTTTTCATGAGTAGCTGCATCGGAAGCGTCTAGAAGAGGACGCACGTGGAGATCGAGAATGGTTTGCCGGCCGAAACCACTCTCACCGTCCACTGCAAATCGAAGGACAACGATTTGGGAGCCCGTCAAGTGAAGGACAGCTAGGAATTCTTGTTCATACCAAACTTCATTGGTGGGACCCTTTTCTTTTGCGGCTTTTCGTGGCCAGGATAGTTTGTGCATTTTGACATATACGTGCAACCAAGAGACGAAGGCCAATGCACTGAGAACACCAAGTGCGCCGAGGGCAGATGTGACGCTCCGATTCTCGGGCACGCACACATCCTTCTGGCTTGGTCGATTTTATAATGCGATATCCCAGGACAATGTATCGCCGACTCTTTCATTTATTAAGCACATGCGGAAGCAATTAAAATCCCCAGATAATAAAACGATGGGATAGAAAAGCAGGGCCATAATTTTCATATTGAAACTTATAACCAAACTTTTATACAAAACACAAATCACTTCGTAACTATTCACATCAAAATGGAGATCTCAAAAGAAGATAGGATCTCAATCCATTTAGGCCGTACAAAAGGCCCCTCTCGGGATTTATCTTCTTCTTCCAAAAATCCTTCTCCTCAAGTTTTACCTCCGAGTCCTCCTTGAAAGACGCAAATTGCGCAACCCCAAGATCTCCATAACCAGAACAAGAACATGCATAATTGAGTAGAAAGATTAACGCACCTAGATCCATCGAACATAAAGCGGAAGCAGAAAAGGATTACCCACATGTTATCAAGGGGATCCATGCATCAAGTCATTCTCCTATATTTCCCTCCGTATCACTGGCTCAATGAGGCGGCCCCCTCACGTTTAGCGTTAGGTAAATGCCCCTTAGGTGAGGATACATGTGAGAATTAGGGTTAGAGGAGAGACTTGAGCACTATTTATAGAGTTTCCAGCCAGTCCCTCTCATTACGGGCCGTGCTCAACTCGGCCCACACTAGCCAAACCCATATTAGACTAATTAAGAAACATTCTATCTCTCTTTAGACCAACCATGTTTTATGGTAACCGTAAAAACAGTAAATTACAATATCAATTAATTTAGTTCACATTAGGAAAACTCTTACATTCTCCCACTTGGACTATATTAATTGAAATCGTACCTTATATGCGCACATTGGTCTAGAGATAATTCTTAATAGTCAATCATATCCCATAAAGTCTCAAACACCGAATCATGGCGGTAACTGCGTGTATACACACAGAGCCTTCCATGATCACGAATGCTCTCAACTTTATTGATATGGATTCAATATGGTAATGTGTCAAATGGATAATGTCTCTCATAGAGAGATCCCATTTGTCAATCACAATTCTCTTACCTTAGGTGTCACAAAAACTTGTGCCACAAGAGAATGCTTTATGGTTCCAATGAACCCACATATGTCTTGTCCTTATGGTTAACCTTTCTTTATGTATCACAAGACATATGCACAAGGCTAATAACCGGATGCCCGGATGCCCCTAGCCTTCACTCAAGGTCTATACAATCCCTTGAGACTTTATCAATATGTATTCAACATAATAACAACACATTCAAAATATTTTATTGAATGCAAAAGTTGATACATATCAAACCGTTACTAAGTGTAACGAACCACAGATGTGAACTTTATCAGATAAAGCCAAAATAGCTCCCACTAAATAACAGTATCCGAAGATACTCCTAAGCCCATGTTAACGATATGTTACTAAAATACACATGGGCGTAGGCTTTTAGTTAGTGGATCTGCAACCACATCATCTGTGAAAATATGTTATATTATAAGTCACATTTATGTACCGTTTCTTTATGATAAAAAAATATCTTACCGCCATATATTTTGACCCCTTGAGATCTCTGTAGTAAATAAATAATAATACAAATTTGTTATCTCAATACAACCATATGGGTCCATCCATCAAGTTAAAACGATCAATTCCGTTATGAGGTTTTGGAGCCTAATAGCCCAAGTAACAGCCTAAAAGAATGTTACTAACACGCTTACATAGCAGAAGATGACATAAGACTTTATTTACTGCACTTACTGCTAACATATGTATTCTGTTATTGATTGCATGTCATCAGAACAGTTAGCAAAGTTTACATCTAAATACCCTACTAACTGCAAGAATTGAACATGGCTATAAATTAGCATATAATCTCTTGTCTTCTTTAAGTACCTTAAAACCTTCTTGACAGCAACCCAGTGATTATGTCCCGGATTTGACCGATATCTGCCTAGAAGTCCCGTCACAAAGACAACATTTAGTCTAGTGCAAATTCGAGCATACATTATACTTTTAAGTGCACTAACACAAGGTACACAATTTAATTAGATTTTCTCAATATCTAAATAAGGACAACGTGATAGATTTAGTCCATCACCTTTAACAACAGGAGCAATTCCTGACTTGCAATGATGTATATTGAATATTTCCAATATACAATCAGCAAATGTCCTCCGAGAAAATCTAATATAATATGGCAAAAACAATCCTTATAGATCTTAGTATTGTTTCAAGGTCACAACTTGTAAGCAAAATATCATGTACATAAAATATGAGAAAAAATAAATTTCCTCCCACTGACCTTGCAGTATATTGAATTACTTTGTTCCCAATTGAACAAAATAACAACATTATGAAACTTTAATAATATTGTCTGGAAACTTGCTTAAGATCATGAATTAGAACTTTTCAGTCTACACACAAGTTTACTTGAATCTGCTACAAAATCATCCAATTGCACAATATAGATTTTATATCTATTTGGCGTAACTTTATATCAAAATAAATTATTAATGCCACATTCACTCTGAAAGAACATTTAAATAAATAATTATTTCTTCACTATAAACAATCCACCCCTCTTTCAGAGTTAAAACGGTAGTTACAAATATGGCTTTAAATTCTACAATCTTTCTTTGAAATTCTTTTAGTTTTGTACGCCAATTTGCAACTAATAAACTTGTGATCTTTAGATCAGTCGGTAAGTTTCCAAACATGTTTCATAGATTGTATATCGCCTTTTATGGCATCTAATCACATACTTGATTGAGAATAAGAAACGACATTTATAAATATGTCATTACATCAACCATATAGTAGATATTGTAATCATGCTCTCACAAATAGACTATATAGTATGATGGTATAACTGATCGTATTTCCTTAACAAATCTCCTTAATAAAGCTGCAACCACTTCATTCTGCACTTGAGAGGTTTAAGAAAGTTCATTATAAACTATATCAAGAATAGTACCTTGAACCTCAACAAGTTTAGTCTATGGTACAGGAGATTCCATAATTATCTGTATAGGTAAAGACAAAAAACATAGTAACCTCCATCATACTATTATCTTTAATAATCTGAGAGCAGCTATCCTCTACAATAACGTCAATATTTAGAAACTTTAGAGTATGTAATTCCATAATTCTTATACCTTCTTTAGGGTCATAAAATCAATACCCCTTTTGTATATGAAAAAATTGCTTTCATAATATCAGCCCACAAAAGACCAGATAAATTAGTCTTACTAATCATACTTATCACCATGTTCAATATGGTGCATTTATGCCTTTCGCCCAAATCTTTTTGTCAGAATTTTCAGGTATAGTAATTAAACTACCACCCCAGAATCTACCAAGTATTTGACAAATGACCCTTTAAGCTATTTCGCATTGTCATACTTGCCAAAATACTCATTGCCATTGTTAAACCTGAAAACCTTTTTAATCATATACGAGATATATATGTCATTAGGATTTAAACACAATTTTTGCAGATGTGTCCTAATTTCAATATCAGACAAGACATAATTTCAAGCAACTAAGGCTTTCTTCATCTTATAGCAGTGCATTCCGCAAGCAAACCTCTTTTCAAGTGTTCCAGAATGGAACGCTTCATGGACAATAAGCAAATTCAATTGCTCTTTTCTCAAGCAACAAATCATATGTCCACAACTTAAAATTTGAAGCAGTAAAAAACCTCAATGATGACGGAATTACTATTTACAGAAAATGTGACTAAAAAACAAGCAATATATAATTAGCATCATGTGAGCATTGTGTAACTTGACGTACAAGTACACATCCAGAGAGTTACATGCAAAATCACATAATCACATTTGGGCAGAATACATGACATGCAATTGTACACTCCCCACATGATAAGGGTTATGAGAATATATTCCAATCTTCGTGAATTCATCACCTTTGGGCATATGAACCATTAGAATCGGTCACTCCTCCACCACACTATCATGTATCCCTCCATGAACTAATACACAATCACCTCCTTTGGGAGTATAACTATGCATTAGACCAAGAGACATCCCAATCAAATATACGAGACCGAAATTTCTCAAACCCAATCAAGCGTGCCACTTTGGCGGTCACTACTCAATTGAATCATTGAAACTTTCTCATACCAGGGATATAAACTTTATTCCTCACATACACCATATACATGTGATTTTAACTTTAGTGAGAGGAGCAACATATCACCAAAATCACATATCATGCTAATTACATTGCTTTATCAATTAATAAAAAATTAATCATACATATATATAAATATATATACAGCGAACCTGAAAGACAGATTCCAATGAGATCATTGATCACAGTAACACAAGAAACTTCTCATAACAGAGAATAAAATATCTCTTATGCACCCCAATTACATATTACCAGAACAACATAAAAATAATGCTGATCTAAAATATTTCTCACAAATTAACATCAATAGTAATACAGGGTACTCCAAATTGATAAGCTTGATAACTAATTCATTATTACTCATGAGTTCATAAGGCAAAAATGACTCTAAGGTCAACAACTGATTTATTAATCAATTTTAGGTAACAAATATCATTACTTCAACCAGTGACCTATTAACTGAGTCAACCAGAGAACCAAATATCTAAAATTTAACAGTAGATACTATTGCTCTGCATAAATGTTGTCATACTCCTTAACCATAAAAAATATTCAACTTGATAGACATTAACAAGTGACCAGATGAGTTCATGTACAACATGTAGTAACTTAATTGACATGCATTACCCACATTCAGCAGATATGTTAATCAGTACATCAGTTTGGTCACGAGTCCTTAAGTCGTCTATCATTCAAAGATTACCAGTGTGTAAAGGAGTATACTTGAGTAACAAAAGTTTCATAATCTTTATTGTTTCTCATCAGCTTAATACATAACTCAAATACAATCTCATACAAATTGTATCTCATTAATCCAACTTCAGTTCACAATAAAGTTTGATTTTTATTGATGAATCACACATTTATAATAATTATGTGATAATATACATATAACACAACACTTGTATTTCCAAAATCATAGAAAAATACAAGGAAAAATACGCAAAAATTCATTTAAAATACACGTATTTAGGGTTTCATATGCAATTTCACATCAATAAAATTATCAAACATATAAAATAAATATACCACAAGATAGGAAATCACCATACGAGTCCAATGCCGCCAGCCACGCGCTGATCCGACACTCCACACGCCCTCATGCGCCGCCTGAGTGCGCGGCGCGTAGATCTCACACGCGGCGCGCGTTCGACGCCCAGGCGGCGCGTGGCCGCGCGTGGGGGCGCGTGCAGCCTCCGCCGGCGACGCGCCGCCGACCGTCTTGCTCGTCTCGTCGAGCCCAATCCGAATTTGTGATTTAATTTTATTTTTATTGAACAAAAAATCTCGAAAATCACAAATTAGGGCAAAATTTGTACTTATTAGGGCTAATCCATACAAATTATGGTAAATCCGTACAAATTAGGGCAAAACCAATTGCATTCGAGTTTTAGGGTTATGGTTGCTCTGATACCACATGAAAGACGCAAATTGCGCAACCCCAAGATCTCCATAACCAGAACAAGAACATGCATAATTGAGTAGAAAGATTAACGCACCTAGATCCATCGAACATAAAGCGGAAGCAGAAAAGGATTACCCACATGTTATCAAGGGGATCCACGCATCAAGTCATTCTCCTCTATTGCCCTCCGTATCACTGGCTCAATGAGGCGGCCCCCTCACGTTTAGCGTTAGGTAAACGCCCTTAGGTGAAGATACATGTGAGAATTAGGGTTAGAGGAGAGACTTGAGCACTATTTATAGAGTTTCCAGCCAGTCCCTCTCATTACGGGCCAGGCTCAACTCGGCCCACACTAGCCAGCCCATATTAGACTAATTAAGAAACATTCTATCTCTCTTTAGATCAACCATGTTTTACGGTAACCGTAAAAACAGTAAATTACAATATCAATTAATTTAGTTCACATTAGGAAAACTCTTACACTCTTTCCCAGACTTCTCCTCCTCAACTTCTCATCGGGGTCCTGAAATGTTTTTCCCTAAACTGGGATGAGACTACGTCTCAGCGAGTTCTACCTCACTAAGCCCGATTAGTAAACCATTATACTATAGGCTGCCTATACCCGCACAGCGCAGAAGACATACCTTGGCCTCAGATCTCACATGTAAGTCAGTACAATTCACAATAGGCACCCAAGTAATCATATCACCGATCGAAGCATTGATCAAATCGACCTAGTCGATTATATGCCAACAAGACCACTCACGGTCATTTCCAATCAGTCAATCAATTCATAACATCAAATCAAAGTAATGATCAATCGACCTCGTCGATTACATGTCAGCCTAACCATTTCCCGGTCATTCAAGCTATTGCTACTCAGTCATAACTGATAGAACCAATCACCGAGCCACGTGCATTCTCCGAGACGATATTCTTTATCACTGAGTCATGTGCATTCTCCGAGGTGATGGAACCGATCATCGTGCCACGTGCATTCTCTGAGGTAATGCATTAATTTACTGAGCCCACCTGCCCTTTAAAATGCCATTCTAAATCAGCGAGCCCATGTGCATTCTCCGAGGTGATGCATCAAGTCACTGAGCTCACGTGTCTCTTCAAGATGTCCAATGTACTCATTGAGACCATGTGCATTCTCCGAGGTAATGCATCAAATTACCGAGCCCACGTGTCTCTTTCAAGATGCCACACTTAATCACCGAGCCACATGCATTCTCCAAGGTGACATACTTCGCCACCGAGCCATGTGCATTCTCCAAGGTGATATATACATTTAGTCACCGAGCCACATGCATTCTCCAAGGCAACATACTTCGTCACCGAGCCATGTGCATTCTCCGAGGTGACATATCTAATCATTAGGCCCCGTGCCTTTCATGATGATTCATCCCATTTGTAAAGTAATTATCCACAACCTTAATTCGTACTCAATTTACCCAAATAATCAATTTAGGAACATATCCTAAATATCCACAATTAAATCAATTTGGCACAATTCAAAGCTCAAATAAATAAACGGACTGCGCCACGACAATCAACACGAGATTTCGGTCGTCAGCCATCTCAATCATAATTTCCGAAAAATAAATAAATAATTAATTAATTTCGAAAATTAATTATTAAATATTAAAAATTCCGTTTAGCTCAAAATAGGCCCAATTAAATAAACAGACTGCACCACAATCACCAGCATAAATTTCCGGTCACAGGCCATCCCAAATGAATTTTTGGAAAATAAATAAATAATTAATTAATTTCAAAATTTAAATAATTAATATTAAAAATTCAATTTAGCTCAAAATAAAGCCTGATTAAATAAACGGACTGCACCACAGTCATCAGCATAATATTCCGGTCACTGGCCATCCCAGGTGAATTTTCGGGAAATAAATAAATAATTAATTTAATTCCGAAAAATAATATTTAAATGCCAATAATCCCACTTAGGCCCGAATCGCCAAATTGAAGGCAGGGGTCGGAAAATTCCCGAGATGCTTCCAATAATTAGTAGACCATGTCTACTTGCTAATTGCACAATCAATTTATCTAAAACGCATCACAATTGACTAATAATTGCTAATTTATTATAATCTAACAACCTAAACATAATTAATTAAAACTAAACCAACCTTAAGCATAATTAGCCAACTAATCCGAGATTAGTGAGATTACTCACCAAATCGCGCGCAAATCGAATCAATCCGACGGGGCGACGCGAGGAACAATTCTTCCCAAAGCACGGCTCGGGTTCGGGGGCTCGGAACGGCCCAAAAGCGGGCTCGAACCAGTTGGAAACCCATTTCGTGAGTTGCGGTTCAAGGCTTGCCGGAGCTAATCCGATAGCTAGGGCGGTGAGGGGAGGCCGGCGGAGGGCGAGGGAAACGTCGGGGAGGTCGGGCGGTGTTGGGCGGTGGCCAGAGGCGGCTGGACGGGGCGGAACCGAGCTGAACAGGGGCCGAACAGGGGTTGTCTCGCGCGGGGAAGGGGCACTGGCGGAGGAGAGGGGCAAGCGGCGCATGGCGGCTAGCGGCGGACGCGGGGTGTGCGAGCGTGGGCGGCGGGACGGGCGGCAACGTCGAGCTGTAGCTTTGCTTCTGTTTCGGTTTGCTGGTTCGCACATGAAGAAACAAGAAGAAGAAGAAGTGTTCGGTCACGTGGGGGAGAAGAGAGAGGAGAGAGAAGAAGAGAGAAAGAAGAGATAAGAAGAAGGGGTTTTCTTTTGACTAGTCAAAGGTAGAAACAAAAGAGAGAGAAGCCAATTTAAAATTGGCAAGGGGGCATTCCGTAGGTGGGCATGCTCGCACGAAGGGGGGAGGGGAGGAGAGAAGAGAGAGAAAATAAATAAAACAATAGCCTTAGTCTTATTTTTTTCTTTGCTTTTCTCTTTCTCTTTTTATTTCCTTTCTAGCTTCAATTTTTCTTCCGATAATTTCTTTCTTGAAATTTCGGACTCGTCAATAAATTGACGAACGATGAGACAATGTCCTAAAAAGAATTATGACACGCTTAAAATTCAATTCCCGAAATCAAGTTCAATTTTGTGGTTAAAAATCGATCAGACGTGATTTTAGTCCAATCCAACCAATTGAGTAGCTTTCAGGGATTTTACTGCAGATACATCCCTTAACGGCTTCACCCAATATGTTAGTTAACTCGTGAATGATCAGCTCAGAGAAAAATGACTCTAAGCACGTTGACGAAATGCCCATTTCACTTTATCGAAACGGAGTCGAATTTCAGGATATCACAGCAGATGCACCGTGTGCACTTGGAAGATCTCCCCTAATGGTCCCTATAGGGTCGGCGAAGAATTCAATGCCTGTTATCACTGGAACGCTTGTTCCTAGTTAGGGGGAAGAAAATCCCTTCTGCGAAGGTATGTTATCCCTACTTCACAAACAAATTCTTCATTATATTTATGCCATACTTTCCCTCTGTGTACTCACTAAAGTTGGTCTTCAATATGTACTTGACGTTTCTCCTCGGATCGGTGGCCTAAATCTCAATTCTGGTTCGGCAGAGGAGCTGGAACGTCGAATACTTACAACGTCGGAGGGACTCACTAGTGAAAGTTTTTAGGAGGAGGAGGAGAACGGAGGCGATGGGAACAAGTGCTGCAGCGTACAGCGTCTACTCGCTGACACGATGTTGATGTTAATTTCCATTTTTTTCCTTCTTTCTTTTATTTTTGTGTGTGAAGATAGGGAGGAAAAGTGATGTCGATGAAGATCAAGTAGATGATATGCATACGTTAATTTACGTCTCAAGATTCTTGAGTTCTCCATGTTTTTAATTAGCACTTTGTCATCCGAGTTCTTTGACTTACGCCACAACAAACGGATGAAATCAGAATCCGTAGTGTCACACCCCGAACCTCGAGTGCACCAACATCCCACCATGGTTATGCTAATGCGACATTTTCAGATAGTGTTGACGACCCCATTCATTTATTATTGTGCAAGCAGAACGTATTATAAAACCCCTGACAATAAAATACGTAATAGAAAAATAGGAAGCAAAATCACAACATAACACTTTCATAATTCAACAGAATTACAAATAGAGGTCTACGGTCAAAAGTCTACAAAAGACCGGCTCTTAAAAAGGAACTGTCCTACGATCTACATGTCGGACACATTATCCAATCCTCATGACTTCACATATGCAACTCCTCAAGTTCAATCAAAGCTATCTAGCCGCTCCGTCCACTAGGGATCTGAAATTGTAATCCCCAAACCGGGATGAGATAATGTCTCAGCAAGTTCAACCCCCTAAAACCCCTATTAGGAGGAAAATATGCCCAATGGTGGCCTAGCTACATTGCACAGAGAATTTACCTCGCCTTAATTCCTTCATGCAAGTTAGCACAATTTGTATCACATAATCTCAGGTAGTAATAATAATTCAAACAATTGGAACGCCATCACTTTCTTATAAATCATAGTCGTATTTAGCACGCATTCCAATTATTATTCACTGCCACACAAGGGAATAGCCTACTCACAGTTTGGCTATCTACTGACATTAATGCCAGGCATCGCCTCCCCCCTTGGAGCACGGCTTCGTCACTACGTCGACGGTATTCCCGAAGGAGCATCGTCTCCCCCCTTGGAGCACGGCTTCATCACTACGTCGACGGCATTCCCGAAGGAGCATCGATTCAGTCGACCAAGCCTCTACTGCGACCAGCATCCACTGCGTGGGCATCCCATATAGGGGCAAGTTCGGCTCAACAGCCTAGGACGATTCCTCTTAGTTATCACACAGCCAAAGCATACTTGGCATTATAACACATTGCATTTCACTTAATACTTCCACTTAAAATAATGATCAAAGCCATTTTTCTTCATATTAAAAATATTCCAGAAATTACTCACGTGTGTGGGGACACGCTAATTTCGAATCAAAAAGCCAATATCTCACTTTTGCAAACCCCACTATTTAATATAACCATTAGAATCCAACTTTTGCATCAAAACCCGATACTTGGGTTTTTATGAATAAAGTATCTATTTACCACAATCAACACTCAATTTGCCACATCCATTAATCAAATTCAAATTCTAAATGCATAACAGCGATCAGTACGAAATTCTAAGAAAATAAGGTTCCAAAATAATTTTCAAAATTTATTAAATAATTAAATTTATTCCGAAAATTAATTAAATAATAATATCTATATCTTTCCCGATCTACACTCAATTTATAATATCCAATCATCAATTTCAAAATTTGACTACAAAGCAGTGATCAGCACGAAATTTTGAGAATTTAGGGTCCTGACAAAATTTTCGGAATTTAATAAATAATAAAATTTATTCCGAAATTAATTAAATAATAATATTTTAATAATTTCGAATAATAATATATTATTAAATTACTTAATAATTTCAGAATATTTAAATAAATCAAAAGTACATTCCTTTATGTCACATCAAAGCTTATATTAATATAACCACTCACTTAGCCTAAGTTAAACACAATTTAAGTTAATCAAACACCTTAATATAATATACACTTAAATAAATTAAACTAACCACCTAATAACACTTAACATAAGCTAAGCACCCATAAAGCATCATTAATCCTCTAATCAAGGTTTAGTGAGCTAAACTCACCGGATTAGCGAACCGAGCGAACCAAAACGACGAGGATGACGCGAGGATCAATTTTCCTCAAGGCGGGCCGAGCATCCGGGCTCGGGAAGGCGGCCAAAACGGGCCAAACACGGGCTGCCATACCCATTTTTTTGCAACTGATGGTTGGGGTTGGACGGAGGTGGTTTGGTGGCGGTTTGGGCAGAGGAACGGTGGAGATAGGCGGTGGCAACTCGGGCGATGACTCACGGTAGCTAAAGGGGGCTTTCGGCGACGTGCGGCGGCTCTAAACAACAGCTGGATAGAGGGTTGGAGGCTCGGGGTTGCACGGGCAGCGGCGAAGTGGTGAGCTGGCGTGCAGGGCGATGCGCACGAACGGGCGGCGAGCTGCGACGGCGACGACGGCATGCAAGCGGGTGGCCGGTTGGGTGTGCGAGCAGGCCGACGAGCTGCTGGTTCTTCGCACATCAGGATCACGAGCAGCAAGAAGAAGAAGATGGAGGAGAGAGAAGAAGGAGAGAGAGAGATGAGACCATTCCCTTTTCTTTTTCTTTTTCTTTAATCCAACAAAAATGGCCTACCATGATCTTATGGATGACATCACACACCACTATCTTCCACAACCTTATTCCAATGGTTGTAATTCCATTTTCCGCCGGGGCATAAAATCTAATTCCACTTGATTCTCTTCTAATTGAATCAAATTGAAGACCATAAAATTAATATAATGTCACCTCACTTCAATTTACTATTCACTTGTCCATAGAACCATCTTAGATCTCAAAAGCATAACCAAAAGCGGGCCTACTAATTTTCCGAACCAAATTAACCATACCTTAATTATTTTGCCAAAAAAATCGACTTGCATGAAAAATCTTCCAAAAATGAGTCAATACTCCTAAAATGATTTGTGACACACCTAGATTTCCAATTTCTAAATTCGATATCAATTCCATGGTTAATTTCACTTTAGCACGATACTAGCGCGGCCTAACCTACCAAGTAGCCTTTAGAAATTTTCATGCATTTGACATGTGGTTGATCATCTTAAGCCACAATGTACATATTTGAAACATTGGCGACTCTTGATTGTCGGGGTAATTTCAATGTTTCAAATACAAACATAGGGTACTCAATCGATAGAAAAGTCGATCCAGTGTCGATCAACAAGAATTGTGCGATCTGGTGGAATCACCCACACCTGATCACATGCCTCTATCGAGTCGACCTATCTCCGATCCCTAATCGATTTTTAATTGTGCCGTAATGACCCTTGCAAATTAGCTCAGTCAAAAGATCGCTTCCTAGTCAAATTCTCGAGTTTGATGAATTAGAATTTCGTAACGGCTTCGCCTGATAGACTAGTTTTCACATGAGTGGCTGACTCAAGGAAAAGAATTATATGCGTTCCAACGAAATGCCCATCTCAATTTATTGCAAATAGAATTGGAAAATCGGGATGTCACAGGTAGTATCGGAGATGGCCTTGAGCTCTCTATTCTCTAATAAAGAAGGCCTAAGCACATACAGTATTTCTCTAGATACCACCAGGCTTGAAAGAGGCGATGTTGTATAAATGATTTGATGTTTCATCCTTAGCCAACTACAAATGAGTTCCTGCCGTGTCCCTAAAGGAAATAAGAAATAGCGTCCAAATAACATTTAGAGGGAGTAGCAGTTAAACTTTCAGTGGTCAAAGCTGAAATAAATTTGAGCTCGTAACATTTTCAATTACACCAATGATTTGCCATTTGCCGATGCCCTTAGTGATTAAGATAAATTAGAAAATATGTCAAAACAAACTAATGACACCTACTAATTGTTGTTTAGAAGAGATTCCCGAAGGTTTCTGCTCGCAAGCAAATTGAAGGGATCCTAAGACATTGCCGCTTTTCACATTAGTTTTATAGAATTAAAGGTCAACATTTTGGTTCCAAACTTCATGTTTGAAGGGTCTCAACTCAGTGCCAGGCCATCAAGAAACCCACCATCCACAGAGAACTTGTCCTCAGGGATTCGTGCAGTCGTCGCATAATTCCCTTTCTCACTCAAGACATTACCATGTTTCTCATGGCCAGGCATGGAGGCACCAGGAGTAGATCCAGTCCCATCCCCTTCACCCCAGAGCAGAGCTTGCTTGATTGCTTTACCCATCTCAACCTTCTGTGGGACTAAGACGCATTCATCTGTTAATGAGGCAAATGATTTGAGAACACAGAGAAACAAAACTAGATAATAGTAGGCGAGATGGGAGGACTTTTTCAATTAGCGAAAGTCGAGCAAATTAAGAGGAGAGAGGGAAGAAGGAAGAAGGAAGATGATTATAACGGGTGTGCGGCCAAAGCTCGTCAATCACACATGGAAACACCCTAAATATCTTAACCTTCGAGGAAACAGGCGATGCTTCTGTAGTGTATTGACGGTGCCCCTAGTGAAGCATTTTTCTCTGTCACCATGTGAATTGCTACCCTCATTATTGCATGTGCTTTCAAGCAATAGGAACTAATTAGTTTGCTAAACGCACTCTAGCATTAGACGATACTGATGTGTTGGATAAAACTCCCTAAAAACCTCCATCAATTAAATGGAATTTGTTATCATAAATGAAGTAATCATTGAAGATTGATTTAATCTTTAAAGAAAAATTCTCCTCAATTCCTTCGTGTGTTAATTTTACACACTGCTTTTTCTTTGAAACGGAAGAAACAATGTTGAATACTGAATCGAGATCCAGTAATGTCTGCAAGTTACGAAAGCGACAACCAATTCAATGTGAGAATTTCTATTACCTTCTGTCATGGCCTTTGAAGTTCCTAAACTTTGTAAGGAAGCATATGGAGAATGACCAACATAAAAAGGAAGCAAACTATGAACAGATACGTTGTTTATTGCCTTCAACAAACACAAATTATATTAAATAGTCTGACTTCATTTATAGGTGTTATGGCAAGTGAATAATATGATTTGATAAAATGTACGAGATAAGATAAACCGATCTTGGATGACAAAAGCCGAAACAATTTGCGTCCCCACCCCCGCCCCCGCCAAAAAAAAGAAAAAAGAAAAACCCCAAAACCCCCCTGTTTTTCTCCATATGTAAGCAAGACTTTTTTTTTCCCTAGTCAGTAAGGCCTGAGAGATGAGATATTTATTAAGCACTAACACTTGATATGATACCTGCTCCCATCTAAATCACATGGCATCGAGATATCATTAAAAGATAAATCAGGTATAACATCCAAATGGAAACAGAGGAGTTCTCATGTCCCCTCCCCCTTCTTCCAATTGTTTACTAAAGCTGAAAACATAGGTCCATAATTTTTGTTCAGGTTTTGAATAAGCATTCAAAGGTTTGGAGGCTAATTCACTTGGAGTGGCAACTTTCGCAATGGTTGAAGTCACAAAGTCTGGAGCTGGTTAATCTAGTAGATATGGTAGTTCTTCCTGTCTGACCAAATGGTCCATAACCTTTTCTCTAGTACAGTAAGATCTTTTGGCTAAACTATTTTACTCAATCCTCCAACAAGATAGCGATTGGAACAAGACATATCTAGCAATGTCATCGCCACATCAGCACATGAATGGGTGGCCTACGTAAATTACCATAACATTCTCAAAGGCCAAAAGAACAAACTAGACTGAACTACCTCAACATTAGAATAAGGAAGTAATACATACATGCTGAACCAGTACTCTGGTACATGCTAGCAATGGTGAGATTTTCATAGAAAATCCCTTGAAAAATGATTGAGCAAGTAAGATGGATATCTCACTATTTTAAAGTCAAGATTACAAATATCAATTTCGATAATTTAGAAGCATAAGCAAGGACATAAATTTAATGAATGTCCATCAAGAGTGATTGAAAATGACTTGGTAGCTACTGAAAACTTAAAAAGAAAAAATTATTTATGTATCCATAAAATGAATATGTTTTTTTGCGTATGCCAAATTTAAGATGCAAACGAATTTGTTGTATCTTGCCAACAAAAGAAGGATACCAAGCTGCCTTCAACATTGGTTCAACCATCTGCACAGAAACGTAACACATTGAAGATATCCAATTATATAGAGAGGAAAGTAAGCAAATGGGAACAAGTAACATTTTCTTTGGAGGTTGAAGGAGAGTCAAATATTTAGCTTAATTTCAGGTTGGCTCAAAATTTGTTTTTGATAATAGCATTGAGCTTAATTGATTGCAAACAGGTGGAGAATCTTGTTGAGTCTAATCAAAAAGAAAGAAGGGGGTCAAAATGGAGAATGATCAGATAATACTTGCGACGGTAGTTATGCAACGCCATGAAGTTGTTCGATGAAATTAGGCTTCCCAACATCACACTTCCTCCACTTTAGACTAAAGTACAGAATTGTGGAGACATTAGAAGTATCAGAAGCAATGCATGTAGCAAGCTACTGAAAATTGCTAGAAGATCATACGCAAGAAACATGGGAAACATGACAATAATCTAAACTAGTTATCCTTGATCACCTCTAAAGGCGCAAACTAAGAGCTAATGGTAGATCAAAATTAAAAGCGAAAAACTCCTATGCCCACAATGTTATGAGAAAGCCTAGTGCACCTTTCCAAAAGATGAACTTTCTGCTTGGGCTTCTTTCTAGGTATCACTTGAATGAAAGAACTTAATAATTCCTCCAGATTAGCTGACTGCAAAAGCCTCAAATCCCTTCTTACCTGAAACAAGCATACTCTCACTTTTTAAAAAATTACACAATAGTTGATTTATGGCTTGTCACAAGAGAGACTGTGAGTGCATTGGTTTAAACCTTTTAGGCCGCACAAATAGAGCCACCAATAAGCACTTAAGATCCATGAATCATTCATAGTCTATTCATCTTAACTTTAATCTTTGTCTTTCATTCCTTCAAATAAGACATTTTTCAGATTCCATTTCCTTGTTTGACTAATTAAAACGAGTTTGAGAATAGGTCATGACACAAGTCAAACGGCAGGTGGAAAAAAGGAACCTTCAAAAGATACTAGAAATAGGAGCAATGCCTATGCTGGTTCTTGTTTTTGTACACCATCATTTCAAGAATGGCACATTCCGGATGGAGCTGGACCAAGGAAGACTTCAATCTCATTAAACCCATTATGTCGCGAGAATGATCCCTACTCCAGTATGCTGTCATGGCGATGTGAGCAAGCTTGGAGAGGAGCTGACATGGGGAATGTCCTAGACCCAATAACTTAGCATCATAATCGCTCAAAAACTAAACAACAGCAGTTCACTCATGCTCTAGTTTGGTTGGATAGGAATGGGAAATTCAAGCCTTGGGCAGGGATATTTGGGTAAACAAATGATATTTTCATAAGCATAAAATGATGTGACAACGCAAAGTAATATTCAAATACTTTGGTAATGTGAAACGGATGCTTTTCCCACCGTTGCACATTGAAGAGGAAAGTTTTTTCAAGGGATTGCAAATGTAAGAATTACCCCTTTCCAAATAGAGGTCAGAGTCAACAAAGTCTTTCATTGTCAGTGATGCCACGTGTAATTTCCTGATTGCTGCGTGAGATTTCGATTTTCACGTCAGCGGTGGAAATTCCAATGGGTGGGAGAATGAATGACAGCCTGGCGCGATGGGGGACCATTAGAAACGCCTCACGGAATTTGATCTAATTTTCTTTTTCCATTTGTCTTTATCTACTCATGTTGAAGGGCGTGACAGTTTAAAGGAAAAATTTTGTAGCATTTCGAATCACACGCCTCGTAATTAAGACAAAACAGTGATTAGCTGACCAATTTTCCTTTGACAGCAACAAAAGGTGTTCACCATGTCCTCGGATATGCTTTGGTCTGAACTAGTTGTTGTCATGAAGGACTCTCACCAAGTACTTGGATTGATGAAGATAGGAATTCAGACCTGCAGAGAAGCTAGTCAACGCTGGGAAGCGAAATGTAGGAGCATATAATCCAAAGCAGTCATCACAAACGGAAGATGAAGCCAAAATTCTCTCTTGAAAGACTAAACTATCGTATTAACAGTCAATCAACTATACATACGGTTAGACTTTTTGCACAAGTACTTGAACACATATGGACCGAAACCTATTCAATGTTTCTTCCATGAAATTCATATAATAGTGCTAGGACTAGCACCGAAAAACAACTTCGACGGATATAATGTGCAAATTAAGTTGCTGCTAAACTAATTTCCTTTATGCCATATAACCTCAAATCTAGATTGGAATATAACTTGTAAATTATGGTGAGCCTCTTAAAGTTTGGATGATCAATTCATATATGGACTATGGACCTGCCCATGATAGGGGAAATGATGTATTGCACAGCAGTTACCTGGGTTTGTCATCTACAAAGTCCATCTTGGTTTCAATAACATGCATCAGAGCTTTGGTTTAACCAAAATCTTAACGCCCTAGTCTTCAACCAACTCATCGAACTTCCTCTTTTGCATCCAAAAACTAGTGACTGAATTTCATCCAGTAGCTATGCAAATTAACTTATCACAAAAGAAAAGACAATGAGCATCAATCACTAGCTTGAAATTCACGAAGTATGGTTATGTGCTTATTTTCGTGTTCGGGCTCCAGATATACATGGATAAGCAGGTCTCAATCTGCACTTATTTTCCATATTAATGTTTGTTCTGTCTCATAACACACTTTTTGAAAGATGGTTAACCTTTGCACTTTTTCAGTTAGTGAAACGTGAACTAATGTTCCTAATCAGAAAATTTTAAGATGATTAAAACCTTCAAAGGACAATTGTGGGACAACCCACTTGATGTATGAGACAGTATGTTTTCAAAGCCTCTCATAAATGAACATAGGCCGTGTGACATTGGCCAGAAATGACTTGCCTAATACTCAAGAAAGATAAACTAGTTAAACAACCTAATCCCTACTTTTGCACTGTATCACAAGACAGGAGCATAACAAAAATAGAAAGATGCGCATGTCTTCTGTGACATCCCAAATTTTCAACCCTGTCTTCTACTGAATAAATCGGGCATTTCATTGACGCGTCTATAGGATTATTCTCAGAGCCGATCACTCTCGAGATAACTAGAAATTAGCTGGGAAATTATTAAGGAATTTTAAGGCAATAGACTTGAGAACTCGATCGGGAATCGGCTTCTTGACCGTGTCTATCTTTAGAGGCCATTGCGGCGCAGTATAAAATCGATTAGAGATCAGAGATAGGTCGGTTCGACTGAGATGTGTGGCTAATCGTGTGAGACACAACTAAATTGGAAAATTCTCGTTGACCGGCACTAGACTGATTTTTTTTTATTATTTTGGTACCCCGTGTCCGTATTTGAATCCTCGAGATTTTCACGACAACCGAAAGTCACCAATGAGTCAAGTGAGTTCATAGTGGCTCGAAGAAAATCAACCACGGATCATTTGCCTTAAAAAGTTCTGAAAACTACCCGATAGTCTAGGTCACGCTAAAAACGCGCCGAATGAAAATTAACCGCCAATTCGAGTCCGATTTCAGAAATTGAAGCTTTGGCCATGTCACAATAAATTTTAGGAGCATCGACTCAGTCTCAGAAAATTTTCGGAGATTCGAGAAATTTTACGGAAATTGGGTTCGGACGTCGCGGAAATTTGCGGAAGTTCGATTGGCTAAACTAATGGGAAATTGGACTTTCGATAAGCCGTTGTGTGTCGGGATTTATAGAAAATCATTTGGGATTTTTCTACATCAAAATTGGACCTCAATTTGGGAATTTATTGGAGAAATTGGAGTTCAAATGGTGAAATTCGTAGGATTGGATGAGGCAGCAATTTTGGACTTTAAAATTTCTTATTTGTGAGTTGATAAGCTTGAAATTGATTAGGGGACAAAGAGGTGCATGGTAGACTTGTGTGGGGCGAACATTAAATGTATTGGCTAAGATTTCTGATTTTCTTGTCTCCTCTTAGCTGGCTTCTCACGCTCGGCAACCCTCCCATCCGCTCATTATTCCTGCTTTTGTTTTGATCTCTCTACCGTGCGAAGCAATCCCCATCCAATCTCTCTCCATCTTGCTACCGTGAACTGCTTCTCTCTCCCGATTCCTTCGTGCGACACCAGCACCAGCAGAGAAAAAGGAACCCAGCTTCTCCACTTCTCTGCCCCGTAAACGACTGCAACCCAGCGTCCACCGAAGCCATCTACCGAGCTTTCTTCTTTTGCCGCGAGTCCAACGTCAACCATTGCAGGACGGAGCCGCACCGTCCACGGTTTGCTTCCTCTCTTCGTGCGACCAGTGAAGCCTCCACGCGTCTTTTTCTTCAAGCGCATGAAGTAGCCGCCTCATCCGTGAAGAACAAACCCCACCGAAGCCCTGTTGATTTAATCCACCTCACATGCCCACGATCCAGTCAACGGTGCCCTCTCCTCCACCGTTTGTTGACCGAAGGTTTTCTTCCTCAGCAACTCCACGCCAGTGTTTGCAGCTTCAGCTTCTTCGTTCTTCCACCCGCACGTGCCTTCCACCGAGCGACCCCAGCCTTCAACGTCGTGGAGTCCAGCTGCCGTAGATTTCAGCAACATTAATCTTGCAGTCCAGAGGCCCATCGGCAGTTTTTGTTGCTTCTTGGTTGGCCCATCAGCCCAAGAAAACTCAGTCCATCATCAATTAGAATTGAAGCCCAGCAAATTTTGACCCAAGCTTCAGCCCAAGTTGTTTGAAAGGCAGGCCCAATTCAGTTTTAGTTCAAGCCCAGTTTTTGAAGCCCAATCGCAGCTAGGCCCAAGTCCAAGAGCAGGCCCATTCCAGTACAAGAACAAATCTCATTTGGGCTGAGATTTGTTGAGCCAAGGTCGAGGCCCGGTCCCAAGCCCGCCGGTGTTGTCGAAAGTTCGATTTGGGCCGCCGTCGTGTCGCCGTTGCGGTGATTCGATCTCCGCTTTTTGTCAAGTGAGTTTTACTCACTAATGCTTTATTAGTTTGCTAATTATGCCTTAGGGTTGGTTAGATTTAATTACATGCACTTAGGTGGTTAGATTAGGTTAGAACAATTAAATTAGTGACTTGAGGATGCATGTTAGGTGGTTAGACCTAGCTATTAGCAAGTAGAAATGTTTGATTATTTATTGAATGTATCTCGGGATTTTTCCCGACCCGTTTCGGGCTCCAATAAGGCAATATGGGCCTAAATTGGATTTTTAATGTTTATTTATTTATTTTTCGAAATTAATTATTTAATTAATTGTTTTTCCGGAAATTCAACCGGGATGGCCGGTGACCGGAATTTCGTGCCGATTGTCGTGGTGCAGACCGTTTATTTATTTGAGTTCTACGTTGTGTGGAATTGATTTAATTGTGGAATTTTAGGAATTGTCCTAAATTGTTTATTATTGAATATTTGATTGGTGCTTGGCCGAGTATGGGTATATAGCGCCAGTACGTTGATGGGCTATATAGTAGGGAGAATGAGGAGAGATAACGAGAATGTTATTGGCCGAGACCAATCGGTGCGATGTTATTGGATATACGTGGTTCGGTGATTGGAAGTGTCATCACTTGGCGAAAACGGGCTTTTAAAGAACGCACGTAAATGACTTATAGACAAACGTGGTTCGGTGATTATGGAAATATCACCGGTGAAAACGACGCCTTAAAGAACTCACGGTGTTGTCTATAGCCGATGTCACCTTGGCAAAAACGGCGCCCTAGAAAGGACACGTGGTTCGGTGATCGAGGATATCATTTGGTGAAAACAGCGCCTTAAAGAACGCACGGTGTCGGTGATCGGTATGTCATTGGCGAAAACGACGCCGAGAAACACATGTGATTTGGTGAATGAGTACACCACTGGGAAAGCGTGGTATGAGTGGGAATGACCTGAGAAGGTCTCGATCGACATGTAATCGACTTAGTCGATTGACCAATGCTTGATCGGATGTTGTGAATTGTTTGAATATCTGTGTTTAACCTTGAATTGCGGGTTGGGCGAGGCCAAGGTAAGTCCTCGACTCGTGTTGTGCTTAGGCAACCGTATGGTGTATTAGTTTATTAATCGGGTCTTAGTGGGTAGGACTCGAGACGTGGTCTCATTGGTTATTGAATAACCATTTCGGGACCCGAGAAAAGGCGAGGAGGAAGAACTTGAAGGGGAGAAAGTATTTTGAAGTAGAAGATGATCCAGAGAGGGATCTTGAGTTCAACCCAGATGTGGATTGAGATCCCATCCCTTTTGTGCACCCTGTCTTAGTGTAGATAGGTGTGAGACTTTTATGCTGTAAATAGTATTGTAAATATACTATGAGTTACGCTGTTAATGAAAGTGTGGTTGTGAATTTCAATACGAAAAATATGGCCTGCTTTCCTATCCCATTGTTTTAGTGTCGGGGATTTATAACTGCTTCCGCATGCGTATTAAAAAGAAAGGGTCGGCGATAATTAGTCCTGGGATATCGCACTTTTAAAATCGACCAATTAGAAGGATGTGTGCGTACCCGAGGATCGGGGCGTGACATCCCCTTTTTGTGGTATCAGAGCGAAGTTGAAGATTGGAGTGATAAGGAGCGTTGACCATGGGATAGTTAGTAGGAAAGGCCTTTAAATTCATGCGGGTGCATGTTTATGTTAGTTGAATGTTAAAATTGTTTGTGGTGTGTGGATCGCTCACCTTCTAATCTGGTGTGGATTTGGAAGTCGGGTTGCAGTGTAAAGACTGAACCATGAGCGAGCAGGAGCTGAGAACTCCTAGTAAGAGGACAATGTCCTCTGTGAACTCGGATGATGCACGACAAAGGTCGCACCCGAGGTGGTTGTGGCGAGTGTTGACTCGGCCAGCGAGTGTAAGAGTACCACCGCAGTTGGTACTAGTGTAGCAACGTCGAATGATCCTAAGTTCGATAGGATCGTTCTGATGCTAGTGTTCCTTGGGAATTGGATGAGCCAGCAAGCTCGGGATCAAGCCGCTGATGTTGTCGTTATCAGTACCGCTGTTGTCACTTCTCATGCTGAGATCCAGAGTGGAGATGTAGATGTGATCCAGGAGCGAGTCATTGCATTCGAGTCGAGGTATAGATCCAGTTCAGGCAGAAATGGAAATCGGTCAGGGAAAAGACCGAGGTCGAGAGAAAAGCATTCTATTCCATTCACGAGGAAGGATGGAGTAGTCAAGTCGGCACCGAGTCAGATAGATCAGGTTGTTTTCGGACGTGATGATGGAGGTCGGCATTTTGTCCTTCCTAGGACGCGAATTTGTTTGGAGTATAGCTAACGGGGATATCTGGTCGGGAGTGATTCTAGCAGAATGATGGGGTAACCAGAAAGAGTGCATGCTTTCGCCTAATAGAAGATAAAAGATGCACCAGATAGGTGTCAGAATTGTAGAAGGAAGTATGGATAAATCCAGTGTCCGAGTATGACTAGAACATGTTGTGATGATGACTAGTCTGGCCATCAGGTGAAGGATTGTCAGTGGAAGTCCAAGGTAGCATAGGCATCGCTCTTTGTGGCCACTAGGATGACGAAAGGAATGGGAGTAGAATTGATCTTGCACCGATCAGAGAAAGAATGTGTTGGAGGTGATCTTATCAGAGTAACGTAGCAGAGTTTTGTGCTGAGTTGGTAGAACTTAAATTGTTGAAGTAAAAGTGAAAGAGAAGGGAATCACTAGCAATAGTTGTGCTTGACTAGTTGCTGAGGTGTGAGTTTGACGCCACATGAATAGTGTGAGTTCATAAAGCATCTTGTGATAAGGAATCATGGTCATGGAATAATCCAGTTTAGTCTATTAGTTTGCGAAAATAGCAAGATTATTAAGAGTCGAAAAGAATCTTCGATTTCATTAATCTCGTTGGCTAAAGACAATCCGTTTGTTAGACGGAGGTTGCCAAGATTGATTTGACAACTGTAGTGGATGTGTCAGTTAAGAAATAGAATGAGAAGAAGGTGGCCGTGATACAGAAAATTTATAAGATGGTTCCAAAGGAATTGCTTGGGTTACCGCCAGAAGAAAGATTGAAATTGCAATTGAGATAGCACCAGGATAGAGCCGCTCTCGAAGACTTCTTACCAGCTGTTGTTGTCTAAAGTGGTAGAATTGAAGATGCAGATGTGAAGATTGATGAGTGAGGAATTCGTGTATATCGGTGCATCACTTTTGGGAAACATTAGTTTTGGTTGTGAGAAGAAGAAAGATGGTTCATTGCGAGTGTGCATCAACTATCATCAACTCAATTAGGTGAAGATCAAGGACAAGTGTTCTTTGCCAAAGATCAATGAATGGTGTGACTAGTTATAAAGAGTATCGATGTTTTAAAGGTCGACTTGAGATTATGAAGTCGTTAGTTATGAACCAGGAAGGAGGTTGTACGAAAGACAGCTGTTCGTACTTGATATGGTCTTTACGAGAGTATTGTAAGATCGTTTGGCTTGGTGAACACTCCAATTTTTGTCATGGACTTGACAAACAGAACGTTCAATGAATAAGTGGATCATCAGTTTGTGATTGTATTCGTTGATGACATCTTAGTCTATTCGAGAAGTGATGAAGAGCATGAGAATCAGCTAAGATTAGTGCTTCAGACCTTAAGAACTCATCACCTGTATGCTAAGTTTAGCAAATGCGAGTTTGGTTGACTCGTGTTGCATTCTTAGGTCATGTGATTTCCTGAGAAGGAATCTCTGTCGACCCAAGCAAGATAGAAGCCGTGATCAAGTGGCCGAGACCAACATCAGTGACAGAAATCAGAAGTTTTCTGGAGGTTAACAGGTTATTACAGACGGTTTGTGGAAGGATTCTCATCGTTAGCATCGCCTTTGACAAAGCTCCTGAAGAAGGAAGAGAAGTTCGTGTGGATATACAAGTGCAAAGATAGTTTCCAAGAGCTTAAGGAAAAGCTGACTACTGCACCTGTGCTGACGATTCCATCTGATCCTGGAGGATTCGAGATCTACAGTGATGCGTCATTTAAAGGATTGGGTTGTGTGCTGATGCAACATGGTAGGTTGTTGCATACGCTTCTCGTCGATTGAGATTTCATGAATTGAACTATCCGACGCATGACTTAAAGCTCGCCGATTATCTTTGCCTTGAAGATTTGGAGACACTACTTGTGCGGGGAAAAGTTTCAAATCTTCACGGACCATCAAAGTCTCTAGTATTTATTCTCTCAGAAGGAGTTGAACATGAGACAACGCAGTTGGAGGGAATTGTTGAAAGACTACGACTGTGATATTTTATATCACCCAGGAAAGGCGAATAAGGTCGCCGATGCTTTAAGTTGAAAGTCTTCAGTGGCTCATATACTGATTAAGGAGTGGAACTTAATCGAGAGAGCTCGAGATTCGGTATTCAAATTTGAGGTAGGCCGCCTTTCAAGTTTTATGGCCGCCCTCAAAATTGAACCGGATGTCCAAGTTAGAATCAAACAACTCCAACCGACAGACCTGGATGTGCAGAGAATTCTTCAGGAGGACGCAGAGAAAAGAAGGGCTGATTTTCAGATTGCTGATGACGGGACTCTAAGGTTCCAATGACGATTGGTTGTACCTGACGATGTAGAGCTTAGAGAAGAAATTTTATCTGAAGCACATCGTAGCAGTTACAGTGTTCATCCTAGAAGCACTAAGATGTATCAGAATCTACGTCAACATTATTAGTGGTTGGGTATGAAGGCGGACATCGCCAAGCATGTGGCCAAGTGTTTGACTTGTCAGCAAGTAAAAACCCAGCATTGTAAGCCGGGAGAACTTTTGCAACCTCTCGCGATTCCAGAATGGAAATGGGAGCATATCACGATGGATTTCGTGACTGGACTACCAAGGAGTCAGAGAGGGAATGATTCGATCTGGGTAGTAGTCGATAGGCTGACAAAGTCGGCTCACTTCATTGCAGTTCGAAAGGACCTAAGTCTGGATAGACACGCAGACCTGTATGTGCGTCAGGTGGTTCGAATGCATGGAGTGCTGGTTACGATAACATCTGATAGAGACCCGAGATTTACTGCTGCGTTTTGGAAGAGCTTGCAGAGTGCTCTTGGTACAAAGCTTCAGTGCAGTACGCCATATCATCCTCAGACGGATAGCCAGTCCGAGAGGACAATACAGACCCTCGAGGACATGCTTTGAGAGCTTGTGTTATAGACTTCAAGGGAAGTTAGGAAGATCAGCTTCATCTCGTAGAATTTGCCTACAACAACGCTTATCAACGAGTATTCGAGATGGCTCCTTTTGAAGCACCGTTGTATGCGAGCGTGCGTAACTCCAAAGTGTGTTGGGATGAAGTTGGGGAAAGAAAGATAACAGGCCCAGAGTTGGTTCAGCAGTCAGTAGATGCCGTGGCGGTGATCGAGAGACAAATTAAAGACAGCGCGAAAGCGGGCGAAAAGTTACGCAGATAAGCGCGAGGTCTTTGGAATTCAAGTTGGTGATCACGTTTTTCTAAAAGTGTCACCAATGAGGGAACTTCGCGCTTTGGTAAAAGAAAACTGGCAACCGAGTCCGAGGTACGTAGGTCCATTTGAGATTCTTGAGAGAATCGGAACCTTAGCGTATCGTCTTGCGTTGCCGCCAAGATTGGCGCAAGTGCATGACGTCTTTCACGTGTCGATGTTAAGGAAGTACGAGCCTGACCCGACCCACGTGCTCAATTTTGAAGAATTGGACGTGGATGACCGTGTGTCATACGTAGAAAGACCGGTCCAGATTGTTGATCGCAAAGAGCAAGTTTTGCGTACAAAGACCATCTCATTAGTCAAAGTGGTCTGGCAACACCACGGTACAGAAGGAGCGACATGGGAGACTGAGGAGTCAATGAGAGAATTGTACCCCCACCTTTTTAATCAAGTCTTGTAAGGTTTAAATTTTGAGGGCGAAATTTTTATAAGAGGGAAAGAGTTTTGACATCCCAAATTTTCAACCCTGTCTTCTGCTGAATAAATCGGGCATTTCATTGATGCGTCTATAGGGTTATTCTCATAGCCGATCACTCTCGAGATAACTAGACTAGCTGGGGAAATTATTAAGGAATTTTAAGGCAATAGACTTGAGAACTCGATCAGGAATCGGCTTCTTGACCGTGTCTATCTTTAGAGGCCATTGCGGCGCAGTATAAAATCGATTAGAGATCAGAGATAGGTCGGTTCGACTGAGATGTGTGGCTAATCGTGGGTGACACCACTAAATTAGAAAATTCTCGTTGACCGGCACTAGACCGATTTCTTATTGTTTTGGTACGATCCGTTTTGAATCCTCGAGATTTTCACGACAATCAAGAGTCGCCATTGAGTCGAGTGGGTTCATAGTGGCTCGAAGAAAATCGACCACGGGTCATTTGTCTTAAAAAGTTAAAAACTACTAGATAGTCTAGGTCACGCTAAAAACGCTGCCGAATGAAAATTAACCGCCAATTCGAGTCCGATTTCGAAATTGAAGTTTTGGCCATGTCACAATAAATTTTAGGAGCGTCGACTCGATCTCGAAAAATTTTTGGAGATTCGAGAAATTTTACGGAAATTGGGTTCGGACGTCGCGGAAATTTGGCGAAGTTCGATTGGCTAAACTAATGGGAAATTGGACTTTCAGACTAAGCCGTTGTGTGTCGGGGATTTATAGAAAATCATTTGGGATTTTTCTACATCAAAATTGGACCTCAATTTGGGAATTTATTGGAGAAATTGGAGTTCAAATGGTGAAATTCGTAGGATTGGATGAGGCAGCAATTTTGGACTTTAAAATTTCTTATTTGTGAGTTGATAAGCTTGAAATTGATTAGGGGGACAAAGAGGAGTGCATGGTAGACTTGTGGGGCCCAAACATTAAATGTATTGGCTAAGATTTCTGATTTTCTTGTCTCCTCTTAGCTGGCTTCTCACGCTCGGCAACCCTCCCATCCGCTCATTATTCCTGCTTTTGTTTTGATCTCTCTACCGTGCGAAGCAATCCCCATCCAATCTCTCTCCATCTTGCTACCGTGAACTGCTTCTCTCTCCCGATTCCTTCGTGCGACACCAGCACCAGCAGAGAAAACCGCGTGAGGAACCCAGCTTCTCCACTTCTCTGCCCCCACGTAAACGACTGCAACCCAGCGTCCACCGAAGCCATCTACCGAGCTTTCTTCTTTTGCCGCGAGTCCAACGTCAACCATTGCAGGACGGAGCCGCACCGTCCACGGTTTGCTTCCTCTCTTCGTGCGACCAGTGAAGCCTCCACGCGTCTTTTTCTTCAAGCGCATGAAGTAGCCGCCTCATCCGTGAAGAACAAACCCCACCGAAGCCCTGTTGATTTAATCCACCTCACATGCCCACGATCCAGTCAACGGTGCCCTCTCCTCCACCGTTTGTTGACCGAAGGTTTTCTTCCTCAGCAACTCCACGCCAGTGTTTGCAGCTTCAGCTTCTTCGTTCTTCCACCCGCACGTGCCTTCCACCGAGCGACCCCAGCCTTCAACGTCGTGGAGTCCAGCTGCCGTAGATTTCAGCAACATTAATCTTGCAGTCCAGAGGCCCATCGGCAGTTTTTGTTGCTTCTTGGTTGGCCCATCAGCCCAAGAAAACTCAGTCCATCATCAATTAGAATTGAAGCCCAGCAAATTTTGACCCAAGCTTCAGCCCAAGTTGTTTGAAAGGCAGGCCCAATTCAGTTTTAGTTCAAGCCCAGTTTTTGAAGCCCAATCGCAGCTAGGCCCAAGTCCAAGAGCAGGCCCATTCCAGTACAAGAACAAATCTCATTTGGGCTGAGATTTGTTGAGCCAAGGTCGAGGCCCGGTCCCAAGCCCGCCGGTGTTGTCGAAAGTTCGATTTCGGCCGCCGTCGTGTCGCCGTTGCGGTGATTCGATCTCCGCTTTTGTCAAGTGAGTTTTACTCACTAATGCTTTATTAGTTTGCTAATTATGCCTTAGGGTTGGTTAGATTTAATTACATGCACTTAGGTGGTTAGATTAGGTTAGAACAATTAAATTAGTGACTTGAGGATGCATGTTAGGTGGTTAGACCTAGCTATTAGCAAGTAGAAATGTTTGATTATTTATTGAATGTATCTCGGGATTTTTCCCGACCCGTTTGGGCTCCAATAAGGCAATATGGGCCTAAATTGGATTTTTAATGTTTATTTATTTATTTTTCGAAATTAATTATTTAATTAATTGTTTTTCCGAAATTCAACCGGGATGGCCGGTGACCGAATTTCGTGCGATTGTCGTGGTGCAGTCCGTTTATTTATTTGAGTTCTACGATGTGTGGAACTGATTTAATTGTGGAATTTTAGGAATTGTCCTAAATTGTTTATTATTGAATATTTGATTGGTAATTGGCCGTATGGGTATATAGCGCCAGACGTTGATGGGCTATATAGTAGGGAGAATGGGGAGAGATAACGAGAATGTTATTGGCGAGACCAATCGAGTGCGATGTTATTGGATATACGTGGTTCGGTGATTGGAAGTGTCATTTGGCGGCGAAAACGCGCTTTAAAGAACGCACGTAAATGACTTATAGACAAACGTGGTTCGGTGATTATGGAAATATCACTGGTGAAAACGACGCCTTAAAGAACTCACGGTGTTGTCTATAGCCGATGTCACCTTGGCGAAAACGGCGCCCTAGAAAGGACACGTGGTTCGGTGATCGAGGATATCACTGGTGAAAACGGCGCCTTAAAGAACGCACGGTGTCGGTGATCGGTATGTCATTGGCGAAAACGACGCCCGAGAAACACATGTGATTTGGTGAATGAGTACACCACTGGGAAAGCGTGGTATGAGTGGGAATGACCTAGAGAAGGTCGATCGACATGTAATCGACTTAAGTCGATTGACCAATGCTTGATCGGATGTTGTGAACTGTTTGAATATCTGTGTTTAACCTTGAATTGCAGGTTGGGCGAGGCCAAGGTAAGTCCTCGACTCGTGTTGTGCTTAGGCAACCGTATGGTGTATTAGTTTATTAATCGGGTCTTAGTGGGTAGGACTCGCGAGACGTGGTCTCATTGGTTATTGAATAACCATTTCGGACCCCGAGGAAAAGCTGAGGAGGAAGAACTTGAAGGGGAGAAAGTATTTTGAAGTAGAAGATGATCCAGAGAGGGATCTTGAGTTCAACCCGATGTGGATTGAGATCCCATCCCTTTTGTGCACCCTGTCTTAGTGTAGATAGGTGTGAGACTTTTATGCTGTAAATAGTATTGTAAATATACTATGAGTTACGCTGTTAATGAAAGTGTGGTTGTGAATTTCAATACGAAAAATATGGCCTGCTTTCCTATCCCATTGTTTTAGTGTCTTGGGATTTATAACTGCTTCCGCATGCGTATTAAAAAGAAAGGGTCGGCGATAATTAGTCCTGGGATATTGCACTTTTAAAATCGACCAATTAGAAGGATGTGTGCGTACCCGAGGATCGGGGCGTGACATCTTCAATCCCGGAAAAAAATAAAAAAAATCGCAGATTTGAGCTCTCGTATCTTAACCACACAATTAACATAAAGCAAAAGTTACACCGACACTTTTTGATTCGTGAGAACTGTTTGTGATCACCTACAACGTAAAGGTTTTTGCTTTATGCACTAAGCAACATTAATTAGGCCTCACCAGCTTTTGATGCAGAAATTAATACTGGCCACTGAATTTGCTAAAAGATGCCACAAATTAAATTAAAGCCAAACCAAACTTAACCCCCAGCAAACCAAAGACAGCATTACCTGTTTAAATTGCTAACCAACTCTTTGAGCTTTTTATATTTTCTTCAAAATGGACAAACCATGTCTCTTTCCTTTTCTCATAATTTAGACATAGCCAAAAATACTTTATGTCACACTTAAAATCTCAGGATTTACTTCCGGAACAGCATTATGAGAAATTTAGAAAAGTGAATACGAAATGCAGCTGCTCCTAGAGGAATTGAATTTGCCACAAAAGACCCATAAAGTGATGCACTTGAGTCCAAGCAACTGAGAAGACTGGGAAAAAATAACTCAAAAGCATATACAAAGCCCAACATTGAATGTGAAGCCAATTGGTAAAATCATGCGGACAAGGGAAAAGCGTAAAAAAAGTCTAAAATCTATGTATTTGTGCCAAATTAGTCCTAAACCTTTTAATGGTGCCAATTTAATCATAAACCTTTTGACAGAGTGCTAATTCAATCATAAATATTTTAATAGTGTCAATTTAGTGATAATCTTTTTAAATTAGTGTCAATTTAGTTTTAAACGTTTTGACTTGACTCCAATTAAGTCATTTTGGCTAAGTTTGATAGGAGTTTGCTCACATGGACGTTAGGTTTTGATGTGCAATTGCCGGCTGCCACCGCCCGTCGCTACTTGCCACCACACGACGGTTGGCAACCAATGGTCGTGCGGTGGCGGTGGTGGCAAGCGTCGATAGGTGGCGACGGCCAGCAATCGGCGGTCGATAATCCGTGAGCAAGAGTAAAAAATAAATAAATACAAAAAATACAAAATTGTACCGAATGCATTTCTATTCTTTTTCTATTTTAAAAATATAAATTTTGTATAGTTACCAAATGCTTTATTTTACTTAGAAATTGTTTCCCGGAGTAAAAATAGAAAAGAATTATTTCTAAAAAGAAACTGTGCCCTAGCCAACAAGCATTACCATACACACCAGCAGGTGCAAACACCCTTCATGAATGTAATAGCTAAACAGGTAATGGTGACAACAACGATAAGTGGAAAATTGTAGTCATCTTCCCTGAGAGCAAGGAATAACAGAAGCCTAAGGAAGTTCAATGCTTAATAATAAGGTAAAATTGTGTAGATTGATGATCTCTTTTTCAGTTTGAGACTAAATAGGAAAGAACTTGCAAATTCGCCAAGAGAGAGATTTGACAAATAGATGCGTTCAAATTAGAAGAGATAAGGCTTCTTCTGACCCATTCGAACAAAACAATTTCACTTTCTTTCCTTTGGAAGAGCTGTTTCAGCGCCTACCCCGGGACATCTCCATCGATCACTCTAGTTGACCGTAACAGAAATGAGTCAAAATATTTGAGAAGCCTACTTAGGAATGAAAATCGTAGAAATCCTAACATGCGAAGCCAATCGAGCACGATATGAACAATTGGCGGTGCCTATAAACATGGAAAGTAATGCTATGAAAAGAACCAATTGTAAACCAGCTCCAAGTGTCAAAGTAAACATGCAACTTATATGAAGGAATTGTTCAGAAGACCATAACTTGAAAGCACATGCCTGCACTACTGCTCAGGCCTAAACCTCACTCAAAGCCAAAATGCTATGCACATATCCGATGGGTGCGCAGGCCATGATCACAGGACTCCTCAATAGAGACGGCGGTAGACCATGGACTTGAACCTTCTTCAGAGTCCCCTTCTCTACATCATAAGACAGGAAGTACACTTCACCAACCGTAACCTTTGGAGCAAGCAAGATTTCTCCGGCAGGGACACTACCGACGTGAAACCGCTCAGAACGACTTAGATCCTCTTTCCAACTACGGGGCAGCACGATTGGACGTTCCATCCAAACTCGATTTCTGTAATCCTCTAGTACATACATTGACATGTTACTTTCATCCTCAAGATGCTCATAGTCCAACACCGTCAGACAGCCTCCAAATGCTATTAACTTCATCTTATGCACCTGATTCGGGGCACCATCGGGCAATGCTAAAGTCCTAAACTTCTCGGTCTCGACATCGAACGCCACTATTATTGTGTTGCTCATCAAGTCAAGCGTGAGGAAATGAATGCTTCCATTAATGCAAACGCTGGCTCCGCAGGGAAAATCGATAGGGCCCCTATCGATTTTCCTCCACGAATTCGTTCCCAATGTCAGAATCTTGTTCGCCGTGATAACTTCGCCCGCATGGTTGAGGTTGTTCGAAACCCACGTCTTCATGACTTTGTAGCGTCTCGTGACGGGATCGAAGCCCAAGGCGCTGAAGCTGTGCATGCCGCGGTGCAAATGGACGGGGAAATCGGGACCCGCGGGCGGAAGGGCCCTGACCTCTCTGGTGCTGATGTTGCACAGGTACGTAAGGTCCCCGATGTCGTAGCAAATCAACCCGTTGACGCTTTGCCAGTCCAGCCCGGTCGAGTTGATGGTCTGGTCCAGTTGGCCCAAGGGAACCGCGAATCCGGTCTGATGGTCCAAGCTGAAGAACCTGCAGCCGAAGTGAGTCGGCTCGATGTTGCCGACGATGGCTATGAGCGAGGTGACGTCGGAGCAACGGAGTGACTGAGCCAAGACTAAATCAGCGAACGACCGGTAGTCGATGATGGAGCGCCAGCCCTTCGAAACGGACCTGATCCGCAGGAGCGTCTTCACCGGCAGCCTCGACAGTATGTTGGAGATTATCTCGGTGGGCAGCTCCATCAACCCCGCGTTCTCTCCAGTAGCCTCCTCCTCGCGAGTTCTTCTTGGCTGCTTCTCCGTCGGACCCTGCGAAAGCAAACCTCATCAATCGATGACCCTTTTCATTCCACCGCATTCTATGCTCTGTTTCTTGATGGGACCCGTAAGTTTCGAACCCTGACAAAGAAGAAGAAAACCCGAAAACACAACCGAGGCAGTCCTCTGTTCCGGTGAAACAACAAAAGGAACTCCTTTTTATAAAAGAAGATCACGAAGAGAATGCCATTCAGGTGCCAAAAAAAAAAAAAAACACAGGCGAGATATGCGATTCGCCCTATGCATTTCGAAGGAAATCGGGCATCAACAATGCCGGCGAAATCTGTCTCCAAAATCAAGCAACGCGAATGGAACAGGTCCGAACGACGACAACGACGGGTGACCCATTTCGTCTCGGTACGCCGTTAAGCAAAACGATGGAGAAGGAGATCTCCGGCAGCGCACGCGAGACAATTCTCAACGGCGATCGCGCTGATGAAACGGAGCTCGCGACATGGTTCGGTACCAGTGAAATGCGAAGCGATTCCGCGCCCAGAGCGCCCCCCGAGGGTGGTTCGCCGCCGCCGCTGCAGCCGCCGCCGTCTCGCGCCGCCATTTTCACAGAGAGAGGGAGAGGAAGAGAGAGAGATTGGGTGGAGGGTCGCCGTCAGGTATCGACAAAAATGCAGGGAAGCTCAGACGGAGGCGACGCGATCGGAGGAGGAGGAGGAGGAGGAGCAGGACCAGGTCTATTGCATTGCATGCAGGAACTTTTCGCCAACGACCCTGCCCAATGAGGGTTCTCCACGTGGATTAAAGCCATTAGTGGTGGACTACTTCCACGATGCCTCGTCATCACTATTCACTCTCACGAAAAAAAATAAATAAATAAAAGAGGTCGCGCAGGATTCTCATTGGGTGGGAAAAAAGGTATATCACCCTCTCTCTCTCTCAATTCTCTCGCGCAATTCGTCTCGTAAATTCTTACGTACGTATCTGTATAGTGATCTTTCAAATCCAAAAAGACTGATTTAATGATTAAACATTTTGAGTGGCGTCATTTATAGTAACATCGGTTTTTCTTGATTGATCGTGGGAAAGTGAGATACTAAACTGGCACTTTCGCAAAATAATTTCCTTATTTTGTTTGGAGTTTCTTTCATGGGGGCTAGTTATTGATTGAAACATTAAATCCTGAAGTACTTGCCAATTATAAGATCAGGATCAACTTATAGCAATTATTTTATCGCCTAAGGAGACTGGTAGCAACGATAAGCTGCTCCATTGCTTATCAGTTAGCATTGTTCGGTTAAACATAATTATTAACTAATTAGTTTACTGCGAGTGATGTAACGAGTTCCAATTAGGGAATTGAATGTGGCTCACTAACTTCAACATTCTCCTGCAATCTGCCACAAAACTTGATATGCCAATTTTATGCACGAATTGATAATACCAAGCGTAACTCATTCTTTATGCTTTTATAATAATGCTCAAACTTTTTGAATATTTTCGAACAGATTATAGGAGAATCTGCATTCATATTTTATGGGGAGAATTACCAAAAAAGTCCTAAACCTATTGCAATTGTGCCAATTTAGTCCTAAACTTTTTTTTTTGGCCAATTTTATCCTAAACCTTTTACTTTTGTTCCAGTTCAGTCCTTCCGGCCAAAATTAGCCAGCCGGCGAGCTTTTTTTAATAATATTTGATTTTTAAAAAATTTTAAAATTTGTTTATTAATTTTTTTTCTTTTTTTCCTTTTTTTCCTCCTCCCTCCTCCTTCCTTGGGCTCCGGCGGCCCGCCGGGTTGGCCGATCGCCGCACGAGGCGAGCTTCGCGCCAGCCGACGGCGAGGGGCTCGCCGTCGGTGCGCAAGGCCTCCTCGCCTCGCCGAATCGCCTTAGTCCGGCGATCCGTCGGCTGGGCTGGTCGCCGAAGCCCAAGGAAGGAGGAGGGAGGAGGAAAAATAAAGGAAAACAGAAAAAAATTAATAAAAAATTTTAAAAATCAAATATTATTAAAAAAAGCTCATCGGCACCGGCCGGCTACATGTCGACGGCTCGGCTTAGTTTTGGCCGGAAGGACTGAATTGGAACAAAAGTAAAAGGTTTAGGACTAAATTGACCAAAAAAAGTTTATGATTGAATTGGCACAATTGCAATATGTTTATGATTTTTTTGGTAATTCTCCCTATTTTATGTGTTATGAAAAACTTAAGTATTTTGAGAAAGCAAAATAAAGTGCTTGAGCAAAAATAATAAGTTTGTTTGTTTTGTGTAAAATAAATGAATCAAAACATATTTTTCCAAAAAAAAATCTCTTCCACTTGCTTAATTATAATATTCAATGAATTTGTTTCATTATCGACTATAATATATGCCTATTAATTTTCAAGGCAACGGAAATATTTTTTGTTGATTTATTTGTATAAGAGATAAGCAATCGTTTTTATGAAAATACTTTTCAAATCATTTATTTTCTACACAATAAATTATCTTTGTCAATACCGACCACGTCATATAAAATGACCAACATCCATGTTAAGGATTTTTGGTCAAAATTGGCTAAATGACTAAAATGACATAAATACAAAAGGTTTATGAGTCTACTAGGAAAAAACAAAGAGTTCAAAACCCAATTGACACAATTATAATAGATTTATGACCTTTTTTGTTATTTTTCTTATTATAATGGTAACAATAATGTGGAATATCTGAAGTTGAGAGGCAAAAATGTGGGATCACAAGATAACATTCATTCGGTGGCTTGGTTTAGCAACATGACGATTGAGATGGTACATACATAGTCATAATAATAGTGCAAAAAATAACCAATCACCCTACCATAAATATCTTCATGAGAGGTGGAGCAAGGAGACTTGCCGCCACGGCGCGCTGGCAAAGCAGAGCTCCGCGGGTACGAAGAAGTACGCGAGCGAGAGTGAAGGTCGGACGTGCGGGAGAGTGAGGAAAAACGCGAGGAGGAGGATGATAAGCACATCAGTTGAAGTAGTTCTTTTTATTTCCTTCAAAATGAGTATAGGTTAGATCAGCTCAGATTGTCTCTTCGATACACAAATTGAAGGAGCAAAACCATGATGGTTTGTTGAAATTGGGAGCACTTGCAGTTGACGGAAGAGGAAATTCAGTACAAATACGATTGATGATCATGACCGCACGTGCTTGGCTAACGCACTATGAATAAGCCTGTCCGCCATTCTGATATCAATCGTGATATTGATGGGGAAGTGATGAAGACGATTATTTATATGCTTATTTACATTCATTGATGGGAGTACTGTTTTTCATTTGGGATTTATTTTAGGATTAGTGGATGGGCTGGAGTAAGACATTGGTGAATGCAGACATAGAATTCTAAGAGAACTAGAGAGACAAAATTTACGTTGTTTAGCGTAGCTTTCCTGGAAACATTGTTTTAGAATTCATGTACAGGGGGCAATTGAAACTCGCACAGAGAATTCCTACATGATTCAAGTCACCATTGCATATTCTGCGCTAAAGATTTTGCCAGGTAGCCCCTCTCAAATTTTTTTTTTTTTTTTCCATATGGAGTCGGAAGTAGATAACTATTAAAAATTGTTGATGGATATTAAAAGATTTGCTAGTCAAAATAAAATAAAATAAAATAAATATATGTGATCCAAGGACAATGAGGCGACCTCTCTAATAAGTTCAGTAGTTTTCATCAAAGAAAATAATTTTCTTAGTCCATAAGACTATACCATTGATCAATAATTATTAGGTTATTTATTTATTTATTTATGAATATGTGTCTTTGAGGGAAAAATAAAGAATGCAAAATCTTTCAAGAATTTATTTTATAATTGACTCTAATGCATGATGAACAAACATTTTGCTCTCATTCGAATAGGAGTTACGTGGCTTATATCTACTTCATAATCGTTTATAGGTCCACGAACTCCTATGCTCAATTAATCAAACGTGCGAGTTAGATGAATTAGGTTCGTCTTATTTCCAAGCCAAATGAATTATGATACTTTCTTTTATCAGCAATCCAGGGGTCCTTTTCACTTTTTAGTATAATATATGCTTCAAAAGATATATAAGAAGAGGAAGATCGCACGATTCAGAACCGGAGTCCCGAAGCCATGACTCGTCGCCGAAGCTCTAGTCGTTATTCTGACGACTTGGATGGAAGCAACGGAGATGCGCAGCTTGAGGGTTATTACAGAGGAAGAAATCGAGGCTTACAAAGCGAAGATGGTATGTGCATTACGTGCAATATTGGTCTTTTGTTGATTTGATTTTCCTTGTTTTGCTTTGTATAATTGATTATCTGATAATTATTCGGGCAATGCACCCAGTCACTTTATTCTAATGCTTCAAATCCTTTTAATGATTCTAACCTCAATAAAAAACTGAACTATTGTATTGACAGTCAACCGACTACATATGCGGTTAGACTTTTTGCACAAGCATCTGGACACATATCGACTGAGATTTGTTCAATGTTTCTTCATCAAAAGTATATAACAGTGTTAGGACTAGCACCTAAAAACAACTTCGACATACATAATGTGCAAATTAAGTTGCCACCAAGCTAATTTCCTTTTTCCCATATAACGTCGAATCTAGATTGGAATATAACTTGTAAATTATGGCAAGCCTCCTAAGTTTAGATGATCAATTCATATATGGGCTATGGAGAAGAAGAAGAAATTATTCATGTACATGATCGGGATAACAATGTATTGCATAGCACTTATTTGGGCATGTCATCTAAAAGGTCATCTTGGTTCCAATAATATACATCGGAGCCTTTGGTTTAACCAAAGTCTTAATGCCCTAGTCTTCAACCAACTCATCAAACTTTTTCTTTTGCATCTAAAAACTAGTGATTGAATTTCATCCAATAGATGTGTAAATTAACATATCATAAAAGAAAAGACGAAGAGAGCATCAATCACTAGCTCGTAGATCAACTAGGTTTTCAAAGTCTCGACTTGCAATATGTGGATTGTTCAAAAGCAAAGAGAAACAATAGCAAGTAGTAACATGATGTACTGAATCTTGTTTCAAATGAATATACTAAGTTACTTAACAAAACATAAGTGGGTATCTTAAGAAGTTATAAATCAATCATTGGATAGGAGTTCAATGCATCACTTTGCTAATCAATTTTGGAAACCCTTTTCCCCTTAAAATTGACTTTAATTAAAAACTATTTATGAGAGAGAACTTATAAAGGCTATATAATAAATGAAGATAGGTTATTATTCAAATGATATAAAAATGATTACTAGGGTGTTAATCAAATGTTTACTATTTTTTTCTATAATAAAAATGATTGCCAGGAAAGAAAAAGATAGAAAAAAGATAAACAAAAAGAAAGAAAGAAAGAAAGAAGTAAAAGGGTTTCTATCCTACCCAATCAATGTGAATGTTATATATATATATATATATATACATATGTGTGTGTGTATGTATTATTTTTTTCTTTTTCTTTTTCTTCATCCTTTGTTGGTAATTACCTAATGGTGCCGTGTCTAGAAAAAATTAGAAAATTTTATTAGGTAAAAAGGGAGGCATTATTTAAGGATTTTATTTATCTTGAAAAAACTTCACATAACTTGGAGGATAACGAGTTTTCATTTTTAATTCATATTAATACACATAACTCATTTCGTTTGTGTGTGAAGATAGAAATAGTGAAGTGTAATCAATAGAGAGTATAATAATATGTAAAGATTCTTATATGTTTTTTAAACATACTTTTCATTGTCATATAAGTGAAATTAATAGAGAGTTTGATCTTCATAGAATACTTGAAAAAAATTTTAGTCTAAATTTAGAACGGTAAACGTTCATAGATTACTTGTCAATTTTTTGAACATTGTAAATTGTGATTGCTATCTAGAACTAAGTGCAATCATGGGCACAGTAGATACTTACAAAGGTTTATCACGGACCTTCTTCTTCTTCTTTTATGGGTAAAAAGTTGAGATTGAAGTCATGATCGGATTTGTTTAATTATAAGGATAGATTTACAAAATGCCCAAGAGATTTAAGAGATTTCCTTATAATTATTACAACTCCTTTTAATTACGAATTTGAAAAGTGTTTTTTAATGGGGATCAACTTGGTTTGAAAAGGCAAAAATATAAATAAATAAACGTTGGTCGGATCAAGAATAGTTGGACCAACCTAATCGAATCCACCAAAGTCCCAGTTGTTATATGGATATTTTGAAGGCATTTTATTGAAACACTGCGAAAAATAACTATCTTTATTTATTTGAAATTGCACTTTACACAATATCTAATCTTAAAATCCTATACTTTTGCATCTCAATACATAAAATGGTTAATAACTTGAAAAATCCCAAACTAGTATAGTGTAGACATATTTATCCCAAACTAATTTTTTGACCACAACAAACTAGTATACATTTTACAAATTTACCCAAAATTGGTATGCTTGTGATAAATTTGCCCATTGTTAGCTTTCGTTAAATTTTACTATCAAATTACTAATTTGAATGACACGTAATAATTAATTGATGTACCGGTTTGGGATTTTACTCTCCATTTACCATGATTATAAAAAATTTGTGATTTTTTGTGATATTAATCTAATCTAACGATGGTATATTTATCACAAATATATCAGTTTTTGGTTTTTGGTAGTCGAATAAATTAATTTGGGATAAATTTATCACAAGTGTATCGGTTTTTTATTCTTCATTGTCAATTAGGATAAATTTGTTATCGGCGTATCAATTTACGATTTTTCATTATCAAAAAATTAGTTTAGGAAAAATTTGTCATATGTGTGTTAGATTAGGATTTTTCAGAGTATTAGCCTTACATGAAATAAAACAAAAGAACTTACACTTTTTTAAACAGTAATATTTTTCTAATAATTTTTCCCCGCGGTTTCCTTAAAGCATCCAGCTCTCCCCTCGCCACGGTTCCCAAATCTATCCTATCCAATCAATGTGAAGATTATATATATTTTTCTTTTTTGTTTTTTGTTTACTTTTATCATCTTTCATTTTTTCCCTTCATCCTTTGTTGGTAAATACCTAATGGCGCTGTGTCCAAAAAAAAAAAAAAAAAAAAATTGGAAAATTTTATTTGGTAAAAGGGGAGGTGATATTTAACGATTTTATCTATCTTGAAAAAACTTCTCCAAACTTGTAAGATAAGAAGTTTTCATTTTTAATTCAAATTAGTAATAGATAACTCGTTTCATTTGTGTGTGAAGATAGAAATAATGAAGTGAAATTAATAGAGTATAATAATATATAAAGATTATGATCCGTTTTTTAAACATACTTTCCATTGTCATATAAGTGAAATTGATACAGAGTTAGATGTTCATAGAATACAAAATAATCTTTTGAGTCCAAATTTAGATCGGTATACATTCATAGATTACTTGTCAATTATCTAAACATTGTAAATTACGATTGCAAAATTAGAGTTAAGTGTAATTGCAAGCACGGTAAACACGTACAAAGGATTATCATGAACTTCGTTCTTCTGCTTCTTCTTCTTCTTCTTCTTTTGGATTCTTATAATTATTATGACACTTTTTAATTACAAATTTGTTTGTTAATGGGGATCGACTTGGTTTGAAAATTTGTTAATGGGGATTGACTTAGTTTGAAAAGGCAAAAAGAAATAAAATTTGGTTGGATTAAAGATAATCGAACAGATCTAATCTAATCCAATCCACCAAAATCCAAATTATTATATGGATATTTTGACGGCATTTTAGCTACAAATTCTTTCCTGACTCCTATCTAGGGCACGCCTGAAACCCCCAAAACTGAAGCCGTTCGCGGAAATCGCATAGAAACAAGAAAGGAGAAAGCATCCTCTTCTTCGGAGAGGAACCGGAATCGAGGTAGAAGAAAGGGGAACGATCGGACGGAACATGCGTAGCTCGAGGCTTATTTTGCAGAGCGTTCAGAATTTCGTTGTTTTGCTCTGTGTAGAATTGATTGATTATTGGCCTTCTCTTGCTGTGATTATCCAGGCAATGTGCGTTGCCAAGAAGTTGAAGTGACGGTCCTTTTCTGTGATTCTAACCTCAACGAGAAGTGTAAGTTTTCGCTCCTGAATTGAGGATCGCCCTTGAAGTGATTGTCGGTTCAGGGACGATCTTGATTTCAATCATAATGTGGCTGGTGCTCGCGAAGCTGAATTCTGATTTTTGCCCTTTTCCTTGAATGGCACGAGCCTTTATTTCTTGGCCATTCTAAATGAGGGAAAAACCTAATTTTGATCTTATTGTTAGTATCGCTAGGAATTATTTTCACTCTGTGGACCAGAGGAATAGGTTTTAGAGGCATGGCTAGAGAAATCTGTCCCCGAGGCCCAGGCTGAGTATAGTTTGGAGCTTGCAAGTTTTCACTTTAAGAAGCAAAACAAGCTGGAGAGCGGCCTACTACTTAATTAAAATAAGGAAAAATCAGCTAGCCTGCCGGTTGCTAAACTAGATGGTTATTGCTCCTTTTCCCACCGTCGAGCTGCCAGTTACCTAACGTATCTTGCTCACATACTTTTGCTTGAGATTTATAAGATGCATTTGACCCTCAATGACATCACTTTTGGCATGCGGACATGTCGGCTAATGGTGTCCAGATGAATTGTCCTTTCCCAATTTTATTACTTTACTATTTACCATTTATAATAATAGGCCGTTGCTGGTGTTTCTTGCCTTCCATATTTGGAGATGCAGGTTAAACAAGAGTGTTTTAGAATTGTCGCGTCCATGTTCTTTGTAGCAAGAATATTATCTGCAGCTTGGGAACCTTTCTCCTTTCGAAAATTATTTGTGGATAATGCATTCTTGTGAAGAAGATGAACATTAAAGTTTTCGTTCTTGATGATTATGATATCTGACATAGGGTAAGGAAATTGCAGGTTTGTATTGGAAAAAGAAGATTGAGCGTGATGTCATCCTGAGTGCAGGTCTCGATTTGTTCTCTATCAAGGCAGAGAAAATGGAGGCAGAAAGAAAGAGTCGTATAAAAAAGGTTAAATTTTTTCACGTAATTTGGTTTCTTTTTTTCTTGTCGATACTTTGTTTTCAGGACAATCTGTGTGCTTGATGTGGATTGTCTATGAACTACTTATTTTGCATATTTGTTGCCAGTGTTGACACCTCAATTTTTATTATGTTTGTTTTTATTTATTTTGTCTTTTTCGGAATAATAAATAAAAAAACCAAAACCAAACAAAAGAATAACAAAACAACAAAAGAAAAGCAAAAGAACAACAAAAGAAAAGCAAAAGAAAACAAATAAAAAAGAAAAAAACAAAAGCACCCCCCCCATTTTCTTCACGTGGGCTTGTGCGGCTTGGCCCCACCCTCCTCCCTTCTGCTTCTTCCCTCTTCTTCTTCCTCGCTCCATCTTTCTCCGCCTCTGTAGTTCACGCGCGGTGGCCGGCGACGCGCGCGAAGGACGGCCTATGGCCGAGGGGAGTAGGCCGACGTCGGCCGGAGAGGATAAGATCAGGCGCCATTAATGCCGAGCGAGCCATCGGGAAAGCTCGATGGGACACCGGTTCGGCCGAGCGGAACCGATGGGTAAGCCGGAGGCCGGCGACCGAACCCCTCCGTCGACCGGAGTTCCTTCGCCTATAAATAGGTGGCCGCAAGCATCGTCGGAGGGTGTGGCAAGCTTGGAGATCCTTCACTGAGAGACGTCGGGAAGGATCGAAGGGCGAGCGCAAGAGAGAGCTCGAGTCGCGAGCTCAGCCCACCCTCCACCGAGAGACTTCGGGGAAGGCAGGCGGCGAGTGACTTCGAGAAGGTCAGATCCGGCCGGTGGAGGCTCGGATCTGGCCTGAGTGAGGAGAAATCAAGGCCGAGGAGGGTCCGGTCGAGACCTACGCAGTAGATCTGGTTTTTTTTGCTGTTGTTCCTCGCCCCGACGCCGTGCCGAGACTGAACCGCGAACGCCACACCAGATCTGGGAAGCCGAGGCTTCGTCATCGCGACCGTCGCTGCCCCGTCGCTCTAGGCAGCCACCTCCACCACCAACGACACCGTCTCGCCAACCAACAACGCCGCGCGCCATACCCTCTCCACGGACGGGTATCAACCCCGCTTGGTGTCGCCGTTTCCGTTCGAAACCCTCCTCGCCGCCCGAGCCACCGCGGGATCGGTCCTCGGCCGCGCTCTGTTCGCCGTTCCCTCTGCATCTCCACCCCCCGCCGCCGTCGCGCCGCCATGCCGCACCGCTACTGTCCTCTGTAGCGCCACCGATCCGCCGTCCCAGCCCCTCACCAGCGCCGCGAGCAAACGAAGGAGAGAGGAGGCCGGGGTCGGTCGTTCGCGGGTGCGCGCGACCCGGTTCCCTTGTTTCCGGGTAGGGTTTCCCCGGGCCGGGTTGTGCGCGTGGGCTGGGTTGTGTTGGGCCAGAATTGTTGTGAAGTGGGCCAAAAAAAAAAATAGGTTTGGGCTTGGAAAAAGAAAAAAGGGAGAAAAATCTGAGTCGGGCCCGCAACGCTGGGCTATGCGTTCGGGCTGGTCCGGGTCGGACCCAACCCGCGGATCCGACCCGGGTCAGTTTTTATTATTATTTTAATATAAAAATATTATTTTAAATAAATAAATAATAAATATTTTATTTTATTTTTTTAAAAAAAATCAAAAATATCCAAAAAATGTTTTAATTTCCAGAAAATCGAAAAATAATAAAAAATGATAAAAGTATTTTATTTTAAAAAAAAAAATCAAAAAAATCAAAAAATGTTTTATTTTCCAAAAAAATGTCAAAAATCCAAAAAAAGCCAAAAATTCATGAAAAAGCCAAAAATGTCAAAAATTTCAGAAAAAGCCAAAAAGACTTGTATTTTCCCAAAAATCCCAAAAAATCCCTTTGATGTCCAAAAATTAAAAAATGACTCAAAATGTTTTCCTCCAAAAAATGCATGGAAAATCCCTCGAACATCCAAAAAACCTCGGGGTTTAAACAAGATTAGGTACCGAAAGGGCATTAGTGATTAACTAGTGTAATCAAGTCCCCCGATCCTAATTTCTCTCAGTTTGCGCAGGAGTGAGTATTTCTCCCGATACTTCACTTGGGTTTCTAATCAACCCACCCCAAATCGATTAGTGGCGACTCCATTTTAAAATTGATTTACGGAGTTAAAAACTTTGAACTATTAAGTCGTGAATTGATGGACTTGGGAGAGTCTGGGCTTAATAAATTCAGCCGAGCCATTAGCCTCCTTAGGCGCTCGTACCCGATTGCGGGCACCGAGAAAAAAGAGGTCGCGACAGCCAGTGGATAATGTAATGAAATTAGAACTTATAGTGGAACTCAGAAATTTGTAACTGGATAATAAATTGAGAAGGGATCAAAATAAGGTGCATAAATATGCGAGGCAAAAAATTCAGGGGGGATTATATGAAGCCTTTTTTCCTCCATCAAGTTCTTTTCCTCATATGGTGCGATGTATGACATTTTTCTTTCCTAATCCTACTCATTCCATATTCTAGGATCTTTCGGATCTTATAAATGGCCATCTGCTGCTTTTATTCGCACACTACAGATTCATCAGTGTTTTGTTATGGTGTCTTTGTTGAGCTAGTCTTTTAGTTTAGGAATCCACTATTTCCTGTACTATGCTTCAAATGCATTGCCATTGCAGAGTTCAATTTATATTTTCTTAAAAAATTGGTGTTTGAATGCCTTTAGGAGATAGTTGGCTTGATAGTCCTCTCAAAGTTTCTTGACCTGTCAAATGGATCCCCTTTGGCTTCTCTGGTACTACTCGGTGAAGCAAGGTTTCTGTATGTCTTAGTTGCTGTGAAGTAAAAACCCAAGCTAGCGAGACTTATGGCCCTTACTTATACCTTAGTTGGCATTTTCTTTCTTTTCATAGTATGCTGTTCAACCCACGTAATCCAACTTAATCGTTTCAGTTTAACAGCAAACCTCTAAAACCTGAATAAAAGGACTATTGCATCCCAATTTTCATCCATTTAATGTCTCCACGAAAAAGATGCTCTATGAAATTCTTTTGCATTTGCCTAGTTGGTTTATCCATGAAGAAGTGGTACTAGGTTAGGTCTAAGGCTCTTGGATTTCTTCTGTAAAGCTCTTTGGACCGAAGAAACAAATGACTGAACCTTCATGTATGTCTTTGGGACAACATTAATGTCGGAAACATCTTAGGTCCTTTCTTACATCGAGCATCCCCTTTATTTTTTGCCTTTCCTTTGAGACTATCGAATTAACATTTGGATCTTTAGGTCAAGCATCATTCATTACGTTGTTTGAGCCTTGAGTGATCAGTTCTTAGCTGTAGTGCATGGATAATTTATTCTTTCGTACCTGCATTCGACATTCCTATGCCTTCATTGGAAGGTGGTTTATATTCAGGTTTACTTCTTTATAATTTCCCTCTAGTGAGATCAACTTAGGCTGTTTGTTTCCACCTTCTATAAGAAACTAGAAACAAAAAGAACGGCATGACCATCATAAGTAATTTTACCTCCAAATTGTTATTGTAGCCAAACCATTTTTTGGATCAGACCAAAAAAAAAAACCATCGTTGGAGTTGTAGATGGTGGGGCCCAGGTCAAATTTGTTGACTTGGGCACAATATAAAACGCCAGGTTTCTCTTCAGCGAGAAGGAGCGCCGCTTGAGAATATAGAAGAGTCGCATAAAGCGAAAAGCGAAAAGCCGCAAGCCGTCGTATAAAGCATAGAAGAAAGAACTCAGTTATTGTGTACTGCTTTGGGCTTGAACACTAGTGATTTTGTGTCGTGAGTTTACATATTTATTTATAAATACTTTAGGTTTAAGTTTAAATCTAGGTATGATAAATACTCTGAACAATTATAAACTTTGTTTCTCTAATTATAATAGATTGTTTATTACTCGATCTCCTCATGGATGTGGGTACTAATACTTAGATCGAGTCACATAAATATTTGATGTCCTTATTATTCGTTGTTTATTTCTTTGATATTTTTCTTGTTGGCTTATTTATAAGATTTTGTTGTTTTTGCATATTATATTTCAACAGATTCCATGATCGTCCCCAAAGAACTATTGATCGAGATCCTAAAAAGACTCCCCGTCAAATCCCTTTGCCAATTCACTTGCGTCTCCACTCATTGGCGCTCTCTCATCTCCGATCCTTACTTCATCGACTTGCATTTGACTCACTCCGCGACTCGCCCGAAACTCCTTGTCGGTTTCCACGACCCAGATCATGAGTATGGAGGAGTCTTCTCAGTCGACCAACTTGAGCCTCACAACGGTCGAGCCCAAATCGCTACACTGCCCCTTTCACTTCATGGCTGGACTGGTCCTTTCGTTTTGCAGTCTCAAGAAGGCCTCGTCAGCCTCGAAGTCGGCGGTCACATCCAAATTGCAAATCCCTTGAGAGGGACGTATGTGACTTTCGCATTGCCTAGAATAACCGAGCCATATGCTTCTTCTTCATATTATCAACAGATGCATTCTTTTGGATTCGATCCTGTCGAGAGGAAGCATAAGGTTCTGAGCACACGTGTGATTAGTATGGGAGGGCTCCATGGCAGGTTGATCATGGAGCCATGGGTTCTCACCCTGGGGACAGAGAAGTGGAGGCGGGTCGAAGGTTGTGAAGTTCATGATAAGAATGGTCGCGAGGTCTGCTTCGATGGGGTGGTCTATTATATGGCTTGGAGTTGTTTGCATGGCATCCATGGGGGTGATTACCTGGTGGCGTTTGATGTTAGGACGGAGAGTTTTCGCATGGTTACAATTCCCGCCGAAGCCCACAAAGATATACACAGAGCCCTCCTTATTAAATTCGAGGAGCACGTAGCGATGGTGAATCGTAACAATGCTCTGTCTTGTGAGGAGATTATTATGTGGATCCTGGAGGACTTTGATCAGGAAATATGGAAGAAGAGAGTTTTCAGCTTGCCCTCATATTGGAAGGAGATTGTCGCGAACCGCCGAGTTTTTCCAGTGGGTACGGTTCGTTCTGGTGAACTATTGTGCGCGCCTCGAACCTTATCAAAGCCTGTGTGCATGTTTTACTACAACTTGAAGACCAACGGCTTAAGGCGGAGTGAAATTTGCGGGTTGGATGATGTGTCTCCTGAATTTTGTGCTTTGACTTTTTTAGATCATGTCGACAGTTTACTCTCGCCAAGAGGTCTTCCCTGTAGGAAATAGCTAGCATTCATTCTTGATTAATTCCATTAATCCTAGATTAAGGTTTGGATTTTTGTACTTTCAATTGATTACATTACTTGCAAATTCATTTATTACATTAGAAAAACAATACCTTTTGAAGAATTGTCGGTGCACTATCCTAGTAAAATTCATTAACACTAATGTTTGCAATATTGAATGTGATTATACGGAGTTTTTGTTTTTTTATTGAAAATAAAAGGAAAGAAAAATGAAAAAGTGCACTTGCCATTTGAGTTTTGATTTGAAAAACGTGCTGTGACCGCGTAGGAACTGATTGGTTTCCCTAATCCCGTATTAAAGTTTGGATCTTTGGGATGGCATGTGGAGATCTCGGCATCCGTAGGGTTTAACCAAGGCTGCGGAATGCATTCGCTTGAACCCATTTCGCTTCTCTGATTCGATTGTTGGTGTCGGTTTATACTTGCACACGAGTGTGATGAAAGTTGGAAGAGCGGAATGATTTTTCAAAAACCGATTCTGTTGCTCCGATTTGAGTTTTGGGTCTTGGTTACGTGTCTTAATCTGTTCACTGCATGCATTTGGGTGATGGGATGAAATACAATTTGCCACTTTTTTTTTTGTGGGAGGGGGGGGGGGTTGATTTGGTATTGACACTGTTCTGTTCCAGAAGGTAACCACTTTGATGCTAATGGCAAGTCCTGTCACACCCCGATCCTCGGGCACGCACACATCCTTCTCACTTGGTTGATTTTAAAATGCGATATCCCAGGACAATGTATCGCCGACCCTTTCATTTATTAAGCACATGCGGAAGCAATTACAAATCCCCCGGACAATAAAACAATGGGATAGAAAAGCAGGTATATTTTTCATATTGAAATTTACAACCAAACCTTTATACATGGCATTAGACAGAAGCACTTCACAACTATTCACAATTTCAAAGTTTCACTCTATCTACACATATACAACAGGGTTTCACAAAGAGATGGGATTTCAATCCTCATCCGGGTCATACTCAAGATCATCCTGATCCTCCTCTAACTCATCTTCACTTGGATCATTATCTTCCTCGGTTTCACCTTAAAGTTCTCCTTCTCTGATTCCTCCTCCTCAGCTCCTCATCGGGGTCCTGAAATGTTTTCCCCAAACTATGATGAGACTACGTCTCAGCGAGTTCTACCCCACTAAGCCCGATTAGTAAACTATTATACTATAGGCTGCCTAAACACGCACAAGGCAGAGGACTTACCTTGGCCTCAGATTCCACCTGCATATTAGCACAATTCAATAGGCACCCAAGCAATCACATCACAGATCGATATCTCGATCAATCGACCCAGTCGATCACACGCCAACAAGACCACTCACGGTCATTTCCATTCAATCAATCATTTCACAACGTCGATCAAAGCAATGATCAATCGACCTAGTCGATTATATGTCGATTGGACCATTTCTAGGTCATCTCACTCCACACCATATAATCCCCAATAGTACACTCATCCACGAGCTACGATAATGCTCTCGGGCGTCGATTTGCCAAGGTGATGTACAATAAACATTTTGTGTGTATGCTCTTAGGCATCCCAATTACCTTCAACCACACGGGCACGACACTCGACACACAGAGATACGGCCACACAGGCACAATTTACGCCACACAGGCATGATCAATTATCGCCACACAGGCATGATCAACTATTGCCACACAAGCGTGATCAACTGTCACCACACAAGCATGATCAACTCTCGCCACATAGGCATGATCAACTCTCGCCACACAGGCATGATCAATTATCGCCACATAGGCATGATCAACTATCACCACACAGGCGTGATCAATTATCGCCACACAGGCATGATCAATATTCAACACTTTACGTGCATTATTTAAGGCAACCTCTTCACCAAGATGACATTCAACCACTGAATACATGTGCATTCTCTAGGTGATATTCAGATTCACCGAGCCCACGTATTCCCTTTCGGTGATAACCAATACCCAATGATTTCTCAATCAAATAATTAACCATCAAGTCAATATGAATAACTCCTCAAAATTCATAATTAAATCAATTCCATACAAATTGCAGCTCAATTAAATAAACAGATTGCGCCACGACGATCAGGACGAGATTTCGATCGTTGGCCATCTCGATCTTAATTTCCGAAAAATAAATAATTAATTAATTAAGGGTTAATACCCTAAAAAACCCCAAACTGGTACACCTTTTGTGACAAATTTACCCCAAACTATTTTTTTGACCACCAAAAACCCCAAAAACTGGTACATACGTGACAAATCTACCCTCCGTTAGCTTCCGTTCGATTTTTCCGTTAATTTTGCTGACGTGGTTGCTTGACGTGGCAAACCATGTGGAAATTCATAAGTTTAATACCATTAAAAACCCCAAACTGGTATATTAATGACAAATTTACCCCAAACTGGTATATTTATGACAAATTTACCCCAAGCTGATATATTTACGACAAATTTACTCTAATTAATTTTTTTGATCATAAAAAACCTAAATTGGTACACGTGCGACACATTTACCATCTTTCAATTTTCCCAAATTTGACAAAGTTGTGATGTCCAATAAATTTTATTTTCCGGATTACTCTAATGTTGCCTCCATATCATTAATACTTAATTTTTTTCTTTTTATTGGAATCATTATTAGAAAATATTCAAAGACTACCAAATGTGCACTTCATTCTTGTGCCGAGAGGATGCCCATTAACTAAAAGATTGACAGATTGCTTGCGCACATATACAAAAGAAGTGCACATATTGTGATTGCTTCACTCGTTTTTGGTTTGTGACAAACTTGGCTTTATGTTTCTATGTCTCAGCCCCACATGGTTTACTACTTGTCCGCAATCTGTTTGTACGCTTACATATCACTCTTACTTTGCTGGTCCTTATTAGCGTTACGTAGTCTTTTCTACCGTGAATGGTATGAGTGACTCGTACATCACATGCTCGTTGAAATGCCGGAACCAAAATCACTTATGTTTGTCGCTAATTTCAGGTGTGCTTTGAGTGTGATTCTTTTGTATATGTGCGCAAGCAATCTATCCATCTTTTAGTTAATGGGCATCTTCCCGGCACAAGAATGAAGTGCACATTTGGTAGCCTTTGAATAGTTTTCTAATAATGATTCCAATAAAAAAAAATCAAGTATTAATGATATGAAGGCAATGCTAGAGTAATCTAGAAAATAAAATTAATTGGACATCACAACTTAGTCAAATTTGGGAAAATTGAAAGATGGTAAATGTGCCGCATGTGTACCAATTTAGGTTTTTTATGATCAAAAAAATTAATTTAGAGTAAATTTGTCGTAAATATATCGGTTTGGGGTAAATTTGTTATAAATATACCAGTTTGGGGTAAATTTGTCATAAATATACCAGTTTGGGGTAAATTTGTCATAAATATACCAGTTTGGGGTTTTTAACGGTATTAAACTTATGAATTTCCACATGATTTGCCACGTCGGCAATCACGTCGGCAAAATTAACGGAAAATCGAACGGAAGCTAACGGATGGTAGATCTGTCACATATGTACCGGTTTGGGGTTTTTGGTGGTCAAAAAAATAGTTTGGGGTAAATTTGTCACGGGTGTACCAAGTTTGGGGTTTTTTAAGGTATTAACCCATTAATTAATTTCGAAAATTAATAATTAATTACAATAAATCCAATTTAGCTCAAAATAAAGCCCAATAAATAAACGGGCTGCAGCACGATCATCACCATAAAAATTCGGTCACGGGCCATCCGAGTTGAATTTTTGGAAAATAATTAATTAATTTATTAATTTCGCGAATTAATAATTAATTATAATAAATCGATTTAGCTCAAATTGGCACTCGGTTAAATAAACGAACTTCACATGATCATCAGCATAATATTCCGGTCACTAGCCATCTCAATTGAATTTTCGGAAAATAAATAAATAATTAATTTAATTTTAAAAAAAATAATATTTAAATACCAAAAATTCCACTTAGGCCCGAAAAGCCTAATTGAAGCCCACTAAGGGTCGGGAAAAATCCCGAGACACTTCCAATAAATAGTAGACCACGTCTACTTGCTAATTACACATTTAATTTGTCTAATCCGCATCACAATTGGCTAATAAACACTAATCCATACTAATCTAACCACCTAATTGCATTTAATTAAAAATAAACCAACCTTAAGTATAATTAGCCAACTAATAAGGGATTAGTGAGATTACTCACCGGAATCGCGCGCAAAACGTATCAATCCGACGGGGACAACACGAGGAACGATTCTTCCCAAAGCACGACTTGGGTTCGGGGCCTGGAAACGACCCAAAATGGCCCACGAACCGGCTGTAAAACCCACTCGTGGGTTTGCTTGTTCGGCTACGAAATAGGGGAAAACAGAGATGGTTAGGGGCGGAGAAGGGTCGGGAAGGTAGGCGGCAGTTCGGCAAGGCTGCACGGCGGCTCCGGCGGCTTGCTCGGCCACTCATAGTGGCTGGACGAGGCGAAACAGGGGCGAGAGACGCACGGGGGAGGCCTGGGCGCGAGGAAACGAGGGATGGCGGAGCGCGCGGCGAGCGACGGACGAGCGGGTGCGGGCGGCGAGACGGCGGCGAGCGGCGACGACGGTGAGCTGCTTCTTATGCCTTGGTGGTTCGTTCGAACCAGAGGAGAGAGAGAGTACCGAGAGAGAGAGGGGGGGCGTCAACGGTGGCTGAGGAGGGCGAAGGAGAGGCGAAGGCGAGCGGGAGGGTAGCGGAGCACAAGCAGCGATGACGATCCGGCGTGGCTGCTGCTGTCTTGGCTTCTTCAGCTTCTGGTTCGCCGTTTCCATGAAGAAGAAAGAAGGAGAAGAAGAAAGAGGGGGGTTCGGTCACGAGGGGTGAGGGAGAAGAGAGAGAAGAGAGAGATAAGGGTTGACTAGTCAAAGAGGGAAAAAGAAAGAGAGAGGGCAGGCGGTGGAGGGCTATCCACACGAAGGGGGAGGGGAGAGGAGAGAGAAGAAAGAGAGAAAAAGAAAGAAAAGGGAGAGAAAAGAAGATAGAAGGAAAATGAGAAAAAAAAAATATAATTATTCTTATTTTATTTTTCTCTTCTCTTTCCTTTTCTAAATTCTTTCGGTCTTCGATTTTTCCTCCGATAATTTCTTTCTTGAAATTTCGGACGCGGCAAGAAATTGATAGACGATGAGACGGTCCTAAAAATGAATTGTGACACGCCCGAATATTCGATTCCCAAAACCGAATTAAATTTCATGATTAAAATCGACCGGACGTGATTTTAGTCCAATCCAACCAATTAGGTAGCTTTTAGGGATTTTACCGCGGTTATATCCCTTAACAGCTTCACCCAATAGGTTAACTAACTCGTGAGTGATCAGCTCAGAGAAAAAGGACCATAGGTGCGCCGACAATATGCACATTTCACTTTATTGAAACGGGGTCGAATTTTAGGATGTCACAAGTCCCCCTTATGATAGTGTCGAATGCCCTTGGGTTCTCATTGACTGTCGGAGTGGGAATCTACATCAATTTGCTTATGGAAAGATGCAGCTTTCCCGGCTCCGCTATTATTAGCCCACCGAATTAACCCCGGTTCGGGATGTTGTGTGGGTGTGTCTTACTTAAGATCGCAATTCTAGCAATGAGATTTTGCCGGGCCTTTTGATAGAGTATGTCCCTACCTAGGAAACTCCAGTCTGGAGGTATAAATTGGATCCCCGTTGTCATTTGTTCAGAAATGTATGATCTTCTCAAATCTTTCGGTCGTCGGGACTCTTTCTAGAGATGCTGTTTATTCGAGAAGAAAAGTGGGTGTGGGATGTATTTCGTGAAAGCTTTTTGATACTTAACATGCGCATGTTGACTTGTTTAGGACATTACTGAGGAGAAACCTTGGGATCCTGAAAAAATCATTTGTACATGTTGTATTTGTAGTGCTTCCGCTTTGCAGAGTTGCTTCTTACAGTTGACCTGGTTTTACGACTTTTCAGATGAAGCAAGAAACCTCGAAAATTGATAACGCTAATGAGACTGATGGAAACATCCATGGTCCAATAATTTGTCAGGAGTTACGGGATTCAACAGAGATCATTATCATTGATGAGAGTAATGGAAAGAGTTCTGAGGTAAAAAAAAAAAAAAAAAAAAAATTGATGATCCCTGGTCAGTTTCATCTTACATATCTAGTGATGGTCTACCTCATGCTCCCAAGAATTTTCCTCTTCCCGGTGATAAATGGTGAGGGAAAGTGGGGAAGACAGTGGCCATTATTGGCCATTATCAGGATAGGTACCTTTATCTTCCTAGGCGACTCCGTGTGTCTGAGAAGTTGACGTGCGAAAAGTACTGCTTTGTGAGTAAGCTTTCAATTGAACGGCATATCCAAACCAAATTCCCTGTTGCGGATATTGATGCCTTCTTCATATCTTTCATCTGGCAAGTTTCTTGAGTAAACTGCTGTTGATACATTAATTTAACCTGAGAAAACTTATGGTTGTTTACTTAATATTTATAGAATATATTAGATCACCTAGTAACTCTTCAAAGTCAAATTGTTCTCTCTCACGCGCATTCAGTATTGTTCGTCCAGTTAACATTGTTTTGTTCAGTCACAAAGTCGACGAAGGAACATGCAACACCAATCGTAAGAATGAAATTTTGTTTCCCGAGATCCTTACAAGTAAGAATATTGTTCCAAGTTACTGTCCAACAAAACAAAGAGACTTTGTCACTCATTGATGACTATTTTTCATTCAATAAGTTATTCATCTCTAAGATCATTTTTTTTTCAAGTACAATTTGAACTATGCATTGACAACTGTCATTTATAAAGTTTGACTATTATCCTTACAAACAGCCAACACTTCTTATCACTCCCTTTCGATGTTGTATTGCTCAAAGATAACCTATTGAACATGATTTAGGTCTGTTCGTTTCACGGAAAATAACTTTCGGGAAAACATTTTCTGGAATTTCCGGTGTTCAGATGGTGGAAAATAGACGGTCAAAGAAAAAATTTTCCGGTCAATGGAAAATCTCCTCTTAAGATTGTGGAAATGATTTCCTCTTTTGAGAAGAGGAAAACATTTTCCATAACTTCTTCCCCATTGTTTCTTTTCACCAGCTCAATTATGCTTTATTTTTCTGTTTTTAAATTTGAGTTTTAAATTTTTCTTCCTTTTCTTTTTTTTTTCTTTTCTTTTTTTTCCATTTCATCTTCTTCCTTGGTGGCCGACGACCAGGCGTGAGCCAGCTTAAGCCTCGCCCGGGCTAGCGAGGCTCCACTTAGCCCGATCGGCGAAGTTGAGCTTGCCGAGCCCGCAAGCTCAAGCCTCACTAGATCGGGCGAGGCGGAGCCCCACCAGCTGGGGCGAAGCGCGGGCCTCGCTAGATCCAACGAGCTAGGTGGGGCTCCGGTGAGATCGGCCGAGCCTCGAGCTCATCGGATTTGGCGACCGGGTTTTGGTCGGTTGCCAGGTAGCCAACCATCGTTAGGGATGCGGCGGCGGAGGAAGGAGGAGGAAGAAGGAGGAGGAAGGAGGCGGCGGCGGAGGAAGGAGGAGCCGGGAGGAAGAAGGAGGAGGAATGACGAAGGAAAAGAAAAAGGAAAAACGAAAAAAGAAAAAAGAAAAAGAAAAAAAAAAAAAGAAAAAGAAAGAAATAATAAAAACAATAAAAATTTCGATTTTCAAAAATACAAATAATTAAAAATTCATTTTAAAAAATATAAAAAATAAAACTAATTTTTTTGGTTAATTAAAAATATTAAGATTCAATTTTTGATAATTTTTCCCAAATAATTAAATTAGCTAACGAACGGTGGAAAATACTTTCTACTGGAAGTTTAGGTTTCGGCCGAATACTGGAAAATAGAATCATTTTCTTAGAAAATAATTTCTAAATAAATGTTTTCCGAAAACATGATATTTTCGGCGAAACGAACGGACCCTTAATGAGTGTTGAATTCGATTTTACGGTCCATCTCTCACAAGAGATGTTTTATCAGGGCTATTTGAATGTAGGAGAGTAAGAGATCAATTTTGGCAATCAACATCAATTATAACTTATATTTTAGTCGATTAGGAGGATGAACCAACATTTAATGATTTGCCCAATTTTGTTATAATCTCAAAGTGATGACTCAAGTTCATTACCTTAAGTATGCTTTTCTATTTTATTTATTTTTTTGCTAAATCTGAATACTCAGATAAGTTATTTGTGCTTATTTTGACATTTACACCCCACCAACACATCTCTTCTTCGAGAAGATTGATTACGCGCCAATCTCTCTTTAATCGTCTTGGCCACTATTGACAATCCTACTTTGGATGAACATTCTCTACTACTTGAAGATTGACATATGGTTACTGTAGACTCGTGTTTTGATTTGGAAGACACTGGTGCTTTTATGCACTCGCCTTAACTGGAAAAGGTACTTGGATGGCTTCCAAAGCATTATCATTCCTCAAATATTGTCCCCCAAAAAGCAATTCATAAAGAATTACAAGACAAAAAACTTAACAAAACTCATAAGTTGAAATACTTATAAAGACTTAGGGCTACAAAATGGGCTCTATACCCGTTTTGTGAATCAGACTCAATGAGCTCAATCTCATAGAAGCAACTCTTTTTAATTTTAAATGAGTTATAAATGGCTTGAGAAAAATAAGAAATCAAGAAATTTTAAAATTAATTTTTTAATTTTCCTCAATTTTTTTTTTTTTTTTTTTTACTATGTAGACTCTAGGTTTTGTCAATCAATGACTTTGAAATTGATCGATTCATATATAAACAAAAATAATGTTGAAATAATATACAAATTGAGCTAAAAAATAATGGAGATTAGATATTACTGCTACTCAAGAATGTTTCAACATTGGGATATCTCATATTTTTCAAATAAAATAATATGAAAGTAAAATTAAAAAATTAAAAAGTGAAAGAGAAATTAAAAAATAAAAATCTAATTTATTGAAAAATGAAAGCAATTTTTTTTTTTTCAAAAAACAAAATACTTCTTCTCCTTCCCCATTTAGAACTTAAGCCCCACCCTCTCTCTCTCTCTCTCTCTCTCTCTCTCTCTCTCTCTCTGTGAAAAAGAAATACACTTTCTTTCTCTACTGCAACAGAAAAATGGCGGCCACCACCAGAAGAAGGACCTAGCCCGAGCCGACCAGGCCAGTGGTTAGCTCCCTCTCCTCCTATAGCGACTTCACGCACTACTGTCCTCTGCTGCCTCCTCCTCCAACTTTGCATCCTGCACCTCCACCGCCACCATCACCTCCTTCTTCCACAAATCCGCCTCCCCGACGGGCATCAACCTCCACTACCCCGCGCAGCACTCTCCTTCCATCCGCTCCTCCCTCAACCGCCCCACTTCGCTATGCCGTTCGCAACACATGGCAGCCAGCGGCTTGTTAGGCCGAGTAGCCAGAAGCCGGTGTCGTGGAGGCTTGTAGTGCTCACGACAACGCATCCCGCCTCATTTTGATGCAGCTTGCCCAAGAGTTGCGGATCCCCGAGCGCGAGTGTTGGCTACTTGTTGTTATGGAGTTGTGTTTTTTTTTTTTTTTTTTTCCCTGAGCAAGTCGAGCGAGCAAAATGAGGGTAGCTATATGGGTTGGCTGGTAAACTAAATAGGTCGAATATGGGTCATGTGCAAACCATATAGATCCCTATAAAGTTACTCTCAAGTATCTTAAACTTGTTTCCACCCATTTGTAAATTGGTCCCCTAAAAGTGAGTCATAAAATGAGTTTCTAACCCATGTTGACAGCTTGGGTTGAACGATTGGAAAGTTTGTCATGGACAGCTAACAATTGGTATTAGATAATGATAATGGACTTGCTGCGGCGATTTGTGAAGCGACATAATGAAATGTCACGACCAATTTTTCGGGTGTGAACCACCTAGGATTTGGTTAATGGATTGTTAAGCCTAGACTTAACTCGGGTTCTCCCAAGCCCATACCAATTTGCGACTTAGGTTCAAGTTCTTAACATGCAATTGATTTTCAATTAGAAGCCGCCACTAATCTACTTTTGGTGGGTCGATTAGAAACGCAAGTAAAATAATGGGAGAATTATTTTACTCCTACAAACCAGAGACTATGGGTACGGGGACTTGGTTACGCTAGAATTCTCTAACGCCCTTTCAGTACCTTTCTTTTTATTTTGAAAAGTGTTTGGCAAGCAGTTTGGATTGATTTTAAATCTATTTCCCTAACATGTGAGGTGGTCATACGGGTGCACAATCCACCAATTTAACACCCAAATAAACAATAAATAAATTGCAAAAACTTATCTCAAAGCAACGGAAGCATAATTAAAATCCACATCAATAGTCCTAGATATGGTTTCTAATTAACACGCAAGTTTTTTTTTTTTTCACTTATTTAATGAAAATCATGCAATATGTAATGCAATGTTAATTGAATGACCTAATTCTAATGACATGTAATTTTTAATTAAATGGGCCTAGCAAAAATACTAAATGACATGCATCTCAATGAATCTAACCCTAATGACGTGCATATGACAATTTTTTCCTAAAAGAATGCATTTTATCCTAAATAATAAAACTAATTTAACCTATGAAATTTTTTGAATTTTTCAAGAAATTCGAAATTAGGTGAAATGTGAAAATTACCTAATTAGATTAAGATCCTAATTAATTTATATTAGGAATTAGGTTGAGCCAAATCCTAATTTAAACTAAAATATTATCTTAACCTAAATAATCCTAAAATGCAATCTATTTGATAAAATACCTAAACCTATAATAAATTAAGAAAAAACATCATCTAAAATTAAACTAAATGCAATTTCACCATAATATGCAATGATGTGCAAAAAATGCCCTAATTATGCATAGCATAATGACATTTTTTGTGCTTTTCCTTTCTTCCTTTTTTTTTTTTTTAAATTTCGAAATTAATAATTGCCAAATAATTAAACATGCAATCCAAGTTAAAAAAATGAACTAGCGACCTAAATTAACTGATTTGATTTTTTATCTTTTGAAAATTTGAAATAAAATTCCTATTATGAATGCAAACCCTAAAACTACTTTTTTTGATTTTTTTTATAAAGAAAACTAATCTAAGTAAACCACAGCAAATCAAGCAATATTGATACCTAAATTGACGAACCATATCTCGCGCATGAGATCGGGTTGGCCAATTTCACATAAATCACGAATTGAATCTTAGGCGGGAGATTGGATTGGCAATTTTTTAAGTAATTGCGAGTCGGATTTCGGGCGCGAAAATCGGACTGACAATCACTAATTTCAAGGCAATTTAATATCATGGAATTTCAATTTCACATTAAAGGAATAAGATAAAATAAAATAGCAAAAAAAAATAATAAGATAAACAAAATACCTAAATGTTATTTTGCTTTTCTCATTTTTCTTTTTTTTTTTCTTCTAAAAATGAAAAGAAAAAAAAAAGCTGGTGGCCGGTCCGGCGAGGGAGATCGCCGGCTAGGGTTTCGGTGAGGGCACCGGGAGAGGCGTGATGACGGCACAAAGAACAAGGGCTTCGGGGATCGGCATAGCGGTGTCGCGGCACCAGGGGCTTTGGGATTAGCACGGGACGACGTCGGCTGGGAGCGGGCGTCGCGGGTAGGGGACCCTGGGCATCGGCAGAGGAGAGGCAGAAGCGGCGATGGAGCGGTGCGGAAAGATCGGCGAGGCAGCAGCAATTTCGCGAGGCGACGAGGCTGGAGTGCGGATCGCAGGTCGTCGGGCGTCGAGTGCTACAACGGCGCCACTCGGGGAAGGTCGGAGCAGTGTGCGTGGCGTCACTCGAAGACTAGGGGGCTGTTACTGTGTCGATTGAAGGTGAAGGCTGGCGTCGGGGGGTTGTTGCAGAGGGTAGATCTAGAGCGAGGGTAGCAGACCGGCGGCGTGGCAGCGTTGTGGCTGGGTCATAGTAGCAGAAGCGGAGTTAGCCAGGGGAGAGCAGAAGCGGGTGGAGAGAGTTGAGGAAGACGATGAACAGTAAACATCGAATCACCCCTCCTTTTTGGCCGCTTCTGCTTTTTCCTTTTCCCCCAAAGAACCGAAGGCTTCTTTTTCTTTCTTTTTTTATTTTTATTCCTCTTGACCTCGAAAAGAAAACCCTAGAGAATACTCCTCTCTCACATTTTTCTCTCTGAAAATTTTCCCCTCGATATGGCCGAATGTTTCAATCGCATGGCCCTCTCGAAACCCTATGCAAAAAAACCTTTTTATAGGCCGAAGATTAGGGTTTTAATTTCCTTCTCAAATCAACATTCGCGAAGATTTCTTTCTTGCACACAATATCTCTTTTTTTCTTTTTCACATCTCCTGATTTTATCGCCTAAAGATAAGATTGCAACCCAATTTTCTTAAATTCCAAAAATCCACCGTAATATCATTTCAAATCTCCATTTAAGTAATTTTTGTCATTAAAAGAAAATGGGCTCAGGCCAATTTACTTGCTTTGTGGGCTTAGTCCGGCCTGCCAAATTAAAGCTTAGAACCATTAATCCGAATCCATTCACCACCGATCCAATAAACGTTGACGCCTAAATTTTATTTAGGTTATTAATTTGGCCTTAGTTTTTATTTATTTATGCATTTTCCCTTTTTTTCGGATAATAAACAAAACAAATAACAAAAATAAAAAAAAAAAAAAAAAAATACAACAAAGAAAAAGCAAAAGCAACAACCCACCCCCTTTTCTTCACGTGGGCTCGCACGACTTGTCCCCCCTTTTCTCCTTCTTCTACCTTCTTCTTCTTCCTCGCTCCTTCCTTCTCCGCCTCTGTAGTTCACGCGTAGCAATGACGACGCGCTCGAAGACAACCTACGGCCGAGGAGGGTAGGCCAACGTCGGCCAGACGAGACAGATCTCGGGTGCCATTATGGACTTCCTTCAATGCCGAGCACGCCTTGTGGAGGAGCTCGGATGGGATGTCGGTTCGGCCGGTAGAGGCGGTTCGGCGTGTGAAGATCGGCGGTCGAAGCTCCATCGATCGACCGCCCCCTCGCCTATAAATAGGCTTCTCTCGACGATGGCAAAAGAGGAGTGAGCTCTGAGATCTTCCCACTGAGAGATTTCGGGGGAGGAATCAAAGAGCGAGCGAGAGAGAACTCGGGTCGCGAGTTCGGCTGACCTCCCACTGAGAGACTTCGGGGGAGGCTACTGGCGAGCGAGTCCGAGGAGGTCGAATCCGACCGGTGGAGGCTTGGATCGACCGGAGTGAGAGAGAAGCGATGTTAGAGGAGGCAAAGGAGTTCTGGATCCGCGAAGAGGCGTGGAAGAAGAGGTCCCCCCGATGTCGCTGCTATGCCGAATCCCGCCAAGCCGCCATCTCGTTGTTGACACCGCCAACTGAACACGATCCGCGAGTAGGTGAGCCGGAGGGGGAGAGATCCGAGGTGAGAGGGTAGATCGAGTGTGAGAGGGCTAAACGAGAGAAGCCGAAGGAGGGAGGGTTGGATTCGAGGAGAAAGTAGGTACCGTCGACACGCCTAACGCCGTCCCTCGCGCCAAGCGGAGCACTCCCAGCCACCCCAACGCCGTTACTACGACCGATTCGCCCAAAGCCGCACCAGATCTGAGAGCTAAGGGTACATCGTCTCTGCCTTGTCGTCTCGACCACCACCGTTTTCCGCCACGTCCCGTCGTTGCTAAAACCAAGTAAACGCCGACGTTCGCCATCCGTCCTCACCGCCTCGCCACCATTAGATGCAGTCCTCGGTCGCGCTCGTCCATCGTTCCCCTCGCATCTCTACGTCGTCGTCGCCACCGTGCCGCCACGCCACATCCTCCTACCGCTACCGTCCTCTGTATCGCCCACCGTCATTGACGTCAATCCACCGTCATTAACGTCGATCCGCCGTGTTGCGGGCCCGTCCCTGTCTCGGGGCTCACGGCCGGGTCGGTCCCAACCCGGGAACCCGACCGGGTCGTTTTTTTAAAAATATATTTATATATTAATATAAAATAATATTTTAATAAATAAAACTAAAAAATAAAATAAAATTTATTTTCCAAAATATCAAAAAAATCAAAAATGTCCATATTATCCTAAAAAAAGCCAAAAAAAAATCAGAAAAAGCCCAAAAAAATGATTTATGTTCTCAGAAAAATATCAAAAAATCCAAAAAATGCTTTTTATGTCCAAAAAAAAAATGAGAAAATGGCCAAAAAAAAATTTCCTTCACAAAAATCCATGGAAAAATCCCTCAAAAATCCAAAAAGCCTTAGAGTTTAAACAAGATTAAGTACCGAAAGGGCATTGGTGATTAATTAGTGTAATCAAGTCCCCGACCCTAATTTCTCTAGTTGCGTAAGAGCGAGTATTTCTCCGATACTTCGCTTGGGTTTCTAATCGACCCACCCCAAACCGATTAGTGGCGACTCCATTTTAAAATTAATTTACAGGTTAAAAACTTAGATTATTAAAGTCGTGAATTCGTAGACTTGGGAGAGTCCGGGCTTAATAAATTCAGTCGAGCCATTAGCCTCCTTAGGTACTCGTACCCGAATGCGGGCGCCGGACCTAGGCCGCCATAGGATTTTTAGGATGGTGTTAAGAAAGATACGACCTCGAACGCGAGACTGCGATGTAAAGGTCGCCTTTCTTTTCCCCGAATTTCTTAGCCGAGGTTAAGGGGGTATGCTGCTAACGCGAGACTGCGACGAGCGTATACCCTTTTAATTTCATCAAACCATCTGAGTTAGAAATTGAGCCGCACATCCCATCTGTATGTCTTTGTGCTTGCCATTTTATTTAAAAGCAAAGTGATTTCTTTACTTTTACTTAATCTTTTTATTAGCCCATGGCAATTTAGGATAAGCTTTTCAAAGTCCCAGTCTATATGCGATGGGGAAAGACGATATCCAGTTCATTCCTGCTCCTAAAGCGGAACTCTTCAGGTGGTGGGGTCAATTAGATCAGTTTGCCCAAGAGTGCGTAAAGGCCAAAGTCGGTCATCTCCTATCGTTGATCTAAATCACTGTTTGTCCCGAAGTCATACAGGCCATGGAACATTTCGGTGCCCGAAGATGACTACTTTCATATTTGATGGGTTTGAGCTAACCCCAACTCTAGAAGAATATAGCATCATCACTAGAATGCCTCTCGAAAAGAAGCTTGTTAGGCCATCGACAGGCGCCCTCCCGTGGCGCGGGTTAGCGCGACTTTTAGGAACTGAAATCCATGTCATGAGACAAATTCTTGAAAACAACAATAATACCTACCTACTAGAATTCATGAATGCTTGTTTTCAAAATCAGCCTATGCCCCAAAAAAGCGATATTTTTTTCCTGGCCTTCTTTAGGTTCATCATTTTCCCACATCAAAGAAATGTTATAAGTCCTAAGATGGCATGGATAGTTGATCAGATCTCGAGGGGGCAAAATTATGTCAACATGATTTTAACTGAAACATTTTTGTCATTTAATCGTTTTAAAGAAAACACGGAAAAAATCATACGGGTTTGTCCGGAAATTTTACATGTCTGGTTCTTTTCTCACCTAAGTGAATTCCGAGACTTCATGCGATCGTCCGGAATGAATGATTTCGAAAATCCATTACAAAAATTTATGGTTTTAGGACTATACATTCCCAATCAAAGCTGTTTAAATTGGATAAACTTCCTAAGAGACCCGGCTCCCGAGGCATTCCAATGGTGTGTTGGTTGGTTCTATGAAAAGAGAGCTCACTTTGCCTCCAAGCGCCGCTATCCAATTCCGTTACTCGGCCTCACCAAAGTGTATTTTCTATTTCCCACAAAGGGTGGCACGACAGTATGGAGCCCTTTAGGAGATCCCGCTATCTTTCAAGAAGAGGGTCCCTCCACTTCTCTTCACTCATCAAAGTTCTGAAGACATGATTGACATTGTTGAGGAAGCATGGAACAAGTTCCATCGCAAAAGGATCGTGGTACTTGAAGGGCTTGAGGGAGAAGAAAAAGCCCACCATGCCTTCATGTCCTACATCCACAACCATCGTATCCCGACAAAATGGAAGCCATCAGTCCCTCACTCAATCAGCGAGAGCAGCCATCACGAGCAAGTAGAGCTCATGGAGAGGGATTTGGGAATGGACTGGATACACACCTCAGAGCCGGTCCAAGAAAGCAAGCATCCTCGCAAGAGCAAGGCTCCCCATCGCATATAAATTGGGAATCATGTGCCCCTTAGTATTAATAGTGTGAAAGTTTGTCCCATTGTTTAAGGACTTTTGTTTAATGTCTAGTATTTTATTCCGTCATTTCAATTTCAAGTTTTAGATGTCAGAAGTCTGCGGTCTATAAAATCCTCTTTTGATAAATAAAAAAGTAGTTAGGCCGTTGCCATGGGTCAATCTTTGGTTACTTTCATGCTCATTCATTGTTTTCGCAATAAACAGGTAATTATGAATCGCCGGCCGCCAATCGCCCGCAAATGGCCTCATGCCATAAGGCCTGATCAGAATGATGTACAAAATCGCCTCATTAACATTGAAGATGGCGTAAGACAGATGTCCATTGTCCTTCAACAACTCTCGAGACAAATGAAATCCACTCAAGCTGAGCCCAACTTTATAGTTGCCCCAAACACCATCATGACACCTGCAAATTTGCCAGAAAATAGCCAGTACCATAGACAGTTTGAAAGGATCATGAAAAAGTTAAGCTAGCTGCAGAAGCAGAATCCCCTGGACCTGTCCAATTACGCCGACATTGAGATTCCCGAAGAGCTCAAAGCACCTGAATGCGAAATGTATGCTGATACCTCCCGCCCAGAGACCTACTTACAGGCCTACCTGGTTCGAAGGATGATTCAATCGTACCAATCGAGCTTGACCGGCCCTGCCTTGCGATGGTACATTGCCGGAAGATTAGTCCCCTTAAAACCTGGAGAGAACTAATTCATGTTTTTCATCAAGAATATGATATTGATATCAGCCCTAACATCACCTTGCCCTACGAAGAGCCGATGATCGCGAGCACGGGAGCCATTAGTCGCTAAGATAGGAGAAGAGCATGTCAATGAAGCCTTGCATGATAAATGAACAAAGGAGCAACATCCTGTTATTGGAAAATTTCCCACTAGGAAAGGCAATGAGCCTTTGTACGAGGTCAAAGACACAGAGTCTGTTCAAGAGTGGGGCACAACTGGACAACTCCCCAAGCTTACTCCAAGAGCTAGGGTCCAAAGAATACCAACCCCTATCAACCTGGAAAGGAATCAGACAATGAAACTCTAATGTCTCTCACTTCCCTTGACATAATCAAGTTAGCAAAATGAATGGCCTTACTCAAAAGGTCTGGACCGAAAGCCAAAAAAGAAAGCCTAAGCAGATCGATTCAAAGATCTACCGACGAGCCACCACACCAAAGCTTCGAGCATTCCCAAGAATACAGCTTTGAAGGCCACCATCCTCTAAAGTACAACCCTGAAGACTTCTCGGCCCTAGAATACAATCCCAAGGACTTCCAGCGTTATTTTGACAATGAAACTGACGATTCATCGTATAACTATTTCATACTCTCATCCGGGGATGAAGGTCCGTTAGAAGAGGAAGCGTACGTCATTATCCGCTTCAATCCTAACGAAGTACTAAGCTCATCCTCTACCATGAGGGTAGCTTCAATACTTCATCCTCATTCGGAAATTTTGACCAAGAAGAAAGCAATGGAGTAATCTCAGTAGAATCCAACTTTCATGAAACATAAAAATTCACCACTACAACGAATATGCAGTGGGAAAACCAGTGGCCTAACCATGATACATCAAACCCGTCTTGCACTCATAGGATCATGACCCCTGGAGAGATGTGGATACCTAATCTCCACAAGTATAATGGCACGACTTGTCTCGTGGCTCACTTGCGATACCTCCATGCTGAAATGAGTCGTACTATGGCTTGATATCATTCACAACTCAAGCCTTCCAAGAAAGTCTTACGGGGTCTACATTGCAATGGTTCATCACAAAGAGATATCTACCTCATGAGAGATTGAAATGAGCTGTCTTATGCATTCCTGCTTCAGTATCAAAGCCAGATTGGGACTGAAGTGCCTTGTTAGAACTTGGTTCACTTCAGAAGAAGACCGATGGAGGATTTTCAAGCATATGCAAGGAGATGGGAAGCTTTTATGATGCAAACTTACCCTCAACGGCCAAGAAGAAATGATAAAGCTGTTCATAAGGGCTTTACCTCGTAAGCATCGTTGTTGGTTGCATGGATTGCACTTCCATAGCTTCAATGAAGTGGTCCTCTCATGCGAATACTTCGAGTCTACTGGAGGCGAGGAACTCAAAGGCGCTTGATTTCGGAACCAACACTATCAAAGCACTCCTTTACGCAGGAGTTTTCATGGGTTTTACTTGTTTTCATAATTTCATGTTTAGTGTTCTACTGTTGCATTTTCCATTCCAAGTACTCTATTGTATAGTTATAATATTTTGTTTTAAGAACATGAGGCGGTACTCCAAACTAGCCCAAAGATGTTATCCAACCATGAAAAGAAAATATCATCCAAGGAGAATACTTTTGAGGGCTAGGCTTCCTCATGCCTTTTTCTCCTTCAAAGACGTATTTTGAAAATAAAAAAATATTTCATCACCCAAAAGCTTTTGTTAAAACAAGATGATAAATTTAATCATGTTTGTCTTTCTGACTCACTCATTTCATGTCTCAGAAGATCATTCCCATCCCCTCGACTTAGTGTGACAGGGGAGGCATTTGAAGCTAGCGCATCATGTGAGCTCGCCAAATTCAAAAATACCTTTTCAAGAAGGCAATGGGGCAAACAGAAAATATCATCCCACTTCAAAGGAGGTAAATTTTATTTTCTGAATATAATTTTAGAAATGATGTCCTTTCTCTTTTATTTATAGGAAACGAAAATAAGACGTAATAGGTACATGCATACGGTTGAAAATCAAGTCGTCCCTAAGAGCTCTGTACACTCCACCTTTCTCTTGCCCAACTCCTTCTCAAGTCGTAGCAACATCTTTTCCCCACAACATGCCTGAGCAACTAGATGCCACGGTTTCATTAACGGGACTTTCAGCTTCAACAAGCCCAGAAGCACAAGGAAGGAATCTCTTCTCTTTCTTTGAATTGGCTACTTGTCAATAGGGAAGAAATCTAGATAGTTGAAGTGGTCTCTAGCCCCTATTCAAAATGAGGACCTAGAAACCTGACTTCCTATTCAGACGCATGCTCTCGCAAGAAATAATTGCCATCAGAGAATTGGAGGTTTTCATTGTCCATCTCAGATTCCATAGAAGCTTGAGGTACATGACTTTTGCCAAATGATGCTATAGTTAAAGACAAAAGGAGAAATTCCATAGAAAGAAGGCATTGAAGATGAATCAACGACCAGCAATCATGCATACATGGTCACAAGTGAGGAAGGCCAATCGAAAGAAATGTCAAACTATGCTAAGACGAAAAGGCTGTCATCGACATTCAAACATCATCGAGTCGCAAATACAGACTTTGGAGAAGAGTAATTTGGTATCGTTTCCAATACTCTCCCCACTTTGAATTCACTTTTGACATATTCCCCCTATTGGCAGGAAGCACCAAGATTCAAGAGCCAAATTTGATGGTTAGGCAAATCAATATTGGCCAAGCTAGTACATGGAAATGACCCACATCAAATTTACCTGGCTTCGTGTAAAAAGACATGTCATCCAGGAGCCAATTCAGAGAATAATTGACCTAACGAAGCAAAAGACATAGGACTTCGTGTCCCCCTCTCACTTCAGGATCACGTGACTGTCAAAAACAAGGATATTAAATCAATGAGAGGCATGACAAACTCCCTAAAACGAAATGACATCCTGAGTAATCGCCAAAGCAAATGACAGAAAATCTTCAAGCCTTAACTCACAGTTTAATTTTGGCCATACTAATTGATTTGCTTGTATATCTTCTCTTCTACAGGAGCAAAAGTAGAGATGCCCGATCAGATTCCCAATTCTTGGCTGATCATTCATGTGTCATATCCCTAATCAATAGGGATAACTATCGACACCCATTTGCGAATAGCCCTTTTGATATTCAAAATTTAATATATTTGGAAAAACCATTATGTTAACTCCTAAAGTTGTTAATAGGGTCTTTTTTGAGTCAAAACCATTCACTTGTTTTGAAAAGTTCAAACTCCATCATATTCAAAATGTTGCATGTCATTTCCAGATGAATTCTGCATGATGATTTTGTCTATCTAAGTCACTGATTCCACTAAGGATTATCAGAATAGACAGTTAAGTAAAGAATACAAGATTGATTGAGCATGCTGGATGAGGTGCGTCAGAATGATGACAAGCAAGCTATATCCTACACACGGTCCCCCCCCCCCATCTATACACTTGTGAGATGAGTGCAAAAGATTCTATGGCTGTAGGGTAAAGAGTTCTTTTACAAATGGTACGATAACCAAAACAGTGAGAGGCATTTCATTACTCACCCCATTGAGCTCCATACACTGATGAAATTTCTATCCTATCCCTGTCAAGAACCACCCCACACTGGGGCAGATCGGAGGCGAAGAAGCATCACAAGGTGAGAAGAGAGATAGAAATTTTCTTGCTCGCACTTGCATCAATCTTCGGGTGTCCTTATTGCATATGAACACTCACGTTAATTTAAGTGCCCTAGAATGACGAAGAGCAATTCTTTCTCTATGCACTTGTATTCATTGTACAACCCAATTGAGTCTGTAATTTCACCCTCACATGGAGGCAAAATAGAAGTTACTGCCATAGCCCATAGCGCCTATTGAAGATGAAGACTCAAGAGTCTAATAATGGTGCTTCGATTGAACTTGCCTAGGCCGGTTCCTCCTTCGACAACAAAAAAACAGGGGCATAAAAAAGCAATGTACTTGGTAAAGGCAAGGTCAATGCCTATAAATGAAGAATTGGAATAAAAAAAAGGAGCATGAAAAAGCAGTATGCCTAGTAAAAGCAAGGCCAATGCCCTCTAGTCAAAAATACCGCCAAGAAAAAGTTGCTGTTGTGGTCCATAGAACCTCCATTTGACTGTGAGAAGAAAGACTGGTGACAAATGCCAAGGCAATCACCAGCTCTCACCTTTTTACACACGAATCAAGCCTACATTGCATCCCATTGTAAAAGTCTTTTTAGACTAGGGGTACTTCAATTAACGTAGGATTTCATATGTGCATAAGTATCGCTCGAAGAAGTATGAGCAAGATTACTCTATCTCTTTTCACAGGACTCTTGCTTGCAAACCCGGAGATGATCATGCGGCACTTCGCTCATGAGCCTTGACCTCGACGGTCCCATTTGATGAGCTATTGACCAAGTTTTCATCACAATTTCAACAAAGACTTCTCACATTGGTAAAGTCGTACCACTTGTGAGAATACTCAGACCTCTGGACATGATGATAGTGAGAAGTGTGGTCCTTATAAATCCCGCATCAATGGTCAGGATGGCCTTTTCCATGAGAGAGAGTAAAAAGTCCTTTCAGATTGAAAGTCCCTCATTTGGCATGCTCAAGACATCTACATTTGGAATGAAGGTTGTCTTTCAAATTTTCCCCGGTGGAATTCGGATGATGCCAAAATTGACAAAATTGTCATGCATGAATCCCATTAAAACTCATGAATTTACAGCATATACAACATGCGTGCATATTGTGCAAATAGCGACATACTCTTAGAGATCAAAGATATTACCGGGTAAACGTATCTCTATCCACATTTGTCTTAAAATACCTACCACTATCTAGGTACTCTCTTCTTGACACTCGACCTATTCGAGTCGTCCCTTGAGTTTAGGTGCTTGCAACTATCTAAGTATCCCCTTGTATTTAAGGACCCACCACTTGCTGGGTACTCCCTTTTCCTAACACTCGACCTGTTCGAGTTGTCCCCTGAGTATTGATACTTGTGACTGACCAAGTATCCCTTTATCGTTGAATACCTACTGCTGTCTAGGTATCCCTATTGTCTTTGAGTACCGGCCACCGTTCGGATACTCCCTTTTCCTGACACTCGACCTGTTCGAGTTGTCCCCAGAGTATTGATACTTGTGACTGATCAAGTATCCCTTTATCTTTGAATACCTACTGCTGTCTAGGTATCCCCATTGTCTTTGAGTATCGGCCACTATTCGAATACTCCCTTTTCTTGACACTCAACTTGTTTAAGTTGTCTTCATAGCTAGGATGCCTACAATTGACCAAGTATCCCATTACCCTTGAGTGTCTTTCATTGTCTAGGTACTCCATTTCTGTGACACTCGACATGTCCGAGTTGTCCTCAAAATTGTATCATTGAATACTAGTAGCCATTCAAGTATTCCATCGCATTGTGCGCCTGTGGTTATCCAGGTATGTTTTCTTACACTTGGACCAGCCAAAGTGGTCCTAGATCGTATCATTAAATACTTGTGTTCACCCAAGTATTTCAGTACTTTGTACACCTGTGGCTATCCAGGTATTCCACCCTTTTTAAGTGCCTGCGGCAATCCAGGTAAGCCTCGTGCTACATTCAAAATCTCATTACCAGGAGGTGAGAGACCTTCACGAATATGCGGGGCACGCCCTCGATATTCCCAACTACCAGGAGGTGAGAGACCTTCATGAATATCCCAGGTACGCCCTCGATATTCCCAACTACTAGGACGTGAGAGACCTTCATGAATATCCCAGTGCCCCTCGATATTCCCAACTACTAGGAGGTGAGAGACCTTCATGAATATGCGAGGCACGTCCTCAATATTCCCAATTACCAGGATGTGAGAGACCTTCACGAATATATGAGGCACGTCCTCGATATTCCGGAGGGCGAGAGACCTTCACGAATATATGAGGCACGCCCTCGATATTCCAACTACCAAGAGGTGAGAGACCTTCACGAATATGCGAGATACATCCTTAATATTCCCACTACCAGGAGGTGAGAGACTATCATAAATATCCAAGGTACGTCCTCGATATTCCAACTACCAGGAGGTGAGAGACCTTCATGAATATCCCAAGTACGCCCTCGATATTCCCAATTACCAGGAGGTGAGAGACCTTCACGAATATCTCAGGTATGCCCTCGATATTCCCATTTACCAGGAGGTGAGAGACCTTCATGAATATGTGAGGCACGCCCTCGATATTCCCAATTACCAGGAGGTGAGAGACCTTCACTCGAATATCTCGGGTATCCCATATTCCCATTTACCGTGAGAGACCTTCATGAATATCTCCACGCCCTCGATATTCCCAATTACCGGAGGTGAGAGACCTTCATGAATATCCCAAGTACACCCTCAATATTCCCAATTACCATGAGGTGAGAGACATTCATGAATATCCCGGTACACCCTCGATATTCCCAATTTCCCAACCCGGGAGGTGAGAGACCTTCACGAATATCTCGAGTGACGCCCTCGACATTCCCAATTACCAGGAGGTGAGAGACCTTCATGAATATCTCAGGTATGCCCTTGATATTTCCCAATTGTCAGAAGGTGGGACACCTTTACAAATATCCAAGATATGTTCTCAATATTTCCAATTATCAAGTACCCCTTCGATACTTTTGAATGCCTAAGTATCCCCCAAGAATTCATACTTGTGATCATCCAAGTACCCCTTCAATACCTATGGTTAGCCAAATACCCATTTTGACGCCTGCAAATGCCCAGATACCCTTCAGGTTATTACTTGTGAATATCCAGGTATTCTTTCATATGCTTGTGAATGTCTAGGTATTTTCCAAAATTGATACCCTGAGAAAGGTCGGCGCATCCTCCCGAGAAAGGTCGGGTTCTAACTGGTGTCTTCGACAAAAGTCAGACGCCCCACAAATCGATGCCCTAAGAAAGGTCGGTGCATCCTCCTGAGAAAGGTCGGGTTCCAACTGGTGTCTTCGACAGAAGTCAGACGCCCCACAAATCAATGCCCTGAGAAAGGTCAGTGCATCCTCCCGAGAAAGGTCGGGTTCCAACTGGTGTCTTCGACAGAAGTCAGACACCCCACAAATCGATGCCTTGAGAAAGGTCAATGCATCCTCCCGAGAAAGGTCGGGTTCCAACTAGTGTCTTCGACAGAAGTCAGACGCCCCACAAATCGATGCCCTGAGAAAGGTCGGTGCATCCTCCCGAAAAGGTCGGGTTCTAACCGGTGTCTTTGATAGAAGTCGACACCCCAACAAATATGATGCCCGATAAAGGTCGGTGCATCTCCCGAGAAAGGTCGAGTACCAACCGGTGTCCTTGATACAAATCAAACACCCACAAATGAGATGCCCCGAGAAAGGTCGGTGCATCTCCCGTCAAGGTGACCGAAGAAAGGTTTGGGTCCTAGACAAATAACTTATTGCTCTAACAGTGATCGAAGAAAGGTTCGGGTCTTGGAAAAGCAATTCCCGTCAAGGCGACCGAAGAAAGGTTCGGGTCCTGGAAAAGCAATTCCCCATCAAGGTGACCGAAGAAAGGTTCGGGTCCTAGACAAACCAACTTATTACTCTAACAGGCGACCGAAGAAACTTTCAAGTCCTGGAAAAGCAATTACCCGTCAAGGCGACCAAAAAAAGGTTCGGGTCCTAGACAAACCACTTATTATTCCAATAGCGAGCGAATAATGGTTCGGGTCCTGGAGAAGCAATCTCCTCATACAACAAGTAAGATGAAGCCTTGATACTTGCCAAAACTCGGGGTTCACACCCTATCTCACTCACTCTCGATAAGTAACTACAGGTATCTTCTTATCTATCCCAGTATGTGTTATATTGCTCATTTTCTGCATAGGACACTAGATCCTAAATAAGATATAATCTGCTGCACATGCATGGATAAAATTTATGCATCAGTTTATCTTTGAATGTAACCTTTGCGAACTCACCTTCAAAGAGGGGCAGCTATTGACGCCTAAATTTTAATTAGGTTATTAATTTGGCCTTAGTTTTGTTTATTTATGTATTTTTCCCTTTTTTCGGATAATAAACAAAACAAATGACAAAAAAATAATAATAATAAGAACAAAGAAAAAAGCAAAAGCAACGCCCACCCCCTTTTTCTTCACGTGGGCTCGCACGACTTGTCCCCCCCCCCCCTTTTCTCCTTCTTCTTCCTTCTTCTTCTTCCTCGCTCCTTCCTTCTCCGCCTCTATAGTTCATGCGCGAGTGAAGGACGACGACGCGCTAGAAGACAACCTACGGCCGAGGAGGGTAGGACGACGTTGGCTAGAAGAGACAGATCTCGGGCGCCATCATGGACTTCCTTGAATGCCGAGCATGCCTTGTGGAGGAGCTTAGATGGGATGTCGGTTCGGCTGGCGGAGGCGGTTCGGCGTGCGAAGATTGGCGGTCGAAGCTCCATCGATCGACCGCCCCCTCGCCTATAAATAGGCTTCTCTCGACGATGGCAAAAGAGGAGCGAGCTCTGAGATCTTCCCGCTAGAGAGACTTTGGGGGAGGAATCGAAGAGCGAGCGAGAGAGAACTCGGGTCACGAGTTTGGCTGACCTCCCACTGAGAGACTTCGGGGGAGGTCACCAGTGAGCGAGTTCGAGGAGGTCAGATCCGGCCGGTGGAGGCTCGGATCTAACCGGAGTGAGAGAGAAGCGAGGTCGGAGGAGGCGAAGGAGTTCTGGATCTGCGAAGAGGGGCGGAACAAGAGGTCCCCCCGACGTCGCTGCTGTGCCGAATCTCGCTGTGCCACTGTCTCGTTGTTGACACCGCCAACCAAACCCAGATCTGCGAGCAGGTGAGCCGAAGGGGTAGAGATCCGAGGTGAGAGAGTAGATTTGAGTGTGAGAGGGCTGAACGAGAGAAGACGAACGAGGGAGGGTTGGATTTGAGGAGAAAGTAGGTACCGTCGACACCGCCTAACGCCGTCCCCGTGCCAAAGCTAAGCACTCCCGACCACCCCGACGTCGTTGTTGCGACCGATTCGCCCAAAGCCGCACCAAATCTGAGAGCTGAGGGTACGTCGTCTCAGCCCTGTCATCCCAACCACCACCGTTTGCCGCCACGTCCCGCCGTTGCTATAGCCAGGTAAACGCCGATGCTCGCCATCCATCCTCGCCGCCTCAGCCACCACGAGATCCAGTCCTCGGTCGCGCTCTATCCCTCGTTCCCCTCTGCATCTCCATGTCATCGTTGCCGCCGTGCCGCCACGCCGCATCCTCCTACCGCTGCTGTCCTCTCTATATCGCCACCGTCATTGACATCGATCCGCCATCCCGACCCTCGCGTCGGTGCCGCGTCCAAGCGAAAAAAGAGCCGGCGTAGCATCGGTTTAGGCTTGGGGCAGAAGTGGGTCGCGGTCGAGTAGGGTTCCACGAACCGGGTCACGGCTGCGAACTAGGTCAAGCGTGGGTTGCGGATCGGGTAGGGTTTCGCCTAGGTCGGGTTGTGCGCGTGGGCCGAGTAATTTTTGGGCCGAAATTCTATTAACAAAAGTGGGCCAAATTCGGCTTGGGTTGTTTTAAAAAAGAAAAAATCCGAGTTGGGCCCATGTTGCGGGCCCGTCCTTGTCTGGGGCTCACGGCCTGGGTCGGTCCCAACCCGGGAACCCAACCCAGGTCGTTTTTTTTTAAATATATTAATATATTAATATAAAATAATATTTTAATAAATAAAACTAAATGATTTATGTTTTCCAAAAAATGTCCATATTTTTCCTAAAAAAAGCCAAAAAAGTCAGAAAAAGCCAAAAAAATGATTTATGTTTTCGAGAAAAGGATCAAAAAATCCAAAAAATGAGAAAATGCCCAAAAAAATATTTTTCCTTCACAAAAATGCATGGAAAAATCCCTCAAAAATCCAAAAAGTCTTAGGGTTTAAACAAGATTAGGTACTGAAAGGGCATTAGTGATTAATTAGTGTAATCAAGTCCCCGACCCTAATTTCTCTGGTTGCGCAGGAGCGAGTGTTTCTCCCGATACTTCACTTGGGTTTCTAATTGACCCACCCCAAACCGATTAGAGGCGACTTTGTTTTAAAATTAATTTACAGGTTAAAAACTTAGACTATTAAAGTCGTGAATTTGTGGACTTGGGAGAGTCCGGGCTTAATAAATTCAGCTAAGCCATTAGCCTCCTTAGGCGCTCGTACCCGAATGCGGGCGCCGAAAAAAAAAAGAGGTCGCGACAATAAAATGCAAAAAATATAAATGCACCTGAATCTATATGCAATGCAATTAATTAATTTTTTTAGGGATAAAATTAACCTTTAATTTTCTATGCACTAAATAAATAAATGGGCCACCAAAATTTAGGTGTCAACACGAAATTAGCTAGGTGATGCACGCATTGAATATCCAACACAACCAATTAGACCCTACCAGACTTGATGGCTCCCTGTTGCAGAGAACTCTGGTATAGAGCGATGCAAGTATCCCAATCACTGTAAAAATCAGGCTCGCGACAACAAATCCCATGGTTTTTCACTCGATTGCAATCACGACGACGAGGGGAAGAACCTTTGCACTATAAACAAATCATATTGGAGCTCAATGCCTTCCGTTTCGCTGGGAGCCAGAGATTCAGTTGAAGAAAATAATCGAGAAACCAGCGGGGGACCGTGGGATTCTTACGCGGATTTTTGAAGCTCTGACTGGCGATCGGAGGATCACCGGCAGATGCAGATGCAGAATCCAAACTCAGACAATAGATTGGGATGCCTCTGGGGAATGAAAAGCTTGCACGGGCCAAATTAAGAAAATGGACCAGAAAAGAGTTGGGAGGCGTGTCTGTTTGGGCTTGGGCTCTTCGGAGAGTTTGAATGGCACGCTCCTGTCATAGAAAGAAAATACAAGGATTCGCATGACTTGGCCTGGGGAAATTGGCTTAAGGAGATGAGATGTTGTGTTACGAATGCACTTTGAATTTTTCAGCCGATGGGCCAATGTTGTGCCATAAAATTTGTGATTCCACTTGGTTGCCACGAAAGACATCAAAATCTTCAATCTTATCATGATTCACATGGAAGAACAAAGTTATATAATCGAAAGAAGTCATTACCATATAATAATCTTAATGACAAATACAATTGTGCACAATCGGGCATATGTAGTTGAAGTGAAAGTGAGTTGCTAATTATTAGATCCTCTGTTGAACTTGGATTGAATAATATTGAAGTAAAAGTAGGCGAACTAAAATCACTTTTTATGATTAAGGTGTAGATTCGCCATCTTATACATTAGATACATTTGCTTTCTTATTCACGAGATCATACTAACATATTCGATTTCTCTTAACCCTCCACACAAACCCTAATTGAATTGCAAACCCTCTCCAATAATTATGGCCAACCGATGACCGAAAATCATGGCGAAACTTATAATTTCGGAGGCTATTCAAGCCAGGCTGCAAGACTAAAGTTGTCTTGCGTCTCCATCCATAACATGGGTCGGCTATAAATATAGGATGGCACGAGAAGATCAATAATTGACATGTAAAATATCGCGAGTGGGCTATTATTTATAGGGTGAATAAATCAAAGAGGGCATGTTTTGAAAGTCGAATCTAAAGGATCAGCGAAAAAGTCCGAGGAAAATGGGTTGCGACCTTGGTTTTTCCACTCCATCCTTCCATTCCGGTTGCGAGGTCTGCGGCTTTGTCCAAATTTGTTTTTCACTCACAGAAGCTGAACTTGACATTGGGATAACTCAACTGTTGATAGGTTCAATTTTTGCCAAATCACTCTCGGGACATCTCCTCCTCAAACCTTAAAGCTTCCAGCAGAGATCGTAAACATCGTACGTAGTATTCCGGTCCCTTGCTTGTCCCCATTGTCCGACTCCTCATCTGGTCGAGGACGGGTTCTTTTACTGAGAAGTCGGCTCATAACTTGTTACCTGGATCTGTTATCGCTGCTAAGAGTGATGCTTGGATGTCGATGAATAAGAATTTGACATAGCCACAAGCATGGAGAGTAGCCCACGAGGCAAAAGAATCAGTTGACAAAAATTTGCCTACGAGGCGACACGCGCGCAGTCGAGAGAGGGCGGGCCACGCGTTCCGCCCATCAATTCGAGAGCACCATCGCGAGAGCAGGAGCTTCGATTGAAGAGGGGAGAGGTGACAGTAATTTAGGGTTTTTTAACAGCTTAAATTCGGAGCGAAGAAGGGAGGGAGAGGAAAGAGATGAATTCTTTGTTTTGTTTTTTGGTGTGAGCCTTGAGGAGGAGGTGCGAAATGGGTCGGGTTCGGGTCCTGTCGGGTGGTTTCTAAGTTGGGTTGCTCTAGTCTCCTTGCCCCCGGTCGGTTGCTCGTGACTAGAAAATATCTCGTGCAATGAGTACATGACACGTTCCTCAGGAGCATGGTGTATTATTTGCTATTAAGCACAAAGCCGGTTGACTAAGGGGTAAATCGTCTTGAGATAATCAAGTCTGAAGACGTATCTAGTTAGTATGATTAGAGCCTTCCAGTAATGTGTGGGAGAGATGCGGTATAAAATAATCTATCTTGTAATTTTTAATTTTCTTATGGGTTGTTCTTTTAAACATAGGGAAGAACACTCACTCACAGGGTACTACACTTAATGGAAGGCAAATTCATGCTCAAGCTCAAAGTTGAGAGAGGATGATAGAGGTAAGTAGGGATTTCTTAGGATAAAGATATTTTGAAAATTCCATTGATTATCTATATCCTTTAAGATTATGCGGATATCTCCATTGATTGATGGTGCATATCTTGATGGAGATATTATATTAGAATAGTTATCTAACAAAGCAATGGTATATTTTTTAAATATGTATATAAATTTTTTGTTCCTTTCTTCTGCATTGTTATCCTCAATTATATTAAACCATCGAAAATTGAGAAGAAAGTGTTGCCAATTGAGCATAAGCTGGAATTAGATGAGTTTCTCGAATAAAGAAGTGGGAATCTTCCAAAACGCCTTAACGCAAGGAAACTTTCATGAGCAAAAGATCAACCCTTTGAAGATGATGTAGAGATGGATGTGGAAATATGCAGTTCTCATCAGAGAAATGCCGAACAAACAGGGCAAGCCATTTGCAGGATCCTTCAGGACAAATGTAATTTGGCTTGGAACGTGATGAACCGCCGTACCTTCCCACTAAAGAAATTTCTAATATACGGGGTACAATACAAAGTGGTACATATTTACAAAATATTGTATCATATTAAAAATTAATGTACAATGATTTGGCTTTAAGTACTGACTAAACACCGTATGCCTAATACATACATACATACATACATACATACATACATACAGCTAGCTGCTTGTAAATCATTAGGTGCTATCTTATTTAATGTTTATGCAATTATTCTTTTACTTGCGAATGCAATGTGAGCACTCGGTATATACTTATATAAAAGAGGCATATGACGATTAGCCTCTAAGCACAATAGAATGTTTACGTTTTTGGTAAGATATCTCATCATAATTTTAAAAAAAAAAAACAATGCACAATGATGTTGGCCCTTAGATACGATTGAATGTCATGCGCCTTGGCAAAACGTCGGCTAAAATTACAACAAGAAATACGGCAATTGACTTCAAGTACGACCAAACGTTGTACATTCTAGTACGACGTCATTCAAAATTAGAAAAGTAACATGCCGCAATTTTGGATTGGAACACGGGGAACCTTGTATAATCATACAACATAGAATTCCCATTTTATGAAGGTACATTGTCAGGGCGCGCATGTACAAGGATTTTGAAGATTAGTGCTATGGTAACTTGTCCCGACATAGTAAAGAAAGTATGTTTGGCGAGGCTTGAAGCTTGGAAAAGTAGTGCTTTAGAACACATGGTGAGAGTCATCTGGTACGGAGGTGGAAGGGGAACTCCATGATTATCACAAAATCGGAAACGACCACATTGATTCTGGTATACAGCTGCTAAAAATGTTTTAGGCTCCACAAGGAGTTTAAATTCTGCAGGATGGGGGTATAGAACATTGGTATCAATCCCAGAGTCTACACTGCAATGAAATAGTTATGGGAGCACTGCACATGCTAGCTAGTGACGTCAACTTGAGGATCGCACAAAGCGGCCACATAATCGCAGCAGAAGTCATTAATTTGATCTCTGCTGATCATCTATCAATCAGTTGCATCTGCTAATGTTGGTGGTCTTTGTACCCACTAACCCCAATCTACAATACCAGCACGTAACCGACCCATGGACAAAATTTTTGCCACTCGAACGAGTTGTCACTCTTCCGGTTGTTCTTCTCAACGCGATATCAAAACAACTTAGGATGTGAGCGACTATTACAAGTTACAGAAGATTAGCTAGGGGAGAACTTTGGCTTTCGGACGATCCCCCTGATGTGTTGACTGTAGAAAAACACTCCTCAAGAAGAAGAGTTCAAAGGAAAAAAATTATCTTGTCTAGGAATGGAATAGACATCAAAGATGATGTAGACAAATATCTATATCAGCTTAGTGCCAAGCGGTGATAACTCTCAGCTGACTCACTTTGTAATATATGATGGAGGCTCTTTACTTTAATCACTAAGTGCTTGTGTGGTAACATTTCTGTTCCTCCCGAAGTTGAAATAGAAAAGAACTATTTCTGAAAAGAAACCATTTCTCGGCCAACAAGCGTTACCATGCGCACCAGCGGGTGCAAACACCCTTCATGAATGTAATAGCTGAACAGGTAATTGCGACAACAACAATAAGCGGAAAATTGCAGTCATCTTCCCTGAGAGCAAGGAATAACAGAAGCATAAGGAAGTTCAATGCTTAATAATCAGGTCGCATTGTGCAGATTGATGATCTCTTTTCAGTTCGAGACTAAATAGGAAAGAACTTGTAAATTCGCCAAGAGAGAGATTTGACAAATAGATTCGTTCAAATTACAATAGATAAGGCTTCTTCTGACCCATTCGAACAAAACAATTTCACTTTCTTTCCTTTGGAAGAGCTGTTTCAGTGCCTACCCCTGGAAATCTCCATCGATCGCTCTAGTTGACCGTAAAAGAAATGAGTCAAAATATTTGAGGAGCCTACTTAGGAATGAAAATCATAGAAATCCTAACATGCGAAGCCAATCAAGCACGATATGAACAATTGGCGGTGCCTATAAACATGGAAAGTAATGCTATGAAAAGAACCAATTATAAACAGCACAATGTTAAGAGATGTAAACCAGCTCCAAGTGTCAAAGTAAACATGCAACTTATTTGAAGGAATTCTTCAGAAGACCATAACTTGAAAGCACATCAGATGATCAAATATGTGCACCGATGCTATTTGCCCGCACTAGTGCTATATAAAGAAGGCCTAAACCTCACTCAAAGCCAAAATGCTATGCACATATCCGACGGGTGCGCAGGCCATGATCACAGGACTCCTCAATAGAGACGGCGGTAGACCATGGACTTGAACCTTCTTCAGAGTCCCCTTCTCTACATCATAAGACAGGAAGTACACTTCACCAGCCGTAACCTTTGGAGCAAGCAAGAGTTCTCCGGCACGGACACTACCGACGAGAAACCGCTCAGAACGACTTAGATCCTCTTTCCAACTACGGGGCAGCACGATTGGACGTTCCATCCAAACTCGATTTTTGTAATCCTCTAGTACATACATTGACATGGTACTTTCATCGTCAAGATGCTCATAGTCCAACACCGTCAGACAGCCTCCAAATGCTATTAACTTCATCTTATGCCCCTGATTCGGGGCACCATCGGGCAATGCTAAAGTCCTAAACTTCTCGGTCTCGACATCGAACGCCACTATTATTTTGTTGCTCATCAAGTCAAGCGTGAGGAAATGAATGCTTCCATTAATGCAAACGCTGGCTCCGCAGGGAAAATCGATAGGGCCGCTATCGATTTTCCTCCACGAATTCGTTCCCAACGTCAGAATCTTGTTCGCCGTGATAACTTCGCCCGCATGGTTGAGGTTGTTCGAAACCCACGTCTTCATGACTTTGTAGCGTCTCGTGACGGGATCGAAGCCCAAGGCGCTGAAGCTGTGCATGCCGCGGTGCAAATGGACGGGGAAATCGGGACCCGCGGGCGGAAGGGCCCTGACCTCTCTGGTGCTGATGTTGCACAGGTACGTAAGGTCCCCGATGTCGTAGCAAATCAACCCGTTGACGCTTTGCCAGTCCAGCCCGGTCGAGTTGATGGTCTGGTCCAGTTGGCCCAAGGGAACCGCGAATCCGGTCTGATGGTCCAAGCTGAAGAACCTGCAGCCGAAGTGAGTCGGCTCGATGTTGCCGACGATGGCTATGAGCGAGGTGACGTCGGAGCAACGGAGTGACTGAGCCAAGACTAAATCAGCGAACGACCGGTGGTCGATGATGGAGCGCCAGCCCTTCGAAACGGACCTGATCCGCAGGAGCGTCTTCACCGGCAGCCTCGACAGTATGTTGGAGATTATCTCGGTGGGCAGCTCCATCAACCCCGCGTTCTCTCCAGTAGCCTCCTCCTCGCGAGTTCTTCTTGGCTGCTTCTCCGTCGGACCCTGCGAAAGCAAACCTCATCAATCGATGACCCTTTTCATTCCACCGCATTCTATGCTCTGTTTCTTGATGGGACCCGTAAGTTTCGAACCCTGACAAAGAAGAAGAAAACCCGAAAACACAACCGAGGCAGTCCTCTGTTCCGGTGAAACAACAAAAGGAACTCCTTTTTATAAAAGAAGATCACGAAGAGAATGCCATTCAGGTGCCAAAAAAAAAAAAAAAAAAAAAATGAGAGGAGCGAATCCCTAATTTGATGCAGTATCACAGGCGAGATATGCGATTCGCCCTATGCATTTCGAAGGAAATCGGGCATCAACAATGCCGGCGAAATCTGTCTCCAAAATCAAGCAACGCGAATGGAACAGGTCCGAACGACGACAACGACGGGTGACCCATTTCGTCTCGGTACGCCGTTAAGCAAAACGATGGAGAAGGAGATCTCCGGCAGCGCACGCGAGACAATTCTCAACGGCGATCGCGCTGATGAAACGGAGCTCGCGACATGGTTCGGTACCAGTGAAATGCGAAGCGATTCCGCGCCCAGAGCGCCCCCGAGGGTGGTTCGCCGCCGCCGCTGCAGCCCCGCCGTCTCGCGCCGCCATTTTCACAGAGAGAGGGAGAGGAAGAGAGAGAGATTGGGTGGAGGGTCGCCGTCAGGTATCGACAAAAATGCAGGGAAGCTCAGACGGAGGCGACGCGATCGGAGGAGGAGGAGGAGGAGGAGCAGGACCAGGTCTATTGCATTGCATGCAGGAACTTTTCGCCAACGACCCTGGCCAATGAGGGTTCTCCACGTGGATTAAAACCATTAGTGGTGGACTACTTCCACGATGCCTCGTCATCACTATTCACTCTCACGAAAAACAAAAAAATAATAAAAGAGGTCGCGCAGGATTCTCATTGGGTGGGAAAAAAGGTATATCACCCTCTCTCTCTCTCAATTCTCTCGCGCAATTCGTCTCGTAAATTCTTACGTATGTATATGTATAGTGATCTTTCAAATCCAAAAAGACTGATTTAATGATTAAACATTTTGAGTGGCGGTCATTTATAGTAACATCGGTTTTTCTTGATTGATCGTGGGAAAGTGAGATACTAAACTGGCATTTTCGCAAAATAATTTCCTTATTTTGTTTGGAGTTTCTTTCATGGGGGCTAGTTATTGATTGAAACATTAAATCCTGAAGTACTTGCCAATTATAAGATCAGGATCAACTTATAGCAATTATTTTATCGCCTAAGGAGACTGGTAGCAACGATAAGCTGCTCCATTGCTTATCAGTTAGCATTGTTTGGGTTAAACATAATTATTAGCTAATTAGTTTACTGAGTGATGTAACGAGTTCCAATTAGGGAATTGAATGTGGCTCACTAACTTCAACATTCTCCTGCAATCTGCCACAAAACTTGATATGCCAATTTTATGCACGAATTGATAATACCAAGCGTAACTCATTCTTTATGCTTTTATAATAATGCTCAAACTTTTTGAATATTTTCGAACAGATTATAGGAGAATCTGCATTCATATTTTATGGGGAGAATTACCAAAAAAGTCCTAAACCTATTGCAATTGTGCCAATTTAGTCCTAAACTTTTTTTTTTTTTTTGGCCAATTTTATCCTAAACCTTTTACTTTTGTTCCAGTTTAGTCCTTCCGGCCAAAATTAGTCAGCCGGCGAGCTTTTTTTTAATAATATTTGATTTTTTAAAAAAATTTATAAAATTTTTTTATTAATTTTTTTTTTTTTTTCCTTTTTTTTCCTCCTCCCTCCTCCTTCCTTGGGCTCCGGCGACCGGCCAGGTTGGCCGATCGCCGCACGAGGCGAGCTCGCGCCCAGCGACGGCGAGGGGGGCTCGCCGTCGGGTCTGGCAAGGCCTCCTCGCCTCGCCGAATCGCCTTAGTCCGGCGACTGGTCAGCTTGGCTGGTCGCCGGAGCCCAAGGAAGGAGGAGGGAGGAGGAAAAAAAAAAACAGAAAAAAATTAATAAAAAATTTTAAAAATCAAATATTATTAAAAAAAGCTCAAGCTCATCGGCACCGACCGGCTGCCATGTCGCATCGGCTGGCTAGTTTTGGCCGGAAGGACTTAATGGAACAAAAGTAAAAGGTTTAGGACTAAATTGACCAAAAAAAAAAGTTTATGATTGAATTGGCACAATTGCAATATGTTTATGATTTTTTTGGTAATTCTCCCCTATTTTATGTGTTATGAAAAACTTAAGTATTTTGAGAAAGCAAAATAAAGTGCTTGAGCAAAAATAATAAGTTTGTTTGTTTTGTGTAAAATAAATGAATCAAAACATATTTTTCCAAAAAAAAATCTCTTCCACTGCTTAATTATAATATTCAATGAATTTTTTTCATTATCGACTATAATATATGCCTATTAATTTTCAAGGCAACGGAAATATTTTTTGTTGATTTATTTGTATAAGAGATAAGCAATCGTTTTTATGAAAATACTTTTCAAATCATTTATTTTCTACACAATAAATTATCTTTGTCAATACCGACCACGGCATATAAAATGACCAACATTCATATTAATGATTTTTGGTCAAAATTGGCTGAATGACTAAAATGACATAAATACAAAAGGTTTATGAATTTACTAGGAAAAGAAAAGAGTTCATAACCCAATTGACACATTATAATAGATTTATGACTTTTTTGGTTATTTTTCTTATTATATTGGTAACAATAATGTGGAATATCTGAAGTTGAGAGGCAAAAATGTGGGATCACAACATAACATTCATTCGGTGGCTTGATTTAGCAATATGACGATTGAGATGGTACATACATAGTCATAATAATAGTGCAAAAAATAACCAATCACCCTACCATAAATATCTTCATGAGAGGTGGAGCAAGGAGACTTGCCGCCACGGCGCACAGGCAAAGCAGAGCTCCGCGGGTACGAAGAAGTACGCGAGCGAGAGTGAAGGTCGGACGTGCGGGAGAGTGAGGAAAAACGCGAGGAGGAGGATGATAAGCACATCAGTTGAAGTGGTTCTTTTTATTTCCTTCAAAATGAGTATAGGTTAGATCAGCTCAGATTGTCTCTTCGATACACAAATTGAAGGAGCAAAACCATGATGGTTTGTTGAAATTGGGAGCACTTGCAGTTGACGGAAAAGGAAATTCAGTACAAATACGATTGATGATCATGACCGCACGTGCTTGGCTAACGCACTATGAATGAGCCTTTCCGCCATTCTAATGTCAATCATGATATTGATGGGGAAGTGATGAAGACGATTATTTATATGCTTATTTAAATTCATTGATCGGAGTACTGTTTTTCATTTGGGATTTATTTTAGGATTAGTGGATGGGCTGGAGTAAGACATTGGTGAATGCAGACATAGAATTCTAAGAGAACTAGAGAGACAAAATTTACGTTGTTTAGCGTAGCTTTCCTGGAAACATTGTTTTAGAATTCATGTACAGGGGGCAATTGGTACTCGCACAGAGAATTCCTATATGATTCAAGTCACCATTGCATATTCTGCGCTAAAGATTTTGCCAGGTAGCCCATCTCGATTTTTTTTTTCCCCATACGGAGTCGGAAGTAGATAACTATTAAAAATTGTTGATGGATATTAAAAGATCTGCTAGTAAAAAAAATAAAAAATTAATATATGTGATCCAAGGACAATGGGGCGACCTCTCTAATAAGTTCAGTAGTTTTCATCAAAGAAAATAATTTTCTTAGTCAATAAAACTATACCATTGATCAATGATTATTAGGTTTTTTTTTATTTTTTTATTTTATGAATATGTGTCTTTGAGGAAAAAAAAAGAATGCAAAATCTTTCAAGAATTTATTTTGTAATTGACTCTAATGCATGATGAACAAACATTTTGCTCTCATTCGAATAGGAGTTGCATGGCTTATATCTACTTCATAATCGTTTATAGGTCCATGAAGTCCTATGCTGAATTAATCAAACGTACGAGTTAGATGAATTAGGCCGGTCTTATTTCCAAGCCAAATGAATTATGATACTTTTTTTATCCGCAATCCCCTGGGGTCCTTTTCACTTTTAGTATAATATATGCTTCAAAAGATATATAAGAAGAGGAAGATCGCACGATTCAGAACCGGAGTCCCGAAGCCATGACTCGTCGCCCAAGCTCTAGTCGTTATTCTGACGACTTGGATGGAAGCAACGGAGATGCGCAGCTTGAGGGTTATTACAGAGGAAGAAATCGAGGCTTACAAAGCGAAGATGGTATGTGCATTACGTGCAATATTGGTCTTTTGTTGATTTGATTTTCCTTCTTTTGCTTTGTATAATTGATTATCTGATAATTATTCGGGCAATGCACCCAGTCACTTTATTCTAATGCTTCAAATCCTTTTAATGATTCTAACCTCAATGAAAAACTGAACTATTGTATCGACAGTCAACCGACTACATATGCGGTTAGACTTTTTGCACAAGCATCTGGACACATATCTAATGAGATTTGTTCAATGCTTCTTCATCAAACGTATATAACAGTGTTAGGACTAGCACCTAAAAACAACTTCGACATACATAATGTGCAAATTAAGTTGCCACTAAGCTAATTTCCTTTTTGCCATATAACGTCGAATCTAGATTGGAATATAACTTGTAAATTATGGCAAGCCTCCTAAAGTTTAGATGATCAATTCATATATGGGCTATGGAGAAGAAGAAGAAATTATTCATGTACATGATCGGGAGAACAATGTATTGCACAGCACTTATTTGGGCATGTCATCTAAAAGGTCATCTTGGTTCCAATAATATACATCGGAGCCTTTGGTTTAACCAAAGTCTTAATGCCCTAGTCTTCAACCAACTCATCAAACTTTTTCTTTTGCATCTAAAAACTAGTGATTGAATTTCATCCAATAGATGTGTAAATTAACATATCATAAAAGAAAAGACGAAGAGAGCATCAATCACTAGCTCGTAGATCAACTAGGTTTTCAAAGTCTCGACTTGCAATATGTGGATTGTTCAAAAGCAAAGAGAAACAATAGCAAGTAGTAACATGATGTACTGAATCTTGTTTCAAATGAATATACTAAGTTACTTAACAAAACATAAGTGGGTATCTTAAGAAGTTATAAATCAATCATTGGATAGGAGTTCAATGCATCACTTTGCTAATCAATTTTGGAAACCCTTTTCCCCTTAAAATTGACTTTAATTAAAAACTATTTATGAGAGAGAACTTATAAAGGCTATATAATAAATGAAGATAGGTTATTATTCAAATGATATAAAAATGATTACTAGGGTGTTAATCAAATGTTTACTATTTTTTTTCTATAATAAAAATGATTGCCAGGAAAGAAAAAGATAGAAAAAAGATAAACAAAAAGAAAGAAAGAAAGAAAGAAGTAAAAGGGTTTCTATCCTACCCAATCAATGTGAATGTTATATATATATATACATATGTGTGTGTGTATGTATTATTTTTTTCTTTTTCTTTTTCTTCATCCTTTGTTGGTAATTACCTAATGGTGCCGTGTCTAGAAAAAATTAGAAAATTTTATTAGGTAAAAAGGGAGGCATTATTTAAGGATTTTATTTATCTTGAAAAAACTTCACATAACTTGGAGGATAACGAGTTTTCATTTTTAATTCATATTAATACACATAACTCATTTCGTTTGTGTGTGAAGATAGAAATAGTGAAGTGTAATCAATAGAGAGTATAATAATATGTAAAGATTCTTATATGTTTTTTAAACATACTTTTCATTGTCATATAAGTGAAATTAATAGAGAGTTTGATCTTCATAGAATACTTGAAAAAAATTTTAGTCTAAATTTAGAACGGTAAACGTTCATAGATTACTTGTCAATTTTTTGAACATTGTAAATTGTGATTGCTATCTAGAACTAAGTGCAATCATGGGCACAGTAGATACTTACAAAGGTTTATCACGGACCTTCTTCTTCTTCTTTTATGGGTAAAAAGTTGAGATTGAAGTCATGATCGGATTTGTTTAATTATAAGGATAGATTTACAAAATGCCCAAGAGATTTAAGAGATTTCCTTATAATTATTACAACTCTTTTTAATTACGAATTTGAAAAGTGTTTTTTAATGGGGATCAACTTGGTTTGAAAAGGCAAAAATATAAATAAATAAAAGTTGGTTGGATCAAGAATAGTTGGACCAACCTAATCGAATCCACCAAAGTCCAAGTTGTTATATGGATATTTTGAAGGCATTTTATTGAAACACTGCGAAAAAAAAACTATCTTTATTTATTTGCAATGCACTTTACACAATATCTAATCTTAAAATCCTATACTTTTGCATCTCAATACATAAAATGGTTAATAACTTGAAAAATCCCGAACTAGTATAGTTTAGACATATTTATCCCAAACTAATTTTTTGACCACAACAAACTAGTATACATTTTACAAATTTACCAAAAATTGGTATGCTTATGATAAATTTGCCCTTTGTTAGTTTTCATTAAATTTTACTGTCAAATTACTAATTTGAATGACACGTAATAATTAATTGATGTACCGGTTTGGGATTTTACTCTCCATTTGCCATGATTATAAAAAATTTGTGATTTTTTGTGATATTAATCTAATTTAACGGATGATATATTTATCACAAATATATCAGTTTTTGGTTTTTGGTAGTCGAATAAATTAATTTGGGGTAAATTTATCACAAGTGTATCGATTTTTTATTCTTCATTGTCAATTAGGATAAATTTGTTATAGGCGTATCAATTTACCATTTTTCATTATCAAAAAATTAGTTTAGGAAAAATTTGCCATATGTGTGTTAGATTAGGGTTTTTCAGAGTATTACCCTTACATGAAATAAAACAAAAGAACTTACACTTTTTTAAACAGTAATATTTTTCTAATAATTTTTCCCCGCGGTTTCCTTAAAGCATCCAGCTCTCCCCTCGCCACGGTTCCCAAATCTATCCTATCCAATCAATGTGAAGATTATATATATTTTTTTTTTTATTTTTTGTTTACTTTTATCATCTTTCATTTTTTCCCTTCATCCTTTGTTGGTAAATACCTAATGGCGCTGTGTCCAAAAAAAAAAAAAAAAATTGGAAAAATTTATTTGGTAAAAGGGGAGGTGATATTTAACGATTTTATCTATCTTGAAAAAACTTCTCCAAACTTGTAAGATAAGAAGTTTTCATTTTTAATTCAAATTAGTAATAGATAACTCGTTTCATTTGTGTGTGAAGATAGAAATAATGAAGTGAAATTAATAGAGTATAATAATATATAAAGATTATGATCCGTTTTTTAAACATACTTTCCATTGTCATATAAGTGAAATTGATACAGAGTTAGATGTTCATAGAATACAAGATAATCTTTTGAGTCCAAATTTAGATCGGTATACATTCATAGATTACTTGTCAATTATCTAAACATTGTAAATTACGATTGCAAAATTAGAGTTAAGTGTAATTGCAAGCACGGTAAACACGTACAAAGGATTATCATGAACTTCGTTCTTCTGCTTCTTCTTCTTCTTCTTTTGGATTCTTATAATTATTATGACACTTTTTAATTACAAATTTGTTTGTTAATGGGGATCGACTTGGTTTGAAAATTTGTTAATGGGGATTGACTTAGTTTGAAAAGGCAAAAAGAAATAAAATTTGGTTGGATTAAGATAATCGAACAGATCTAATCTAATCCAATCCACCAAAATCCAAATTATTATATGGATATTTTGACGGCATTTTAGCTACAAATTCTTTCCTGACTCCTATCTAGGGCACGCCTGAAACCCCCAAAACTGAAGCCGTTCGCGGAAATCGCATAGAAACAAGAAAGGAGAAAGCATCCTCTTCTTCGGAGAGGAACCGGAATCGAGGTAGAAGAAAGGGGAACGATCGGACGGAACATGCGTAGCTCGAGGCTTATTTTGCAGAGCGTTCAGAATTTCGTTGTTTTGCTCTGTGTAGAATTGATTGATTATTGGCCTTCTCTTGCTGTGATTATCCAGGCAATGTGCGTTGCCAAGAAGTTGAAGTGACGGTCCTTTTCTGTGATTCTAACCTCAACGAGAAGTGTAAGTTTTCGCTCCTGAATTGAGGATCGCCCTTGAAGTGATTGTCGGTTCAGGGACGATCTTGATTTCAATCATAATGTGGCTGGTGCTCGCGAAGCTGAATTCTGATTTTTGCCCTTTTCCTTGAATGGCACGAGCCTTTATTTCTTGGCCATTCTAAATGAGGGAAAAACCTAATTTTGATCTTATTGTTAGTATCGCTAGGAATTATTTTCACTCTGTGGACCAGAGGAATAGGTTTTAGAGGCATGGCTAGAGAAATCTGTCCCCGAGGCCCAGGCTGAGTATAGTTTGGAGCTTGCAAGTTTTCACTTTAAGAAGCAAAACAAGCTGGAGAGCGGCCTACTACTTAATTAAAATAAGGAAAAATCAGCTAGCCTGCCGGTTGCTAAACTAGATGGTTATTGCTCCTTTTCCCACCGTCGAGCTGCCAGTTACCTAACGTATCTTGCTCACATACTTTTGCTTGAGATTTATAAGATGCATTTGACCCTCAATGACATCACTTTTGGCATGCGGACATGTCGGCTAATGGTGTCCAGATGAATTGTCCTTTCCCAATTTTATTACTTTACTATTTACCATTTATAATAATAGGCCGTTGCTGGTGTTTCTTGCCTTCCATATTTGGAGATGCAGGTTAAACAAGAGTGTTTTAGAATTGTCGCGTCCATGTTCTTTGTAGCAAGAATATTATCTGCAGCTTGGGAACCTTTCTCCTTTCGAAAATTATTTGTGGATAATGCATTCTTGTGAAGAAGATGAACATTAAAGTTTTCGTTCTTGATGATTATGATATCTGACATAGGGTAAGGAAATTGCAGGTTTGTATTGGAAAAAGAAGATTGAGCGTGATGTCATCCTGAGTGCAGGTCTCGATTTGTTCTCTATCAAGGCAGAGAAAATGGAGGCAGAAAGAAAGAGTCGTATAAAAAAAGGTTAAATTTTTTCACGTAATTTGGTTTCTTTTTTCTTGTCGATACTTTGTTTTCAGGACAATCTGTGTGCTTGATGTGGATTGTCTATGAACTACTTATTTTGCATATTTGTTGCCAGTGGATAATGTAATGAAATTAGAACTTATAGTGGAACTCAGAAATTTGTAACTGGATAATAAATTGACAAGGGATCAAAATAACGTGCATAAATATGCGAGGCAAAAAATTCAGGGGGGATTATATGAAGCCTTTTTTCCTCCATCAAGTTCTTTTATTGTTCCTCATATGGTGCGATGTATGACATTTTTCTTTCCTAATCCTACTCATTCCATATTCTAGGATCTTTCGGATCTTATAAATGGCCATCTGCTGCTTTTATTCGCACACTACAGATTCATCAGTGTTTTGTTATGGTGTCTTTGTTGAGCTAGTCTTTTAGTTTAGGAATCCACTATTTCCTGTACTATGCTTCAAATGCATTGCCATTGCAGAGTTCAATTTATATTTTCTTAAAAAATTGGTGTTTGAATGCCTTTAGGAGATAGTTGGCTTGATAGTCCTCTCAAAGTTTCTTGACCTGTCAAATGGATCCCCTTTGGCTTCTCTGGTACTACTCGGTGAAGCAAGGTTTCTGTATGTCTTAGTTGCTGTGAAGTAAAAACCCAAGCTAGCGAGACTTATGGCCCTTACTTATACCTTAGTTGGCATTTTCTTTCTTTTCATAGTATGCTGTTCAACCCATGTAATCCAACTTAATCGTTTCAGTTTAACAGCAAACCTCTAAAACCTGAATAAAAGGACTATTGCATCCCAATTTTCATCCATTTAATGTCTCCACGAAAAAGATGCTCTATGAAATTCTTTTGCATTTGCCTAGTTGGTTTATCCATGAAGAAGTGGTACTAGGTTAGGTCTAAGGCTCTTGGATTTCTTCTGTAAAGCTCTTTGGACCGAAGAAACAAATGACTGAACCTTCATGTATGTCTTTGGGACAACATTAATGTCGGAAACATCTTAGGTCCTTTCTTACATCGAGCATCCCCTTTATTTTTTGCCTTTCCTTTGAGACTATCGAATTAACATTTGGATCTTTAGGTCAAGCATCATTCATTACGTTGTTTGAGCCTTGAGTGATCAGTTCTTAGCTGTAGTGCATGGATAATTTATTCTTTCGTACCTGCATTCGACATTCCTATGCCTTCATTGGAAGGTGGTTTATATTCAGGTTTACTTCTTTATAATTTCCCTCTAGTGAGATCAACTTAGGCTGTTTGTTTCCACCTTCTATAAGAAACTAGAAACAAAAAGAACGGCATGACCATCATAAGTAATTTTACCTCCAAATTGTTATTGTAGCCAAACCATTTGTTGGATCAGACCAAAAAAAAAAAAAAACCATCGTTGGAGTTGTAGATGGTGGGGCCCAGGTTCAATTTGTTGACTTGGGCACATATATAAAACGCCAGGTTTCTCTTCAGCGAGAAGGAGCGCCGCTTGAGAATATAGAAGAGTCGCATAAAGCGAAAAGCCGCAAGCCGTCGTATAAAGCATAGAAGAAAGAACTCAGTTATTGTGTACTGCTTTGGGCTTGAACACTAGTGATTTTGTGTCGTGAGTTTACATATTTATTTATAAATACTTTAGGTTTAGGTTTAAATCTAGGTATGAGAAATACTCTGAACAGTTATAAACTTTGTTTCTCTAATTATAATAGATTGTTTATTACTCGATCTCCTCATGGATGTGGGTACTGATACTTAGATCGAGTCATGTAAATATTTGATGTCCTTATTATTCGTCGTTTATTTCTTTGATATTTTTCTTGTTGGCTTATTTATAAGATTTTGTTGTTTTTGCATATTATATTTAAACAGATTCCATGATCGTCCCCAAAGACCTATTCATCGAGATCCTAAAAAGACTCCCCGTGAAATCCCTTTGCCAATTCACTTGCGTCTCCACTCATTGGCGCTCTCTCATCTCCGATCCTTACTTCATCGACTTGCATTTGACTCACTCCGCGACTCGCCCGAAACTCCTTGTCGGTTTCCACGACCCAGATCATGAGTATGGAGGAGTCTTCTCAGTCGACCAACTTGAGCCTCACAACGGTCGAGCCCAAATCGCTACACTGCCCCTTTCACTTCATGGCTGGACTGGTCCTTTCGTTTTGCAGTCTCAAGAAGGCCTCGTCAGCCTCGAAGTCGGCGGTCACATCCAAATTGCAAATCCCTTGAGAGGGACGTATGTGACTTTCGCATTGCCTAGAATAACCGAGCCATATGCTTCTTCTTCATATTATCAACAGATGCATTCTTTTGGATTCGATCCTGTCGAGAGGAAGCATAAGGTTCTGAGCACACGTGTGATTAGTATGGGAGGGCTCCATGGCAGGTTGATCATGGAGCCATGGGTTCTCACCCTGGGGACAGAGAAGTGGAGGCGGGTCGAAGGTTGTGAAGTTCATGATAAGAATGGTCGCGAGGTCTGCTTCGATGGGGTGGTCTATTATATGGCTTGGAGTTGTTTGCATGGCATCCATGGGGGTGATTACCTGGTGGCGTTTGATGTTAGGACGGAGAGTTTTCGCATGGTTACAATTCCCGCCGAAGCCCACAAAGATATACACAGAGCCCTCCTTATTAAATTCGAGGAGCACGTAGCGATGGTGAATCGTAACAATGCTCTGTCTTGTGAGGAGATTATTATGTGGATCCTGGAGGACTTTGATCAGGAAATATGGAAGAAGAGAGTTTTCAGCTTGCCCTCATATTGGAAGGAGATTGTCGCGAACCGCCGAGTTTTTCCAGTGGGTACGGTTCGTTCTGGTGAACTATTGTGCGCGCCTCGAACCTTATCAAAGCCTGTGTGCATGTTTTACTACAACTTGAAGACCAACGGCTTAAGGCGGAGTGAAATTTGCGGGTTGGATGATGTGTCTCCTGAATTTTGTGCTTTGACTTTTTTAGATCATGTCGACAGTTTACTCTCGCCAAGAGGTCTTCCCTGTAGGAAATAGCTAGCATTCATTCTTGATTAATTCCATTAATCCTAGATTAAGGTTTGGATTTTTGTACTTTCAATTGATTACATTACTTGCAAATTCATTTATTACATTAGAAAAACAATACCTTTTGAAGAATTGTCGGTGCACTATCCTAGTAAAATTCATTAACACTAATGTTTGCAATATTGAATGTGATTATACGGAGTTTTTGTTTTTTTATTGAAAATAAAAGGAAAGAAAAATGAAAAAGTGCACGTGCCATTTGAGTTTTGATTTGAAAAACGTGCTGTGACCGCGTAGGAACTGATTGGTTTCCCTAATCCCGTATTAAAGTTTGGATCTTTGGGATGGCATGTGGAGATCTCGGCATCCGTAGGGTTTAACCAAGGCTGCGGAATGCATTCGCTTGAACCCATTTCGCTTCTCTGATTCGATTGTTGGTGTCGGTTTATACTTGCACACGAGTGTGATGAAAGTTGGAAGAACGGAATGATTTTTCAAAAACCGATTCTGTTGCTCCGATTTGAGTTTTGGGTCTTGGTTACGTGTCTTAATCTGTTCACTGCATGCATTTGGGTGATGGGATGAAATACAATTTGCCACTTTTTTTGGGGGGGGGGGGGGGGTGTTGATTTGATATTGACACTGTTCTGTTCCAGAAGGTAACCACTTTGATGCTAATGGCAAGTCCTGTCACACCCGATCCTCGGGCACGCACACATCCTTCTCACTTGGTTGATTTTAAAATGCGATATCCCAGGACAATGTATCGCCGACCCTTTCATTTATTAAGCACATGCGGAAGCAATTACAAATCCCCAGACAATAAAACAATGGGATAGAAAAGCAGGCCATATTTTTCATATTGAAATTTACAACCAAACCTTTATACATGGCATTAGACAGAGCACTTCACAACTATTCACAATTTCAAAGTTTCACTCTATCTACACATATACAACAGGGTTTCACAAAGAGATGGGATTTCAATCCTCATCCGGGTCATACTCAAGATCATCTTGATCCTCCTCTGACTCATCTTCACTTAGATCATTATCTTCCTCGGTTTCACCTTAAAGTTCTCCTTCTCTGATTCCTCCTCCTCAGCTCCTCATCGGGGTCCTCAAATGTTTTCCCCAAACTAGGATGAGACTACGTCTCAGCGAGTTCTACCCCACTAAGCCCGATTAGTAAACTATTATACTATAGGCTGCCTAAACACGCACAAGGCAGAGGACTTACCTTGGCCTCAGATTCCACCTGCATATTAGCACAATTCAATAGGCACCCAAGCAATCACATCACAGATCGATATCTCGATCAATCGACCCAGTCGATCACACGCCAACAAGACCACTCACGGTCATTTCCATTCAATCAATCATTTCACAACGTCAGATCAAAGCAATGATCAATCGACCTAGTCGATTATATGTCAGTTGGACCATTTCTAGGTCATCTCACTCCACACCATATAATCCCCAATAGTACACTCGATCCACGAGCTACGATAATGCTCTCGGGCGTCGATTTGCCAAGGTGATGTACAATAAACATTTTGTGTGCATGCTCTTAGGCATCCCAATTACCTTCAACCACACGGGCACGACACTCGACACACGGAGATACGGCCACACGGGCACATAATTTACGCCACACGGGCATGATCAATTATCGCCACACGGCATGATCAACTATTGCCACACAAGCGTGATCAACTATCACCACACAAGCATGATCAACTCTCGCCACATAGGCATGATCAACTCTCGCCACACAGGCATGATTAATTATCACCACATAGGCATGATCAATTATCACCACACAAGCGTGATCAATTATCGCCACACAGGCATGATCAATATTCAACACTTTACGTGCATTATTTAAGGCAACCTCTTCACCAAGATGACATTCAACCACTGAATACATGTGCATTCTCTAGGTGATATTCCGATTCACCGAGCCCACGTATTCCCTTTCAGGTGATAACCAATACCCAATGATTTCTCAATCAAATAATTAACCATCAAGTCAATATGAATAACTCCTCAAAATTCATAATTAAATCAATTCCATACAAATTGCAGCTAATTAAATAAACAGATTGCGCCACGACGATCAGCACGAGATTTCGATCGTTGGCCATCTCGTCTTAATTTCCGAAAAATAAATAATTAATTAATTAATTTCGAAAATTAATAATTAATTACAATAAATCCAATTTAGCTCAAAATAAAGCCCAATAAATAAACGGGCTGCACCACGATCATCACCATAAAAATTCGGTCACGGGCCATCCGAGTTGAATTTTTGGAAAATAATTAATTAATTTATTAATTTCGAGAATTAATAATTAATTATAATAAATCCGATTTAGCTCAAATTGGCACTCGGTTAAATAAACGAACTTCACATGATCATCAGCATAATATTCCGGTCACTAGCCATCTCAATTGAATTTTCGGAAAATAAATAAATAATTAATTTAATTTCAAAAAAAATAATATTTAAATACCAAAAATTCCACTTAGGCCCGAAAAGCCTAATTGAAGCCCACTAAGGGTTGGGAAAAATCCCGAGACACTTCCAATAAATAGTAGACCACGTCTACTTGCTAATTACACATTTAATTTGTCTAATTCGCATCACAATTGGCTAATAAACACTAATCCATACTAATCTAACCACCTAATTGCATTTAATTAAAAATAAACCAACCTTAAGTATAATTAGCCAACTAATAAGGGATTAGTGAGATTACTCACCGGAATCGCGCGCAAAACGTATCAATCCGACGGGGACAACACGAGGAACGATTCTTCCCAAAGCACGACTTGGGTTCGGGGCACAGGAAACGACCCAAAATGGCCCACGAACCGGCTATAAAACCCACTCGTGGGTTTGCTGGTTCGGCTACGAAATAGGGGAAAACAGAGATGGTTAGGGGCGGAGAAGGGTCGGGAAGGTAGGCGGCGGTCCGGCAAGGCTGCACGGCGGCTCCGGCGGCTTGCTCGGCCACTCATAGTGGCTGGACGAGGCGAAACAGGGGCGAGAGACGCACGGGGGAGGCCTGGGCGCGAGGAAACGAGGATGGCGGAGCGCGCGCGAGCGACGGACGAGCGGGTGCGGGCGGCGAGACGGCGGCGAGCGGCGACGACGGTGAGCTGCTTCTTATGCCTTGGTGGTTCGTTCGAACCAGAGGAGAGAGAGAGTACCGAGAGAGAGAGGGGGGGCGTCAACGGTGGCCGAGGAGGGCGAAGGAGAGGCGAAGGCGAGCGGGAGGGTAGCGGAGCACAAGCAGCGATGACGATCCGGCGTGGCTGCTGCTGTCTTGGCTTCTTCGCTTCGGTTCGCCGTTTCCATGAAGAAGAAAGAAGGAGAAGAAGAAAGAGGGGGTTCGGTCACGAGGGGTGAGGGAGAAGAGAGAGAAGAGAGAGATAAGGGTTGACTAGTCAAAGAGGGAAAAAGAAAGAGAGAGGGCAGGCGGTGGAGGGCTATCCACACGAAGGGGGAGGGGAGAGGAGAGAGAAGAAAGAGAGAAAAAAAAAAGAAAAGGGAGAGAAAAGAAGATAGAAGGAAAATGAGAAAAAAAAAAAAATATATAATTATTCTTATTTTATTTTTCTCTTCTCTTTCCTTTTCTAAATTCTTTCGGTCTTCGATTTTTCCTCCGATAATTTCTTTCTTGAAATTTCGGACGCGGCAAGAAATTGATAGACGATGAGACGGTCCTAAAAATGAATTGTGACACGCCCGAATATTCGATTCCCAAAACCGAATTAAATTTCATGATTAAAATCGACCGGATGCGATTTTAGTCCAATCCAACCAATTAGGTAGCTTTTAGGGATTTTACCGCGGTTATATCCCTTAACAGCTTCACCCAATAGGTTAGCTAACTCGTGAGTGATCAGCTCAGAGAAAAAGGACCATAGGCGCACCGACAATATGCACATTTCACTTTATCGAAACGGGGTCGAATTTCAGGATGTCACAAGTCCCCCTTATGATAGTGTCGAATGCCCTTGGGTTCTCATTGACTGTCGGAGTGGGAATCTACATCAATTTGCTTATGGAAAGATGCAGCTTTCCCCGGCTCCGCTATTATTAGCCCACCGAATTAACCCCGGTTCGGGATGTTGTGTGGGTGTGTCTTACTTAAGATCGCAATTCTAGCAATGAGATTTTGCCGGGCCTTTTGATAGAGTATGTCCCTACCTAGGAAACTCCAGTCACGGAGGTATAAATTGGATCCCCGTTGTCATTTGTTCAGAAATGTATGATCTTCTCAAATCTTTCGGTCGTCGGGACTCTTTCTAGAGATGCTGTTTATTCGAGAAGAAAAGTGGGTGTGGGATGTATTTCGTGAAAGCTTTTTGATACTTAACATGCGCATGTTGACTTGTTTAGGACATTACTGAGGAGAAACCTTGGGATCCTGAAAAAATCATTTGTACATGTTGTATTTGTAGTGCTTCCGCTTTGCGAGTTGCTTCTTACAGTTGACCTGGTTTTACGACTTTTCGATGAAGCAAGAAACCTCGAAAATTGATAACGCTAATGAGACTGATGGAAACATCCATGGTCCAATAATTTGTCAGGAGTTACGGGATTCAACAGAGATCATTATCATTGATGAGAGTAATGGAAAGAGTTATGAGGTAAAAAAAAAAAAAAAATTGATGATCCCTGGTCAGTTTCATCTTACATATCTAGTGATGGTCTACCTCATGCTCCCAAGAATTTTCCTCTTCCCGGTGATAAATGGTGAGGGAAAGTGGGGAAGACAGTGGGGAAGACAGTGGCCATTATTGGCCATTATCAGGATAGGTACCTTTATCTTCCTAGGCGACTCCGTGTGTCTGAGAAGTTGACGTGCGAAAAGTACTGCTTTGTGAGTAAGCTTTCAGTTGAACGGCATATCCAAACCAAATTCCCTGTTGCGGATATTGATGCCTTCTTCATATCTTTCATCTGGCAAGTTTCCTTGAGTAAACTGCTGTTGATACATTAATTTAACCTGAGAAAACTTATGGTTGTTTACTTAATATTTATAGAATATATTAGATCACCTAGTAACTCTTCAAAGTCAAATTGTTCTCTCTCACGCGCATTCAGTATTGTTCGTCCAGTTAACATTGTTTTGTTCAGTCACAAAGTCGACGAAGGAACATGCAACACCAATCGTAAGAATGAAATTTTGTTTCCCGAGATCCTTACAAGTAAGAATATTGTTCCAAGTTACTGTCCAACAAAACAAAGAGACTTTGTCACTCATTGATGACTATTTTTCATTCAATAAGTTATTCATCTCTAAGATCATATTTTTTTTCAAGTACAATTTGAACTATGCATTGACAACTGTCATTTATAAAGTTTGACTATTATCCTTACAAACAGCCAACACTTCTTATCACTCCCTTTCGATGTTGTATTGCTCAAAGATAACCTATTGAACATGATTTAGGTCTGTTCGTTTCACGGAAAATAACTTTCGGGAAAACATTTTCTGGAATTTCCGGTGTTCAGATGGTGGAAAATAGACGGTCAAAGAAAAAATTTTCCGGTCAATGGAAAATCTCCTCTTAAGATTGTGGAAATGATTTCCTCTTTTGTGAAGAGGAAAACATTTTCCATAACTTCTTCCCCATTGTTTCTTTTCACCAGCACAATTATGCTTTATTTTTCTGTTTTTAAATTTGAGTTTTAAATTTTTTCTTCCTTTTCTTTTTTTCTTTTCTTTTTTTTCCATTTCATCTTCTTCCTTGGTGGCCGACGACCAGCCGTGAGCCAGCTTAAGCCTCGCCCCAGGCTAGCGAGGCTCCACTTAGCCCGATCTGGCGAAGTTGAGCTTGCCCGAGCCCAGCAAGCTCAAGCCTCACTAGATCGGGCGAGGCAGAGCCCCACCAGCCTGGGGCGAAGCGCGGGCCTCGCTAGATCCAACGAGCTAGGTGGGGCTCAGGTGAGATCGGCCGAGCCTCGAGCTCATAGGATTTGGCAACCAGGTTTTGGTCGGTCGCCAGGTAGCCAACCATCGTTAGGGATGCAGCAGCGGAGGAAGGAGGAGGAAGAAGGAGGAGGAAGGAGGCGGCGGCGGAGGAAGGAGGAGCCGGGAGGAAGAAGGAGGAGGAATGACGAAGGAAAAGAAAAAGGAAAAAAAAAAAAGAAAAAAGAAAAAAAGAAAAAGAAAAAAGAAAAAAGAAAGAAATAATAAAAACAATAAAAATTTCGATTTTCAAAAATACAAATAATTAAAAATTCATTTTAAAAAATATAAAAAATAAAACTAATTTTTTTGGTTAATTAAAAATATTAAGATTCAATTTTTGATAATTTTTCCCAAATAATTAAATTAGCTAACGAACGGTGGAAAATACTTTCCACTTTGGAAGTTTAGGTTTCGGCCGAATACTTTGGAAAATAGAATCATTTTCTTGGAAAATGATTTCTAAATAAATGTTTTCCGAAAACATGATATTTTTGGCGAAACGAATGGACCCTTAATGAGTGTTGAATTCGATTTTACGGTCCATCTCTCACAAGAGATGTTTTATCAGGGCTATTTGAATGTAGGAGAGTAAGAGATCAATTTTGGCAATCAACATCAATTATAACTTATATTTTAGTCGATTAGGAGGATGAACCAACATTTAATGATTTGCCCAATTTTGTTATAATCTCAAAGTGATGACTCAAGTTCATTACCTTAAGTATGCTTTTCTATTTTATTTATTTTTTTGCTAAATCTGAATACTCAGATAAGTTATTTGTGCTTATTTTGACATTTACACCCCACCAACACATCTCTTCTTCGAGAAGATTGATTACGCGCCAATCTCTCTTTAATCGTCTTGGCCACTATTGACAATCCTACTGGATGAACATTCTCTACTACTTGAAGATTGACATATGGTTACTGTAGACTCGTGTTTTGATTTGGAAGACACTGGTGCTTTTATGCACTCGCCTTAACTGGAAAAGGTACTTGGATGGCTTCCAAAGCATTATCATTCCTCAAATATTGTCCCCAAAAAGCAATTCATAAAGAATTACAAGACAAAAAACTTAACAAAACTCATAAGTTGAAATACTTATAAAGACTTAGGGCTGCAAAATGGGTTCTATACCCGTTTTGTGAATTAAACTCAATGAGCTCAATCTCATAGAAGCAACTCTTTTTAATTTTAAATGAGTTATAAATGGCTTGAGAAAAATAAGAAATCAACAAATTTTAAAATTAATTTTTTAATTTTCCTCAATTTTTTTTTTTTTTACTATGTAGACTCTAGGTTTTGTCAATCAATGACTTTGAAATTGATCGATTCATATATAAACAAAAATAATGTTGAAATAATATACAAATTGAGCTAAAAAATAATGGAGATTAGATATTACTGCTACTCAAGAATGTTTCAACATTGGGATATCTCATATTTTTCAAATAAAATAATATGAAAGTAAAATTAAAAAATTAAAAAGTGAAAGAGAAATTAAAAAATAAAAATATAATTTATTGAAAAATGAAAGCAATTTTTTTTTTTCAAAAAACAAAATACTTCTTCTCCTTCCCCATTTAGAACTTAAGCCCCACCCTCTCTCTCTCTCTCTCTCTCTCTCTCTCTCTCTCTCTCTCTCTCTCTCTCTCTCTCTCTCTCTCTCTCTGAAAAAGAAATACACTTTCTTTCTCTCTTTTTATCGCAACAGAAAAATGGCGGCCACCACCGGAAGAAGGACCTAGCCCGAGCCGACCGGGCCAGTGGTTAGCTCCCTCTCCTCCTATAGCGACTTCACGCACTACTGTCCTCTGCTGCCTCCTCCTCCAACTTTGCATCCTGCACCTCCACCGCCACCATCACCTCCTTCTTCCACAAATCCGCCTCCCCGACAGGCATCAACCTCCACTACCCTGCGCAGCACTCTCCTTCCATCCGCTCCTCCCTCAACCGCCCCACTTCGCTGTGCCAGTTCGCAACACATGGCAGCCAGCTTGTTAGGCCGAGTAGCCAGAAGCCAGTGTCGTGGAGGCTTGTAGTGCTCACGACAACGCATCCCGCCTCATTTTGATGCAGCTTGCCCAAGAGTTGCGGATCCCCGAGCGCGAGTGTTGGCTACTTGTTGTTATGGAGTTGTGTTTTTTTTTTTTTTTTCCTTGAGCAAGTCGAGCGAGCAAAATGAGGGTAGCTATATGGGTTGGCTGGTAAACTAAATAGGTCGAATATGGGTCATGTGCAAACCATATAGATCCCTATAAAGTTACTCTCAAGTATCTTAAACTTGTTTCCACCCATTTGTAAATTGGTCCCCTAAAAGTGAGTCATAAAATGAGTTTCTAACCCATGTTGACAGCTTGGGTTGAACGATTGGAAAGTTTGTCATGGACAGCTAACAATTGGTATTAGATAATGATAATGGACTTGCTGCGGCGATTTGTGAAGCGACATAATGAAATGTCACGACCAATTTTTCGGGTGTGAACCACCTAGGATTTGGTTAATGGATTGTTAAGCCTAGACTTAACTCGGGTTCTCCCAAGCCCATACCAATTCGCGACTAAGGTTCAAGTTCTTAATATGCAACTGATTTTCAATTAGAAGCCGTCACTAATCTATTTTTGGTGGGTTGATTAGAAACACAATTAAATTTTATTTTACTCCTATGAACCAGAGACTATGGGTACGGGGACTTGGTTACGCTAGAATTCTCTAACGCCATTTCGGTACCTTTCTTTTTATTTTGAAAAATGTTTGGCAAGCAGTTTGGATTGATTTTAAATCTATTTCCCTAACATGTGAGGTGGTCATACGGGTGCACAATCCACCAATTTAACACCCAAATAAACAATAAATAAATTGCAAAAACTTATCTCAAAGCAACGGAAGCATAATTAAAATCCACATCAATAGTCCTAGATATGGTTTCTAATTAACACGCAAGTTTTTTTTTTTTTCACTTATTTAATGAAAATCATGCAATATGTAATGCAATGTTAATTGAATGACCTAATTCTAATGACATGTAATTTTTAATTAAATGGGCCTAGCAAAAATACTAAATGACATGCATCTCAATGAATCTAACCCTAATGACGTGCATATGACAATTTTTTCCTAAAAGAATGCATTTTATCCTAAATAATAAAACTAATTTAACCTATGAAATTTTTTGAATTTTTCAAGAAATTCGAAATTAGGTGAAATGTGAAAATTACCTAATTAGATTAAGATCCTAATTAATTTATATTAGGAATTAGGTTGAGCCAAATCCTAATTTAAACTAAAATATTATCTTAACCTAAATAATCCTAAAATGCAATCTATTTGATAAAATACCTAAACCTATAATAAATTAAGAAAAAACATCATCTAAAATTAAACTAAATGCAATTTCACCATAATATGCAATGATGTGCAAAAAATGCCCTAATTATGCATAGCATAATGACATTTTTTGTGCTTTTCCTTTCTTCCTTTTTTTTTTTTTTTAAATTTCGAAATTAATAATTGCCAAATAATTAAACATGCAATCCAAGTTAAAAAAATGAACTAGCGACCTAAATTAACTGATTTGATTTTTTATCTTTTGAAAATTTGAAATAAAATTCCTATTATGAATGCAAACCCTAAAACTACTTTTTTTGATTTTTTTTATAAATAAAACTAATCTAAGTAAACCACAGCAAATCAAGCAATATTGATACCTAAATTGACGAACCATATCTCGCGCATGAGATCGGGTTGGCCAATTTCACATAAATCACGAATTGAATCTTAGGCGGGAGATTGGATTGGCAATTTTTTAAGTAATTGCGAGTCGGATTTCGGGCGCGAAAATCGGACTGACAATCACTAATTTCAAGGCAATTTAATATCATGGAATTTCAATTTCACATTAAAGGAATAAGATAAAATAAAATAGCAAAAAAAAATAATAAGATAAAGAAAATACCTAAATGTTATTTTGCTTTTCTCATTTTTCTTTTTTTTTTCTTCTAAAAATGAAAAGAAAAAAAAAAGCTGGTGGCCGGTCCGGCTAGGGTTTCGGTGAGGGCACCGGGAGAGGCGTGATGACGGCACAGCAACAAGGGCTTCGGGGATCGGCATAGCGGTGTCGCGGCACCAGGGGCTTTGGGATTAGCACGGGACGACGTCGGGTGGGAGCGGGCGTCGCGAGTAGGGGACCCTGGGCATCGGCAGAGGAGAGGCAGAAGCGGCGATGGAGCGGTGCGGAAAGATCGGCGAGGCATCAGCAATTTCGCGAGGCGACGAGGCTGGAGTGCGGATCGCAGGTCGTCGGGCGTCGAGTGCTACAACGGCGCCACTCGGGGAAGGTCGGAGCAGCGTGCGTGGCGTCACTCGAAGACTAGGGGGCTGTTACGTGTCGATTGAAGGTGAAGGCTGGCGTCGGGGGTTGTTGCGGAGGGTAGATCTAGCAACGGCAGCCAAAGGAGGGTAGACCGGCGGCGTGGCGCGTTGTGGCTGGGTCATAGTAGCGAAGCGGAGTTAGCCGGGGAGAGCGAGAGCGGGTGGAGAGAGTTGAGGAAGACGATGAACAGTAAACATCGAATCACCCCTCCTTTTTGGCCGCTTCTGCTTTTTCCTTTTCCCCAAAGAACCGAAGGCTTCTTTTTCTTTCTTTTTTATTTTTATTCCTCTTGACCTCGAAAAGAAAACCCTAGAGAATACTCCTCTCTCACATTTTTCTCTCTGAAAATTTTCCCCTCGATATGGCCGAATGTTTCAATCGCATGGCCCTCTCGAAACCCTATGCAAAAAAACCTTTTTATAGGCCGAAGATTAGGGTTTTAATTTCCTTCTCAAATCAACATTCGCGAAGATTTCTTTCTTGCACACAATATCTCTTTTTTTTTTTTCACATCTCCTGATTTTATCGCCTAAAGATAAGATTGCAACCCAATTTTCTTAAATTCCAAAAATCCACCGTAATATCATTTCAAATCTCCATTTAAGTAATTTTTGTCATTAAAAGAAAATGGGCTCAGCCAATTTACTTGCTTTGTGGGCTTAGTCCGGCCTGCCAAATTAAAGCTTAGAACCATTAATCCGAATCCATTCACCACCGATCCAATAAACGTTGACGCCTAAATTTTATTTAGGTTATTAATTTGGCCTTAGTTTTTTATTTATTTATGCATTTTCCCTTTTTTCGGATAATAAACAAAACAAATAACAAAAATAAAAAAATAAAAATACGAACAAAGAAAAAAGCAAAAGCAACAGCCCACCCCCCTTTTCTTCACGTGGGCTCGCACGACTTGTCCCCCCCCTTTTCTCCTTCTTCTACCTTCTTCTTCTTCCTCGCTCCTTCCTTCTCCGCCTCTGTAGTTCACGCGTAGCAATGACGACGCGCTCGAAGACAACCTACGGCCGAGGAGGGTAGGCCAACGTCGGCCAGACGAGACAGATCTCGGGTGCCATTATGGACTTCCTTCAATGCCGAGCACGCCTTGTGGAGGAGCTCGGATGGGATGTCGGTTCGGCCGGTAGAGGCGGTTCGGCGTGTGAAGATCGGCGGTCGAAGCTCCATCGACCGGCCACCCCCTCGCCTATAAATAGGCTTCTCCCGACGATGGCAAAAGAGGAGCGAGCTTTGAGATCTTCCCACTGAGAGACTTTGGGGGAGTAATCGAAGAGCGAGCGAGAGAGAACTCGAGTCGCGAGTTTGGCTGACCTCCCACTTAGAGACTTCGGGGGAGGCTACTGGCGAGCGAGTCCGAGGAGGTCAGATCCAGCCGGTGGAGGCTTGGATCTGACCGGAGTGAGAGAGAAGCGATGTTAGAGGAGGCAAAGGAGTTCTGGATCCGCGAAGAGGCGTGGAAGAAGAGGTCCCCCCGATGTCGCTGCTATGCCGAATCCCGCCAAGCCGCCATCTCGTTGTTGACACCGCCAACTGAACACAGATCCGCGAGTAGGTGAGCCGGAGGGGGAGAGATCCGAGGTGAGAGGGTAGATCTGAGTGTGAGAGGGCTAAACGAGAGAAGCCGAAGGAGGGAGGGTTGGATTCGAGGAGAAAGTAGGTACCGTCGACACTGCCTAACGCCGTCCCTGCGCCAAGCGGAGCACTCCCAGCCACCCCAACGCCGTTACTACGACCGATTTGCCCAAAGCCGCACCAGATCTGAGAGCTAAGGGTACATCGTCTCTGCCTTGTCGTCTCGACCACCACCGTTTTCCGCCACGTCCCGTCGTTGCTAAAACCAAGTAAACGCCGACATTCGCCATCCGTCCTCACCGCCTCAGCCACCATTAGATGCAGTCCTCGGTCGCGCTCTGTCCATCGTTCCCCTCTGCATCTCTACGTCGTCGTCGCCACTGTGCCGCCACGCCACATCCTCCTACCGCTACTGTCCTCTGTATCGCCACCGTCATTGACGTCGATCCGCCGTGTTGCGGGCCCGTCCGCCATGTTGCGGGGCCCTATCACGGGGCTCGCCCCGGTCGGTCCCAACCCGGGAACCCGACCCGGGTCGTTTTTTTAAAAATATATTTATATATTAATATAAAATAATATTTTAATAAATAAAACTAAAAAATAAAAATAAAAATTTATTTTCCAAAATATCAAAAAAATCAAAAATGTCCATATTATCCTAAAAAAGCCAAAAAAGTCAGAAAAAGCCCAAAAAAATGATTTATGTTCTCAGAAAAATATCAAAAAATCCAAAAAATGCTTTTTATGTCCAAAAAAAATGAGAAAATGGCCAAAAAAAAAAATTTCCTTCACAAAAATCCATGGAAAAATCCCTCAAAAATCCAAAAAGCCTTAGAGTTTAAACAAGATTAAGTACCGAAAGGGCATTGGTGATTAATTAGTGTAATCAAGTCCCCGACCCTAATTTCTCTAGTTACGTAAGAGCGAGTATTTCTCCTGATACTTCGCTTGGGTTTCTAATCGACCTACCCCAAACCGATTAGTGGCGACTCCATTTTAAAATTAATTTACAGGTTAAAAACTTAGATTATTAAAGTCGTGAATTCGTAGACTTGGGAGAGTCCGGGCTTAATAAATTCAGTCGAGCCATTAGCCTCCTTAGGTACTCGTACCCGAATGCGGGCGCCGGACCTAGGCCGCCATAGGATTTTTAGGATGGTGTTAAGAAAGATACGACCTCGAACGCGAGACTGCGATGTAAAGGTCGCATTTCTTTTCCCGAATTTCTTAGCCGAGGTTAAGGGGGTATGCTGCTAACGCGAGACTGCGACGAGCGTATACCCTTTTAATTTCATCAAACCATCTGAGTTAGAAATTGAGCCGCACATCCCATCTGTATGTCTTTGTGCTTGCCATTTTATTTAAAAGCAAAGTGATTTCTTTACTTTTACTTAATCTTTTTATTAGCCCATGGCAATTTAGGATAAGCTTTTCAAAGTCCCGATCTATATGCGATGGGGAAAGACGATATCCAGTTCATTCCTACTCCTAAAGCGGAACTCTTCAGGTGGTGGGGTCAATTAGATCAGTTTGCCCAAGAGTGCGTAAAGGCCAAAGTCGGTCATCTCCTATCGTTGATCTAAATCACTGTTTGTCCCGAAGTCATACAGGCCATGGAACATTTCTGGTGCCCGAAGATGACTACTTTCATATTTGATGGGTTTGAGCTAACCCCAACTCTAGAAGAATATAGCATCATCACTAGAATGCCTCTCGAAAAGAAGCTTGTTAGGCCATCGACAGGCGCCCTCCCGTGGCGCGGGTTAGCGCGACTTTTAGGAACTGAAATCCATGTCATGAGACAAATTCTTGAAAACAACAATAATACCTACCTACTGGAATTCATGAATGCCTGTTTTCAAAATCAGCCTATGCCCCAAAAAAGCGATATTTTTTTCCTGGCCTTCTTTAGGTTCATCATTTTCCCACATCAAAGAAATGTTATAAGTCCTAAGATGGCATGGATAGTTGATCAGATCTCGAGGGGGCAAAATTATGTCAACATGATTTTAACTGAAACATTTTTGTCATTTAATCGTTTTAAAGAAAACACGGAAAAAATCATACGGGTTTGTCCGGAAATTTTACATGTCTGGTTCTTTTCTCACCTAAGTGAATTCCGAGACTTCATGCGATCGTCTGGAATGAATGATTTCGAAAATCCATTACAAAAATTTATGGTTTTAGGACTATACATTCCCAATCAAAGCTGTTTAAATTGGATAAACTTCCTAAGAGACCCGGCTCCTGAGGCATTCCAATGGTGTGCTGGTTGGTTCTATGAAAAGAGAGCTCACTTTGCCTCCAAGCGCCGCTATCCAATTCCGTTACTCGGCCTCACCAGTGTATTTTCCTATTTCCCACAAAGGGTGGCACGACAGTATGGAGCCCTTTAGGAGATCCCGCTATCTTTCAAGAAGAGGGTCCCTCCACTTCTCTTCACTCATCAAAGTTCTGAAGACATGATTGACATTGTTGAGGAAGCATGGAACAAGTTCCATCGCAAAAGGATCGTGGTACTTGAAGGGCTTGAGGGAGAAGAAAAAGCCCACCACGCCTCCATGTCCTACATCCACAACCATCGTATCCCGACAAAATGGAAGCCATCGGTCCCTCACTCAATCGGCGAGCAGCGGCCATCACGAGCAAGTAGAGCTCATGGAGAGGGATTTGGGAATGGACTGGATACACACCTCAAAGCCAGTCCAAGAAAGCAAGCATCCTCGCAAGAGCAAGGCTCCCCATCGCATATAAATTGGGAATCATGTGCCCCTTAGTATTAATAGTGTGAAAGTTTGTCCCATTGTTTAAGGACTTTTGTTTAATGTCTAGTATTTTATTCCGTCATTTCAATTTCAAGTTTTAGATGTCAGAAGTCTGCGGTCTATAAAATCCTCTTTTGATAAATAAAAAAGTAGTTAGGCCGTTGCCATGGGTCAATCTTTGGTTACTTTCATGCTCATTCATTGTTTTCAATAAACAAGTAATTATGAATCGCCGGCCGCCAATCGCCCGCAAATGGCCTCATGCCATAAGGCCTTATCAGAATGATGTACAAAATCACCTCATTAACATTGAAGATGGCGTAGAACAGATGTCCATTGTCCTTCAACAACTCTCGAGATAAATGAAATCCACTCAAGCTGAGCCCAACTTTATAGTTGCCCAAAACACTGTCATGACACCTGCAAATTTGCCAGAAAATAGTCAGTACCATAGACAGTTTGAAAGGATCATGAAAAAGTTAAGCTAGCTGCAGGAGCAGAATCCCCTGGACCTATCCAATTACGTCGACATTGAGATTCCCGAAGAGCTCAAAGCACCTGAATGCGAAATGTATGCTGATACCTCCCACCCAGAGACCTACTTACAGGCCTACCTGGTTCGAAGGATGATTCAATCGTACCAATCGAGCTTGACCGGCCCTGCCTTGCGATGGTACATTGCCAGGAAGATTAGTCCCCTTAAAACCTGGAGAGAACGAATTCATGTTTTTCATCAAGAATATGATATTGATATCAGCCCTAACATCACCCTACCCTACGAAGAGCCGATGATCGCAGAGCACGAGGAGCCATTAGTCACTGAGATAAGAGAGGAACATGTCAATGAAGCCTTGCATAATAAATGGGCGACTGAGCAACATCCTGTTACTGGAAAATTTCCCACTAGGAAAGGCAATGAGCCTTTGTACGAGGTCATAGACTCAGAGCCTGTTCAAGAGTAGGGCACGACTGGACAACTCCCCAAGCTTACTCCAAGAGCTAGGGTCCAAAGAATGCCAACCCCTATCAACTTGGAAAGTGAATCAGACAGTGAAACTCTAATGTCTCTCACTTCCCTTGACATAATCAAGTTAGCAAAATGAATGGCCTTACTCAAAAGGTCTCGGACCGAAGCCAAAAAAGAAAGCCTAAGCAGATCGATTCAGCATCTACCGACGAGCCACCACACCAAAGCTTCGAGCATTCCCAAGAATACAGCTTTGAAGGCCACCATCCTCTAAAGTACAACCCTGAAGACTTCTCGGCCCTAGAATACAATCCCAAGGACTTCCAGCGTTATTTTGACAATGAAACTGACGATTCATCGTATAACTATTTCATACTCTCATCCGGGGATGAAGGTCCGTTAGAAGAGGAAGCGTACGTCTTTATCTGCTACGATCCTAACGAAGTACTAAGCTCGTCCTCTGACCATGAGGGTAGCTTCAATACTTCATCAGCATTCGGAAATTTTGACCAAGAAGAAAGCAATGGAGTAATCTCAGTAGAATCCAACTTTCATGAAACAGAAAAATTCACCACTACAACGAATATGCAGTGGGAAAACCAGTGGCCTAACCATGATACATCAAACCCGTCTTGCACTCATAGGATCATGACCCCTGGAGAGATGTGGATACCTAATCTCCACAAGTATAATGGCACGACTTGTCTCGTGGCTCACTTGCAGTACCTCCATGCTGAAATGAGTCGGTACTATGGCCCGATATCATTCACAACTCAAGCCTTCCAAGAAAGTCTTACAGGGTCTACATTGCAATGGTTCATCACAGCAGATATCTACCTCATGAGAGATTGAAATGAGCTGTCTTATGCATTTTTGCTTCAGTATCAAAGCCAGATTGGGACTGAAGTGCCTTGTTAGAACTTGGTTCACTTCAGAAGAAGACCGATGGAGGATTTTCAAGCATATGCAAGGAGATGGGAAGCTTTTATGATGCAAACTTACCCTCAACTGGCCAAAGAAGAAATGATAAAGCTGTTCATAAGGGCTTTACCTCGTAAGCATCGTTGTTGGTTGCATGGATTGCACTTCCATAGCTTCAATGAAGTGGTCCTCTCATGCGAATACTTCGAGTCTACTGGAGGCGAGGAACTCAAAGGCGCTTGATTTCGGAACCAACACTATCAAAGCACTCCTTTACGCAGAGTTTTCATGGGTTTTACTTGTTTTCATAATTTCATGTTTAGTGTTCTACTGTTGCATTTTCCATTCCAAGTACTCTATTGTATAGTTATAATATTTTGTTTTAAGAACATGAGGCGGTACTCCAAACTAGCCCAGTGATGTTATCCAACCATGAAAAGAAAATATCATCCAAGGAGAATACTGAGGGCTAGGCTTCCTCATGCCTTTTTCTCCTTCAAAGACGTATTTTGAAAATAAAAAAATATTTCATCACCCAAAAGCTTTTGTTAAAACAAGATGATAAATTTAATCATGTTTGTCTTTCGACTCACTCATTTCATGTCTCGAAGATCATTCCCATCCCCTCGACTTAGTGTGACGGGAGGCATTTGAAGCTAGCGCATCATGTGAGCTCGCCAAATTCAAAAATACCTTTTCAAGAAGGCAATGGGGCAAACAGAAAATATCAACCCACTTCAAAGGAGGTAAATTTTATTTTCTGAATATAATTTTAGAAATGATGTCATTTCTCTTCTATTTATAGGAAACGAAAATAAGACGTAATAGGTACATGCATACGGTTGAAAATCAAGTCGTCCCTAAGAGCTCTGTACACTCCACCTTTCTCTTGCCCAACTCCTTCTCAAGTCGTAGCAACATCTTTTCCCCACAACATGCCTGAGCAACTAGATGCCACGGTTTCATTAACGGGACTTTCAGCTTCAACAAGCCCAGAAGCACAAGGAAGGAATCTCTTCTCTTTCTTTGAATTGGCTACTGTCAATAGGGAAGAAATCTAGATAGTTGAAGTGGTCTCTAGCCCCTATTCAAAATGAGGACCTAGAAACCTGACTTCCTATTCGACGCATGCTCTCGCAAGAAATAATTGCCATCGAGAATTGGAGGTTTTCATTGTCCATCTCGCATTCCATAGAAGCTTGAGGTACATGACTTTTGCCAAATGATGCTATAGTTAAAGACAAAAGGAGAAATTCCATAGAAAGAAGGCATTGAAGATGAATCAACGACCAGCAATCATGCATACATGGTCACAAGTGAGGAAGGCCAATCGAAAGAATTGTCAAACTATGCTAAGACGAAAAGGCTGTCATCGACATTCAAACATCATCAGGAGTCAGCAAATACAGACTTTGGAGAAGAGTAATTTGGTATCGTTTCCAATACTCTCCCCTCTTTGAATTCACTTTTGACATATTCCCCCTATTGGCAGGAAGCACCAAGATTCAAGAGCCAAATTTGATGGTTAGGCAAATCAATATTGGCCAAGCTAGTACATGGAAATGACCCACATCAAATTTACCTGGCTTCGTGTAAAAAGACATGTCATCCAGAGCCAATTCGAGAGAATAATTGACCTAACGAAGCAAAAGACATAGGACTTCGTGTCCCCCTCTCACTTCAGGATCACGTGACTGTCAAAAACAAGGATATTAAATCAATGAGAGGCATGACAAACTCCCCTAAACGAAATGACATCCTGAGTAATCGCCAAAGCAAATGACAGAAAATCTTCAGGCCTTAACTCACAGTTTAATTTTGGCCAGACTAATTGATCTGCTTGTAAATCTTCTCTTCTACAGGAGCAAAAGCGAGAGATGCCCGATCAGATTCCCAATTCTTGGCTGATCATTCATGTGTCATATCCTAATCAATAGGGATAACTATCGACACCCATTTGCGAATAGCCCTTTTGATATTCAAAATTTAATATATTTGGAAAAACCATTATGTTAACTCCTAAAGTTGTTAATAGGGTCTTTTTTGAGTCAAAACCATTCACTTGTTTTGAAAAGTTCAAACTCCATCATATTCAAAATGTTGCATGTCATTTCCATATGAATTTTGCATGATGATTTTGTCTATCTAAGTCACTGATTCCACTAAGGATTATCATAATAGACAGCTAAGTAAAGAATACAAGATTGATTGAGCATGCTGGATGAGGTGCGTCAGAATGATGACAAGCAAGCTATATCCTACACACGGTCCCCCCCCATCTATACACTTGTGAGATGAGTGCAAAAGATTCAATGACTGTAGGGTAAAGAGTTCTCTCGCAAATGGTACGATAACCAAAACAGTGAGAGGCATTTCATTGCTCACCCCATTGAGCTCCATACACTGATGAAATTCCTGTCCTATCCCTGTCAAGAACCACCCCACACTGGGGCAGATCGGAGGCGAAAAAGCATCACAAGGTGAGAAGAGAGATAGAAATTTTCTTGCTCGCACTTGCATCAATCTTCGGGTGTCCTTATTGCATATGAACACTCACGTTAATTTAAGTGCCCTAGAATGACGAAGAGCAATTCTTTCTCTATGCACTTGTATTCATTGTACAACCCAATTGAGTCTGTAATTTCACCCTCACATGGAGGCAAAATAGAAGTTACTGCCATAGCCCATAGCGCCTATTGAAGATGAAGACTCAAGAGTCTAATAATGGTGCTTCGATTGAACTTGCCTAGGCCGGTTCCTCCTCCGACAACAAAAAACAGGGGCATAAAAAAGCAGTGTACTTGGTAAAGGCAAGGTCAATGCCTATAAATGAAGAATTGGAATAAAAAAAATAGGAGCATGAAAAAGCAGTATGCCTAGTAAAAGCAAGGCCAATGCCCTCTAGTCAAAAATACCGCCAAGAAAAAGTTGCTGTTGTGGTCCATAGAACCTCCATTTGACTGTGAGAAGAAAGACCGGTGACAAATGCCAAGGCAATCACCAGCTCTCACCTTTTTACACACGAATCAAGCCTACATTGCATCCCATTGTAAAAGTCTTTTTAGACTAGGGGTACTTCAATTAACGTAGGATTTCATATGTGCATAAGCATCGCTCAAAGAAGTACGAGCAAGATTACTCTATCTCTTTTCACAGGACTCTTGCTTGCAAACCCGGAGATGATCATGCGGCACTTCGCTCATGAGCCTTGACCTCGACGGTCCCATTTGATGAGCTATTGACCAAGTTTTCATCACAATTTCAACAAAGACTTCTCACATTGGTAAAGTCGTACCACTTGTGAGAATACTCAGACCTCTCCTGACATGATGATAGTGAGAAGTGTGGTCCTTATAAATCCTGCATCAATGGTCAGGATGGCCTTTTCCATGAGAGAGAGTAAAAAGTCCTTTCAGATTGAAAGTCCCTCATTTGGCATGCTCAAGACATCTACATTTGGAATGAAGGTTGTCTTTCAAATTTTCCCCAGTGGAATTCAGATGATGCCAAAATTGACAAAATTGTCATGCATGAATCCCATTAAAACTCATGAATTTACAGCATATACAACATGCGTGCATATTGTGCAAATAGCAGACATACTCTTAGAGATCAGAGATATTACCAGGTAAACGTATCTCTATCCACATTTGTCTTAAAATACCTACCACTATCTAGGTACTCTCTTCTTGACACTCGACCTATTCGAGTCGTCCCTTGAGTTTAGGTGCTTGCAACTGTCTAAGTATCCCATTGTCTTTGAGTACCCACCACTTGCCGGGTACTCCCTCTTAATGACACTCGACCTGTCCGAGTTGTCCTCGAAGTATTGATACTTGTGACTGACCAAGTATCCCTTTATCGTTGAATACCTACTGCTGTCTAGGTATCCCTATTGTCTTTGAGTACCGGCCACCGTTCGGATACTCCCTTTTCTTGACACTCGACCTGTTCGAGTTGTCCCCAGAGTATTGATACTTGTGACCGATCAAGTATCCTTTTATCTTTGAATACCTACTGCTGTCTAGGTATCCCCATTGTCTTTGAGTACCGGCCACTGTTCGAATACTCCATTTTCTTGACACTCAACTTGTTTAAGTTGTCTTCATAGCTAGGATGCCTACAATTGACCAAGTATCCCATTACCCTTGAGTGTCTTTCATTGTCTAGGTACTCCATTTCTATGACACTCGACATGTCCGAGTTGTCCTCAAAATTGTATCATTGAATACTAGTAGCCATTCAAGTATTCCATCGCATTGTGCGCCTGTGGTTATCCAGGTATGTTTTCTTACACTTGGACCAGCCAAAGTGGTCCTAGATCGTATCATTAAATACTTGTGTTCACCCAAGTATTTCAGTACTTTGTACACCTGTGGCTATCCAGGTGTTCCACCCTTTTTAAGTGGCTACGGCAATCCAGGTAAGCCTCATGCTACATTCAAATTCTCATTACCAGGAGGTGATAGACCTTCACGAATATGCGGGGCACGCCCTCGATATTCCCAACTACCAAGACGTGAGAGACCTTCATGAATATCCCAAGTACGCCCTCGATATTCCCAACTACCAGGACGTGAGAGACCGTCATGAATATCCCAGGTACGCCCTCGATATTCCCAACTACCAGGAGGTGAGAGACCTTCATGAATATGCGAGGCACGTCCTCAATATTCCCAATTACCAGGATGTGAGAGACCTTCACGAATATATGAGGCACGTCCTCGATATTCCAACTTCCAGGAGGCGAGAGACCTTCACGAATATATGAGGCACGCCCTCGATATTCCAACTACCAAGAGGTGAGAGACCTTCACGAATATGCGAGATACATCCTCAATATTCCCACTACCAGGAGGTGAGAGACTATCATAAATATCCAAGGTACGTCCTCGATATTCCAACTACCAGGAGGTGAGAGACCTTCATGAATATCCCAAGTACGCCCTCGATATTCCCAATTACCAGGAGGTGAGAGACCTTCACAAATATCTCAGGTATGCCCTCGATATTCCCATTTACCAGGAGGTGAGAGACCTTCATGAATATGCGAGGCACGCCCTTGATATTCCCAATTACCAGGAGGTGAGAGACCTTCACGAATATCTCAGGTATGCCCTCGATATTCCCATTTACCAGGAGGTGAGAGACCTTCATGAATATCCTACACGCCTCGATATTCCCAATTACCTTCACGTAGGTGAGAGACCTTCACAAATATCCCAAGTCCCCTCGATATTCAATATTCATGAATATGCGAGGCACGTCCTCAATTAATTACCAGGAGGTGAGAGACCTTCATGAATATCTCAGGTACGCCCTCAATATTCCCAATTACCAGGAGGTGAGAGACATTCATGAATATCCCAGGTACACCCTCGATATTCCCAATTACCAGGAGGTGAGAGACCTTCACGAATATCTCAGGTACGCCATCGATATTCCCAATTACCAGGAGGTGAGAGACCTTCACGAATATCTCAGGTATGCCCTTGATATTTCCCAATTGTCAGAAGGTGGGACACCTTCACAAATATCCAAGATATGTTCTCAATATTTCCAATTATCAAGTACCCCTTCGATACTTTTGAATGCCCAAGTATCCCCCAAGAATTCATACTTGTGATCATCCAAGTACCCCTTCAATACCTATGGTCAGCCAAATACCCATTTTGACGCCTGCAAATGCCCAGATACCCTTCAGGTTAGTACTTATGAATATCCAGGTATTCTTTCATATGCTTGTGAATGTATAGGTATTTTCCAGAATTGATACCCTGAGAAAGGTCGGCGCATCCTCCCGAGAAAGGTCGGGTTCCAACTGGTGTCTTCGACAGAAGTCAGACGCCCCACAAATCGATGCCCTGAGAAAGGTCGGTGCATCCTCCTGAGAAAGGTCGGGTTCCAATTGGTGTCTTCGACAGAAGTCAGACGCCCCACAAATCAATGCCCTGAGAAAGGTCAGTGCATCCTCCCGAGAAAGGTCGGGTTCCAACTGGTGTCTTCGACAGAAGTCAGACACCCCATAAATCGATGCCTTGAGAAAGGTCAGTGCATCCTCCCGAGAAAGGTCGGGTTCCAACTAGTGTCTTCGACAGAAGTCAGACGCCCCACAAATCGATGCCTTGAGAAAGGTCGGTGCATCCTCCCGAAAAAGGTCGGGTTCTAACCGGTCTTTGATAGAAGTCGACACCCCAACAAATATGATGCCCTGATAAAGGTCGGTGCATCTCCCGAGAAAGGTCGGGTACCAACTGGTGTCCTTGATACAAATCAAACACCCACAAATGAGATGCCCTGAGAAAGGTCGGTGCATCTCCCGTCAAGGCAATCGAAGAAAGGTTTGGGTCCTAGACAAATAACTTATTGCTCTAACAGGTGATCGAAGAAAGGTTCGGGTCCTGGAAAAGCAATTCCCTATCAAGGCGACCGAAGAAAGGTTCGGGTCCTGGAAAAGCAATTCCCCATCAAGGCGACCGAAGAAAGGTTCGAGTCCTAGACAAACCAACTTATTACTCTAACAGGCGACCGAAGAAAGGTTCAAGTCTTGGAAAAGCAATTCCCCGTTAAGGCGACCAAAAAAAGGTTCGGGTCCTAGACAAACCACTTATTATTCCAATAGCAACCGAATAATGGTTCGGGTCCTGGAGAAGCAATCTCCTCATACAACAAGTAAGATGACACCTTGATACTTGCCAAAACTCGGGGTTCACACCCTATCTCACTCACTCTCGATAAGTAACTACATGTATCTTCTTATCTGTCTCAGTATGTATTATATTGCTCATTTTCTGCATAGGACACTAGATCCTAAATAAGATATAATCTGCTGCACATGCATGGATAAAATTTATGCATCAGTTTATCTTTGAATGTAACCTTTGCGAACTCACCTTCAAAGAGGGGCAGCTATTGACGCCTAAATTTTAATTAGGTTATTAATTTGGCCTTAGTTTTGTTTATTTATGTATTTTTCCCTTTTTTCGGATAATAAACAAAACAAATAACAAAAAAATAATAATAATAAGAACAAAGAAAAAAGCAAAAGCAACTGCCCACCCCACTTTTCTTCACGTGGGCTCGCACGACTTGTACCCCCCTTTTCTCCTTCTTCTTCCTTCTTCTTCTTCCTCGCTCCTTCCTTCTCTACCTCGTAGTTCATGCGCGAAGGACGACGACGCGCTCGAAGACAACCTACGGCCGAGGAGGGTAGGCCGACGTCGGCTAGAAGAGACGGATCTTGAGCGCCATCATGGACTTCCTTCAATGCCGAGCACACCTTGTGGAGGAGCTCAGATGGGATGTCGGTTCGACCGGTGGAGGTGGTTCGGCGTGCAAAGATCAGCGGTCGAACCTCATCGACTAGCCGCCCCCTCGCCTATAAATAGGCTTCTCCCAACGATGGCAAAAGAGGAGCGAGCTCTGAGATCTTCCCGCAGAGAGACTTTGGGGAGGAATCAAAGAGCGAGCGAGAGAGAACTCGGGTCGCGAGTTCGGCTGACCTCCCACTGAGAGACTTCGGGGGAGGCCACTGGCGAGCAAGTCCGAGGAGGTCAGATCCGGCTGATGGAGGCTCGGATCTGACCGGAGTGAGAGAGAAGCGAGGTCGGAGGAGGCGAAGGAGTTCTGGATCCGCGAAGAGGGGCGGAACAAGAGGTCCCCCCGACGCCGCTGCTGTGCCGAATCTCGCTGTGCCGCTGTCTCGTTGTTGACACCGCCAACCAAACCCAGATTCGCGAGCAGGTGAGCCGAAGGGGGAGAGATCCGAGGTGAGAGAGTAGATTTGAGTGTGAGAGGGCTGAATGAGAGAACACGAAGGAGGGAGGGTTGGATTTGAGGAGAAAGTAGGTACCGTCGACACTGCCTAACTCCGTCCCTGCGCCAAGCTGAGCACTCCCGACCACCCCGACGCCGTTGCTGCGACCGATTCGCCCAAAGCCGCACCAGATCTGAGAGCTGAGGGTATGTCGTCTCTGCCCTGTCGTCCCAACCACCACCGTTTGCCGCCACGTCCTGCCGTTGCTACAGCCAGGTAAACACCGACGCTCGCCATCCATCCTCGCCGCCTCAACCACCACGAGATACGGTCCTCGGTCGCGCTCGTCCCATCGTTCCCCTCGCATCTCCATGTCGTCGTTGCCGCCGTGCCACCACGCCGCATCCTCCTACCACTGCTGTCCTCTATATCGCCACCGTCATTGACATCGATCCGCCGTCCCGGCCCCTCAGTCAGTGCCGCGTCCAAGCGAAAAAAGAGCCGGCGTAGCATCGGTTCAGGCTTGGGGCAGAAGTGGGTCGCGGTCGGGTAGGGTTCCACGAACCGGGTCGCAGCTGCGAATTGGGTCAAGCGTGGGTTGCGGATCGGGTAGGGTTTCGCCTAGGTCGGGTTGTGCGCGTGGGCCGAGTAATTTTTGGGCCGAAATTCTATTAACAAAAGTGGGCCAAATTCGGCTTGGGTTGTTTTAAAAAAGAAAAAATCGGAGTTGGGCCCATGTTGCGGGCCCGTCCTTTCTCGGGGCTCACGGCACGGTCGGTCATTCCCAACCCGGAACCCGACCCGGTGTCGTTTTTTTTATAATATATTAATATATTAATATAAAATAATATTTTAATAAATAAAACTAAAAAATAATTTATTTTCCAAAAAATAAAAAAAATAAAAAATGTCCATATTTTCCTTTAAAAAACGCCAAAAAAGTCAGAAAAAGCCAAAAAAAAAATGATTTATGTTTTCAGAAAAGGATAAAAAAAATCCAAAAAATGAGAAAATGCCCAAAAAAATATTTTTCCTTCACAAAAATGCATGGAAAAATCCCTCAAAAATCCAAAAGGTCTTAGGGTTTAAACAAGATTAGGTAGCGAAAAGGCATTAGTAATTAATTAGTGTAATCAAGTCCCCGACCCTAATTTCTCACAGTTGCGCGAGCGAGTATTTCTCCCGATACTTCGCTTGGGTTTCTAATCGACCCACCCCAAACCGATTAGTGGCGACTTTGTTTTAAAATTAATTTACAGGTTAAAAACTTAGACTATTAAAGTCGTGAATTTGTGGACTTGGGAGAGTCCGGGCTTAATAAATTCAGCTGAGCCATTAGCCTCCTTAGGCGCTCGTACCCGAATGTGGGCGCCGAAAAAAAAAGAGGTCGCGACAATAAAATGCAAAAAATTTAAATGCACCTGAATCTATATGCAATGTAATTAATTAATTTTTTTAGGGATAAAATTAACCTTTAATTTTCTATGCACTAAATAAATAAATGGGCCGCCAAAATTTAGGTGTCAACACGAAATTAGCTAGGTGATGCACGCATCGAATATCAAACACAACCAATTAGACCCTACCAGACTTGATGGCTTCCTGTTGCAGAGAACTCTGGTATAGAGCGATGCAAGTATCCCAATCACTGTAAAAATCAGGCTCGCGACAACAAATCCCATGGTTTTTCACTCGATTACAATCGCGACGACGAGGGGAAGAACCTTTGCACTAGAAACAAATCATATTGGAGCTCAATGCCTTCCGTTTCGCTGGAAGCCAGAGATTCAGTTGAAGAAAATAATCGAGAAACCAGCGGGGGACCGTGGGATTCTTACCCGGATTTTTGAAGCTCTGACTGGCGATCGGAGGATCACCGGCAGATGCAGATGCAGAATCCAAACTCAGACAATAGATTGGGATGCCTCTGGGGAATGAAAAGCTTGCACGGGCCAAATTAAGAAAATGGACCAGAAAAGAGTTGGGAGGCGTGTCTGTTTGGGCTTGGGCTCTTCGGAGAGTTTGAATGGCACGCTCCTGTCATAGAAAGAAAATACAAGGATTCGCATGACTTGGCCTGGGGAAATTGGCTTAAGGAGATGAGATGTTGTGTTACGAATGCACTTTGAATTTTTCAGCCGATGGGCCAATGTTGTGCCATAAAATTTGTGATTCCACTTGGTTGCCACGAAAGACATCAAAATCTTCAATCTTATCATGATTCACATGGAAGAACAAAGTTATATAATCGAAAGAAGTCATTACCATATAATAATCTTAATAACAAATACAATTGTGCACAATTGGGCATATGTAGTTGAAGTGAAAGTGAGTTGCTAATTATTAGATCCTCTGTTGAACTTGGATTGAATAATATTGAAGTAAAAGTAGGCGAACTAAAATCACTTTTTATGATTAAGGTGTAGATTCGCCATCTTATACATTAGATACATTTGCTTTCTTATTCACGAGATCATACTAACATATTCGATTTCTCTTAACCCTCCACACAAACCCTAATTGAAATGCAAACCCTCTCCAATAATTATGGCCAACCGATGACCGAAAATCATGGCGAAACTTATAATTTCGGAGGCTATTCAAGCCAGGCTGCAAGACTAAAGTTGTCTTGCGTCTCCATCCATAACATGGGTCGGCTATAAATATAGGATGGCACGAGAAGATCAATAATTGACATGTAAAATATCGCGAGTGGGCTATTATTTATAGGGTGAATAAATCAAAGAGGGCATGTTTTGAAAGTCGAATCTAAAGGATCAGCGAAAAAGTCCGAGGAAAATGGGTTGCGACCTTGGTTTTTCCACTCCATCCTTCCATTCCGGTTGCGAGGTCTGCGGCTTTGTCCAAATTTGTTTTTCACTCACAGAAGCTGAACTTGACATTGGGATAACTCAACTGTTGATAGGTTCAATTTTTGCCAAATCACTCTCGGGACATCTCCTCCTCAAACCTTAAAGCTTCCAGCAGAGATCGTAAACATCGTACGTAGTATTCCGGTCCCTTGCTTGTCCCCATTGTCCGACTCCTCATCTGGTCGAGGACGGGTTCTTTTACTGAGAAGTCGGCTCATAACTTGTTACCTGGATCTGTTATCGCTGCTAAGAGTGATGCTTGGATGTCGATGAATAAGAATTTGACATAGCCACAAGCATGGAGAGTAGCCCACGAGGCAAAAGAATCAGTTGACAAAAATTTGCCTACGAGGCGACACGCGCAGTCGAGAGAGGGCGGGCCACGCGTTCCGCCCATCAATTCGAGAGCACCATCGCGAGAGCAGGAGCTTCGATTGAAGAGGGGAGAGGTGACAGTAATTTAGGGTTTTTTTACAGCTTAAATTCGGAGCGAAGAAGGGAGGGAGAGGAAAGAGATGAATTCTTTGTTTTTTTTGTTTTTGTTTTTTGGTGTGAGCCTTGAAGAGGAGGTGCGAAATGGGTCGGGTTCGGGTCCTGTCGGGTGGTTTCTAAGTTGGGTTGCTCTTGTCTCCTTGCCCCCTTATAATGGGCATTGATGACGTGAATGCCACGTGCCCCGGTCGGTTGCTCGTGACTAGAAAATATCTCGTGCAATGAGTACATGACACGTTCCTCAGGAGCATGGTGTATTATTTGCTATTAAGCACAAAGCCGGTTGACTAAGGGGTAAATCGTCTTGAGATAATCAAGTCTGAAGACGTATCTAGTTAGTATGATTAGAGCCTTCCAGTAATGTGTGGGAGAGATGCGGTATAAAATAATCTATCTTGTAATTTTTAATTTTCTTATGGGTTGTTCTTTTAAACATAGGGAAGAACA